>JAJDFG010000334.1:5000-257500 GCA_021039105.1 Scomber colias
CTTCCTCCTTTCCTTCCTTCCTCCCTTCCTTCCTTCCCTCCTTTCCATCCTTCTTCCTCCTTTCCTTCCTTCCCTCCTTTCCTTCTCCTTTCCTTCCTTCTTCCTCCTTTCCTTCCTTCCTTCCTTTCCTCCCTTCCTTCTGTCCTTCTTTCCTTCCTTACCTCCATCCTCCCTCCCTATCCTCCTTTCCTCCCTCCTTCTCTCTTTCCTTTCCTCCCCCCTACCTTCCTCCTTCCCTTCTTTCCTTCCTTCCTTCCCTCCTTCATCCCCCCCTCCTTTCCTTCCTTCTTCCTCCTCCCTTCCTTCCTCCCTCCGATAAAACACAAGCCATCAGCAATCTATGCAACGGGAAGCATCTGCAAAAAGTTTCACCATGATGACATTGATCGAATCGGAGAATTAAGACATTACAGCCGATCTCACTAATTACATAAAATGCTAAATATCGGCCGATCCGATATAGCCCATCAGATCGGTGTAAAGCTTAATAATAACTATTCTTCATTAACAGAAGCTCAGAGATCACTGGTTCAGTTTAAACACAACAACACAAGTCAACAGGAACGAGGAAAGCAGCTAAATACACAAAAGCATGAAAATATTACAAGTTAAATAACTGCACAAACTCCACTCTGGTAGATGAGTTTTTCTTTTATTCATCTGGGACACCCAAACATACTTTCTTTAGTCTTACATTAGATCTTATTAAGCTGCAGTAAATGTGGCTATCATTATAACTAATTATAACTCTGCAGCATTTGACTTTAAATGACACTTTAAATATTATTATGAATGAAAATGTCAGTTGATATGAGCTAATCAATCAATCAATCGACAGAAATAATAAAAACATAAAAACTTCCTCCCTTCCTTCCTTCTTCCTCATTTCCTTCCTTCTTCCTCCCTTCCTCTTTTCCTTTCTCCCTCCATTCCTCTTCTCCATTCTCCCTCCCTCCCACCTTCCTTCCTTTTTTCCTTTCCTCCCTTCCTTCCTCTTTTTCTTTGTCCCTCCTTCCTTCTTTCCTCCATCCCTCCTACCTTCCTTCCTTCTTTCCCTCCTTCCTTCCTTTCCTTCCTTCCTCTGTCCTTCTTTCCTTCCTTCCTCCCCTTCCTCTTTTCCTTTTCTCTCTCCTTCCTTCTTCCATCTTCCATCCTTCCTTCTTCCGCCCTTCCTTCCTCCTTTCATTCCTCCTTTCCTTCCTTCTTCCTCCCTTCCTTCCTCCTTTCATTCCTCCTTTCCTTCCTTCTTCCTCCCTTAACTCGAGGACAACAGGAGGGGTTAAACTACTTCTCATCTAAACCCATAAACACCATCAGTCATCAGTTTCATCTACTACAACACATAAATAATCACATATTGGTTTCAACTGTACTAAACATCTTCTTATTAAACATTTCTTTCCCCCCATTTTGCCACCACAGAGTCTAATGAATAGTTTAATGAGTACTTTAAACTAGTAAATGTCACTTTCCAGATTGACACATGACCAAAGCAGCTGTTAACAGTGAGAACACATTAAATGACATTTGACTGAAAGTGGCTGCTGTTACTTCCTCCTCTGACCTGCAGCTATAAATAATGTGGCTGTTAAGTTACTTTGATGCCTGTGTTTGATGGTGATGGTGATGATGATGATGATGGTGATGATGTTATCACTGAGCAAGGGTTGGGCAGAGGTCTGAATCATAGCAGGAAATACAGGTACAATACGTCTGTTAAACTATTGAAACTATGTGAAATGTGATTTACAGTATTTAACTCAGTAAGATGTTAAATTAACCTCAAATTAAGTCAATATAACTTACACATCGTACCTGTGTGTGTCGTACCTTTTATTTTCATTTCTACTGGATGCTCATAATGTTTATAGTATTATAGTTTTTATTCAAGTTTAGTGTATCTTGTACTTTCACTGCTGCTGTGAGACTTCCATATTATTGTGTGGGATCAATAAAATATCCGAAATCAATTAATATCATCAGCTGAACAAGAGGAAATTAATAAAAATCTAAATTTGTATTTTATTTTTCCAGCTTTATGATGTCTTATCTGTTGTTTCACTTGTTTTACTGCAGTTTATTCTATTCTATTTCACATGTGCTACCTTTTAATTGTCTGATGTCATTTGATTTAAAAGTCTTGAATTGCTTTAATTTTGAATTTAGAGCTGCACTGATTCATCTGCAGCAGTTTTGCTAAATGATTAATCGTCACTTATATCGCTTTCTGCAAAAACAAGTGGCATAAATTCTTTGGTCTCAGATTACCAAACGTGAATGTGGTTTTCTGATTTTCTTAGTTAATACTTTGGGTTTTAAGCTGATGGTCAGACAAAACAAGATATTTGATATTTTGATAAGATATTAAAAACATTCAGTTTACCATCATTTATGACTCAGAACATCATCACATCCTCATATTTAAGAAACACAATTTTCTTGTTTTTGCTTTCTTAAAAATGTTTCAAATAGTTGAATATTAACTTTCTGAACATTTACTGATTGTCGCCATTCTAATTATTGTTCATTATCATTGTTGAGATTCTTGGTTCAGCATCTTTAATGTCGTTGTACAGTTCATATTTTGGGATTAGGGGCTATTATTCAGAAGTTAACAATCTGAAGTTGTCATTTAAGGCTCTTTAAACCTGTGATTGGCAGTGTTAGTCTTAATAAAGTATGTAATGGTAAATAAATGTTTTAAAGTTACTTATCTAATATAAACAGATGACAAGCCATTTAACTCTCTGTCTGTCTCCCTCACTGCTGCAGGTTACAGACAAACTAAACTTACAGATACTTCAGTAAATGTTACAGTTGTAAGTTTATCTAATCAAGAATCACTCAGATATCTACTGATTATTGCTATTATTCTTGCTTTTGCATGTTTAACGTCCTTACTAAGAAAATATTTTGGTATTTGGGGGGCTTTTAGTCAGACGTTAGGGGTCTTTTAACGTGTGATTGGCAGTGTTATACTTATTAAAGTGATTATAACTAAATGTTTTAAAGTAACTTATCTGTTATTAACTGATAACAGATAAACAACATACAGATAACAGCCATTTAACTCTCTGTTTGTGTCCCTCACTGCTGCTATCTACTGATTATTGCTATTTTTCTTGCTTTTGCATCTTTAACATCCTTATAAAGTGAATATTTTGGGGGCTTTAAGTAAGAAGCTGGGCTCTTTAAACCTGTGATTGGCTGTGTTATACTTTATAAAATGATTATAAATATGTAACTAATTAACTTGTAACTAATGTTTTATAGTAAAGTATCTAATATAAACAGATAACAGCCATTTAACTCACTGTTTGTGTCCCTCACTGACTGATGAAAGTTAGATACTTCTGTATATATTAGAGTTATAAAAGTTTACTATCAGATAGTTAATGAGTTAGTTAAAGATATTATTTACCTCCAGTGTGTATGTGTGTAGTATTTACCTCCAGTGTGTGTGTGTGTGTGTGTGTGTGTGTAGTATTTACCTCCAGCGTGTATGTGTGTAGTATTTACCTCCAGTGTGTATGTGTGTAGTATTTACCTCCAGTGTGTATGTGTCCCAGATGGCAGTGAAGTTGTCCATGGCTTCAGTGGCCGTCTGCTCGTCCATGTTCAACTCCTGACACAACGTCTCCAAACTCCTCCGGACCGAGCTCTCCTCCATCCTCCCCGACTCGGAATCAGACGACTCTTCTCCCCGCATTCGTACAGTTAAGTTGTTTTTTGTTTTTGACGGCTCGCAAAGTTAAAAACACAACCACAACAACAACAACACCTCCTCCCAGCTGCTTCTTCCACGACCCACACGCACACTTCCGCTAACCCCGTCCCCACAATGCAAAGCGTTTGGCGCGAAAACTGAGGGCCGGCGACCAATCAGCGGCGAGGGGAGCGTCAGGTCTCGAGTGTTGTTCGCCCAACCCCCTTCTCTCTCCTGGCCTCGTGCTTCGTGCTTCCAGCCAACTGTTACCAAGCAACTGTTACGAGGCAACCGTTACATCCACGACCGTTAGGACTGGTGAATTTAACGCAGAAAATTAAGTAAAAACAACTTATCCGCTTTATTTAATAATAATAATAATAATAATAATAATAATAATAATAATAATAGATTTTATTTATAACGCGCTTTTACAGGTGCTCAAAGACGCTTACAAGTAAAAAACATAAAATGAAAAGAACAATATAGAAGGTTAAAAAGACGGAAATGGAAAGAGGATAAAAACAGTTTACAGGTTAAAATCCAGTTTAAAAAGGGGTGTTTTTAAGAGTGATTTGAAGGTATGGGGGTCTGTACAGTCTCTGATGGGTTTGGGGAGTGAATTCCAGAGGGTGGGGGTAACAGTGGAGAAGGCTCTGTCCCCCCAAGTTCAAGATACTCAGCAAGGCTTTATTTCAAGGCCCGTCCAGAATGTTATAGTTCATAAGTGTGGATGCTCACATCGTTATCTTTAAAGTTATTGCTATACTTATTGCTTTTAGTGTGGACAGCCCTTATGTTTTTTTTTATTAGCCATCATGAAAGAAGACATAGCCTCAGTTTGTGTCTCTTGAAGACTATCAGCATACACGAATGCCGGCTTCTCTCATGGGGGGTTAACAGGAAGGTTATGGGAAACATAAATAATGACGTTTAGTGGCTAATTCTACATTTTTGCTCCACTTACACTTATGTATTAGTAGACATCATAGCCAAAGCATTACCACTGTTTAAACCCACTTTCAGATTTTCTAAACCTTTATTCTATTCTATTCGTGAAAACACAAATAAAAGGCCATATCACAGATATTTCACCATCCAGAACACATTAGATCTGGCCTAGACCAGGTCTTCATCAAAGGCTACTATACTTGGAGTTTTCAATTCTTACTAATAATAATTTAGTCCTGATTGGGCAAGTCTAAATGTAGTAGTTTTTAATTCTGTGCACTACATAAAGTAAGCACTAGAGGGCAGTGCTCAGCTATAATAATACAGGTAAGAAGTGGAGCTGCTGAGAGGTGGACACAGTATAAGTAAAGCCTGATATAATCCAGTGGTCCTGAACGAAATGTGTAGCCTATATAAAATTTAATTGTCAGCAGAGCCTTTGTTTCCAGAGGCCCTGCCACATGTATGGAGTTGAGAAGCATTGTCACAATGTTATTTAATGAAATTTATAAATTAGACTTTTAGGCTGCCTCTGCTGAACATATTGCTGAACTCTGTCTTTATGTAAATATTTATATACATGCTAGTTTATTCATAAGACACTGCAAGATTAATAAAGGTTATGATCATAGATATCAACATTTCCTTTTAAAGACAAGATATATTATCACGTATAACTTTATATAATTTCATGCATTTATTCATTGTTTTTAGTCAATGTTCAAAGCAAATCTATCAATATACACAGGAGAAAGATACAAACAGGGATAGCATGATTGGTGATACAACCAAAGAATCCCCATATTGAATCTATATAACAAACATGCAAAAATAGATATAATGATTTTGCTTACATGTTAATTATAAACAGTGTGGTAAATGTAATACCTTGAATTTCATCATCAAACAGTTTTTAAAAAGCACAAATAACAAAACACTCCAGAGTCTGATTGTTTTTATTGTGTTTGTGGAAGCAACAGCAGAAGAATAGTAAAGTTAAACTGATTGACTACATCTGTAGATGAAGACTTTATCTGATAATAGCATCAAAACCCTAAAAAATACCAACAACCAATTAATTCTTACTTAATTAAAGAGACAAAATTCTGTTTTGGATTACTATAAATCACAACTACATTTCAGCTAGGATAAGACCTAAAATGATTTTCAAGGTTACAATATTTTTAGATTCTTATAATCTCACCACAGATTACATGAATATAGAAAATGATACAGTAGTCGATTACTGAATTACAGTTACAGTATTTAATTTTTACTATAAACAACTCCCAGAACTATTTCTTTTTAATTTTACTTGTTTAGATGCATAGATCATTTAATTGTTCCATTATTATAAGTAAAGGTTAGTAATTACCTGCACCCTCAAACATTTAGAGACACCTGTTAGAAAATCACAACAAAACTGCAGAAACATGTGAATGTGTGTGTGTGTGTGTGTGTGTGTGTTTGTGTGTGTGTGTTTGTCTGTGTGTGTGTGTGTGTGTGTGTGTGTGTGTGTTTGTGTGTGTGTGTATGTGTGTGTTTGTGTGTGTGTGTATGTGTGTGTGTGTGTGTGTGTGTGTGTGTGTGTGTGTGTGTGCTCTCAGTGAGTGCTGTATCTGCTGCTATCTCTGGTCTCAGTCGTCTTTATCAGCAGTTTTGGAGCAGGTGAGCTGCTGTTACCGTGGTAATAACCATTAGTACTTTTAGTACCTAGAAAAAGATGGAGATATAGTGAAAGAGGAAGGTAAGACAAACAGGAAAACAGACACAGAAGAAAAGAAGGAAAACGAGAATGAGATGGACAGATATAGAAAAAGAAAACACATCACTTAATCAATAAATCATTTAGTCTATAAACTGTTAAAGAGTGTCTCTCAGCCTGCAGTGACATCTTTAGTTTGCTTGGTTTGTCCGACCAACAATCCAAAACCTAAAGATTATTAATTGAGTGACATATGACAAAGAAAAGACTTTTGAGAAGATGAAACCAGACAATATTTGGGTTAGGGTTAACTATTGGCACCTCTTTTACGAAAATGTTGTATTCTTATTTTATTGAGTGTGTTTTAACCTTTTCTTTTATCTGCTGGTTTGTGTTTTGCCTTCCAGGATATTCTTTTTTAAGAAAGTCATTGTAAGAATGTGCACTGATCCTCAGAGCCACAAATAAAACCCATTCACTCCTGGCTGGCTGTAGTCACTGCCTGTTCATTGAGTACAACTTGCTTCCATCTGGTCACAGAGATAATCTACATAGATGCAGGACCAACAGACTGAAAACCACAATTGTCCCTGTTACCGTTGGCTTTTTGTAACACTATATGTAACCCTTTGTCTTTTTTGTGTAATTTGAGTGTAGGCTGGTGTGTTGATTGTTGCTGCTGGCTATGAAACAAATTGCCCCTTGGGGATAATAAAGATTACTTTGACCAATTATAAAAATAGTTGCTGATTCATTTTGTTTTTGATTGTTGAAGTTAGTCTAGTGTGAGCCAAGTATTTGACATCACTGAAAACAGGACATGTAATACAAATGAAAACAGCTACTGAAGTGTTGTAATCAACTCATTAATGGTCAAAGATCTGAATGGAGATCTTCTAAAAATGACCTCTAGGTTCCATTAAAGTGTAAGCAGTCTGTATACAGTCTTATCAGAACTGTATATACATGTTAATCACTGTCTCCACTCATGGAGCTGGTTTATCAGACAGTATACCAGATGTACAAACTAATTCCCCACATAATAAATACTGACTTTCATCTTCATCCCAAAAATAGTAACCAACGTTGTCAAACATGAAACAGGACATACAGTAAAATACAGAGCTCTGTGTACTGGTTATGTGTTTTTTCTTCTAAATGTGCTGTGTGCTGCATCAATTAAACAGTTAATTACATGATTAATCAATGTCCAGGTTTACTTAGTTGCCCTGGTTGCTATTAAAGTTGTTTACCTTGGCGTCCAAAACCAAAAAATGTACAAAAGGCTTGTATTAGATCTTTTTTTGTATGATTTTTTTGTTGTGGTAAGTAGAGAAGCAGACAGGAAATGAGGGTTAAGATGACATGCAATAACAGAGGCTAAAAGCCAGATTTGGGTCTGTGTGTGTCCTAGACCAAAAGGCCACTATGACTCCCAAGAGGCTTAATTTTCTAAGAAAAAAATTACAAAGAATATGAAACACTGCAATACAAACATGTACATATGTCAATCAAATTATGTACAGTTGGAAAGAAATCTGCTGTTTACAATTTAAGTTCATGTGCTGCTAATGCAAGAGTGATGTTTATATAACTCATGTATATAATAGTGTGAAACCAGGATGTGGTTCACCTGGCTCAGATTTGTCTTATGCTGCGTTCTAGCTGAGTTTATTACTTACTGTAGTTGGAGACAGCCTGGATGTTGAGAATAGACTGATGTCCAAGTCTGCAGGACAAGAGACAGGAGGTTAGTTGGTATATTTTAGTGGAGAGACACATTACACTGAATCGTACCTTCTTCTTCCTTCCTCTCACCTGTCCTCCTCTCCTTCCAGCAGCTTCCTGTAGGTGGCGATCTCAATGTCCAGAGCCAGTTTCAGGTTCATCAGGTCCTGCAGATGGACAGGGACACAGTAGAAAGGAGTTTTAGATCAATTTGATTCTACATTACTGGATATTGGACATCTTTACATTGAGAATATTATTATTATTATCTAACCTGGTACTCTCGGAGCTGTCGGGCCATGTCCTGTTTGGCCCTTTGCAAAGCGTCCTCCAGGTCTCTGGTCCGGACTTTGGCTTCTTTCACAGCCAGCTCTCCACGCTCCTCTGCCTCGGCCAGCTGGTTCTCCAGACTGGCGCGCTGAGGGGGGACAGGAACAGAAACAGGGAATCATCCATGCTGCATCACAAAAGTCTCTGTATTTCTAGTCTCTAGACTTTGTTTTGAGTGATATATGTATAAATAAAGTTGTACTTATTAAGTCATTGTAATGTAATGTATAATATAGATAAGTATAAATGTATCTGTAAAAAAAAAAGTAACATCTGGTAAGGAAGAGAAACAAGGGAGATACAATCATCTTTTAACACTTTGTGAGTATCCATACCTGCGCTTTGACCGCCTCGATCTCGCTCTGCAGCCGGCTGATCAGTCGGTTGACCTCGCCCACTTCTCCCTTCACTACGCGGAGCTCATCTCCATACTGGCTGGCCTGCACTGACATTTGGTCGAACTACAGACAGAAGAACATCAAACATCAGCTGTAATACTGTTTGTCTCTTTGAGTTGAGAGGTGGACTGATATGATGTGTGAAACAGCATTAGTTTGTTTGGCTGCACTGTAATCAGATGCAGATGCTTTTACAAACTCCACCAGTAACCAGTACATGTGTTACCAAATCAACCAATACTGCAGGTTTAAAACTTTAACATCTTCTCTGAGTCCTCACCTTGCTCTTGTACCAGGCCTCGGCCTCATCTCGGCTGCGGGCTGCGATCTCCTCGTACTGAGCTTTGACCTCAGCGACGATCTGCTCCATGTTCAGACTGCGACTGTTGTCCATCTGCACCACCACAGAGGTATCTTTGATGCTGGCCTGCAGCTCACGCAGCTCCTGCTCAGGGAATAAAAGGCACAATATATCATCCTGTGTTTGAGACTATTATCATTTATAATTTCAGACTCTACAGGACTAATTAATGGCTATAAAAAGTCGGTTTGGATGTTGTTTTGTGTTTCTGTCTTGAATAATTAAAAAGATCTGTTGAAGATGACATTCAGTGACTTTAAGATGCAAAATGTCAATTTCAGTTTAGTTGTATGTTAAAGAATTGAAAACATTTTGCCATTCATTCATTCATTCATTCAAGAGATGAATTAGTTCACCACAATAATAAAAGAATAGTGTTAAGTGTATGGTCAGCAATATCTGAGTCATGCAATCACAATGTTTCTAACCAAAATAAACATTGTTTGCTCATTTTTCAACGCTACATGTCCCGGCATGTTCCTGCAGCTCTTTCGGGGGCAATATTTTGGTTTATCTGTATTACTAAAGCCTAAAAAAGCCTGACAATAGGTAATAACAACAACAACAAATAAAATATTTCCGTTGGCTGATATAGAAACATCCCTGAGGCAGCTGATGCTTGAAGTTGAGTCACCACTGAGTCACATCAGAACAATGAACTGCACGTCAGTCCAGCTGTAATGGTCGTACAGGGAAATAGGTGGATACCAACGTGGGTAAAAATAAGCAATAAGCAATAAAAAAACATACGAAGGTGGCTGTTCTGATAAAATAATAACCATTTTTACCACCTCTATGTTTCAAAACACAAAGATGTTTTATTACCTCTTCGTAGACGTTGCGCAGGAAGTTGATTTCGTCAGTCAGAGATCCAACTTTATCCTCCAGATCTGCCTTCACCAAATAGGCTGAGTCTACATCCTGAACACACAAGATACAGAAATAGAGATTAAAAGACACATTTTGCGTAAAACCTGCAAGTGTAACTTTTTCAATCTGTTGTAGCCTCGCTGTGTCATGCTCAGATAAAAGTTAAGACACTAACTAATGCTATGACTAACTAATATTGGTCCATTAAACAGTTTTACTCAGCAGCATTACATGCAACCAAAACCATCTCCTTAGACAAGGTGAGTTTAAATGACTGGCATATCATAAATCCTCATTTAAAAGGAAGAATAAAGAAATGTCTTTACTTTGAATTGGTGTCTAATAACTTTCAGACCTAAATTGGGGTTTTGAGAAAATAAAAGGGAGGGAACCAACACCTGTACCACAGTCAAGAAGTCAGATTTCTGAAGAACTTACAAGTTTCTGATTTGATAAATCTCCAGAGCATGTTATGTGGAAAAACTGACCGTCCCTATGTGACACTGACAGGGAAATTTGCCAAAGCATTGTTTTTAAAAACAATGGTTTTTAAAAAATGCTCAAGGGCATCTAGAACAGAGAAGGGGAGAGGATGAGAAAGACGAGAGACAAGGGAAAAAGACAATAAAATGGTCAGTCCTATGAATGAATATGTGTCTCTGACCTTCTTTAGGATAACAAAGTCATTCTCCAGGTTGTTTCTCTTGTTAATCTCCTCCTCGTACCTGGAGCAGCGACAAAGACAGAGGCAGAGCTTCATAACACAAATAATACATACTCATTAAGATATTACAGAGGTCAGGTGTCATTATGTACTTGTGTTTGTAGTCCTCCACCAGGCCCTGCATGTTCCGTAGCTCCCCGTCCAGTTTGGTCTTGTCATTGTTTACCAGGTCCATCTGGCGCCTCAGACCCGCCATGTAGGCCTCGAACAGGGGCTCCACGTTGGATCGACCTACCCCCTGACCCTGCATCAGGTCCAGTTTTGTCTCGAGCATCTTATTCTGCTGCTCCAGGAAACGCACCTGGGTGAGGGAGGTGGGGAAGTAAGTCACCACAGTTAGAGGGTTTTCGTACTCTCTAATGCATCCTCTGACAGCCTTATTGGATGTTTTAACATTATACATCTGATTTGTGTTTAATGCCAAATGACCGTTCTTAGCTTGTTGAAACTTAACTTAGCATAATTTCATCTCTGGAATCCAGAGAGGTCGTGAAACACATTACAAGCAGCATTTATATAGGGTATTTAACAAGAAAAAATTAAAAAAGGTTGAATGTTAGCTCAATATTTACAGATGTTTAACCCCAATAATTTCTAAAAAAAATCTCTTGGAGCCCTACCAAATGTTTGACTTTCCTCACCACTACTTTTCTTATGGCTGGCATGTTAGAAAATTGAGGCAAATGTCAAACTTACTTGGTAATAAAGCTGTCTCTGATTCTGATGCTATGATCCTGTATTATTTACTCATCAAATAAAACATAAAACAGTATTCATCAACCAAAATCTGCCATTTTCTGTCATTGACAAGAGTTCCATTTGTACTCGGAAGTCGAAAATTTCAACTTGAACACCCCCTTAACTCGTATTTCTGATTTGAAAGGTCAAATGAACCTCACCAGCTTCGACATCAAAATCTAAGATAATAGCCCTGTGCATCAACAGTGTGAAAGTTGTAGTGATATCCTGTTTATTAGCAGTTCTGTCTTATTTGTGTCTCATTAAATCAGTCGTACCACAATGTCCAAATTCTGTGGATGTGTTGCTACAGTGTTTATATGCGCAAAATACAGCGAAAGGCGTTTTTTGGTTCTAGTTTTAGCTAACCTGGCTAGAGTTGGTTTTCTGACTTCTTTAACTGGAATGATTCAAACTTGGATGTGACATTATTCCCAGCTGCGACTTCCAACTTTTGAGGTAAATGGAACGCAGTGAAGAAGCTTGGAGTGAAAGGATGTGTTGTGCTGACGTGACAACATTGCACATTTGGCCTTTTGTCTTGTCAGTCACTGCTGTATTGCTTGAATAAAACAAAGGTAAGAAATGGCATCATTCCAGCAGATAAGCAGCTCAACATCAACACCTGACTGGACTCCAGGTCCGGATCCGCACAGCTCATGTTTCCTGCCGGCGGCCGGGTATATCCACCTCTCATTATACCTCCCAACACAAAGCCCGTGTTCAGTTCGGAGCAGAATAATCTCCCTCGGAGACACAACCACACCATGTCTGACCTGATTTATCAGGTTTCAACACCACTCAATGGGACGGAAATGGGGCAGATAGCTTAAATATCCAGTGTCCCAAAACCAGGATTCAGGGTTTAAATGGCTGTTTAAATCCCAGATGCATTCAGTGACTTTTTGGCTCTTTTTTAAAGGTTTTAAGTCTCTTGTTTTATCAGCAGTTCAGGTCTAAGTGTGATTGTCTTCTGCAACTGCCAATATCAGTAAATGCCATTACATACCCAGTGATCTTGGGTCATTGACCTCCTAAAACAGCCTACAAGAAATAAAACTTTGTCCGTCTGTTGCATTGGACTAATTACTTCTCTGCATGAGGGCTCAAGCTCGTTAATGTTTCAGTGCTTTTGGGGTCAGGTGGGGTTGGATTACACTGTTAAATGCAGGGTCAGATTATTAATCAGTTGACTTGACTCTGGCTTTTATTGGTTTTATCATGTCGTTATGCATAGCTGCAGAGTAGGAGAGGTGGTCTTACTCCCCAGTTGTCTAAAGATGAAACAAATTGACCAAATGGGAAAATCTGAGAGTGTGTATGAATGAAAAACAAACTCCTTTCTTACATTTCACCAATCCTTGGACCAAAGAGATATTACTGAACAAGCAAACCTCTCCTAGATTTAACGAGCTCTTCCTGCAACTAAGAGCTCTTGTAACCCCAACAAGAGCAAACAAGGACTCTT
The DNA here is from genome assembly GCA_021039105.1 of Scomber colias. Classification (NCBI taxonomy): domain Eukaryota; kingdom Metazoa; phylum Chordata; class Actinopteri; order Scombriformes; family Scombridae; genus Scomber; species Scomber colias. Next base: position 17,980 of record JAJDFG010000334.1, read on the forward strand.
TTGTGAGTTACCTATTAGCTGGAAAGTCACATCAACCATCTCTTTTAAAAAACAGACGGGCTTTCAAATGTTGTATGGCAGTTTCACAATATTTAGTTGATTTGGTGGGAACATTTTTCAGCAAAACTACCAATTTTTTTGAATGAAATACTGTCTTATTTTGTTGCTTTGCTTACAGCATGCAAGATATTTCAACACTTTGAAAATCAGAAGCAGGTAATGACACCCTTGAGAGTATTTTTGATGAATAAAATCCAGATCAAACAGTCCTTTTATGACCAATCTTTGGGTGCCAAATCACAAAGTAACCCCATTTCTGTACTTTGACTGTAACTGAATGATTTCTAGCTGCTCAAGGCAGTATAAATGGAAGGAAGTGAAATATAAAGTTGAAATATGTGCAATTCTCTTCTGCAATTTGCCCTTGACACTAACAAAGTGGTGTAATCTTGCATGACAAGAGAGAATCATGTCATAAATATACTGCAGATACTATCAGTATGTGTTTGACTTCTTTGTGATGCATTTGATTTAAATCAGCACCCAGAAAGCTTAAAAAGAGGTTCATTTTCTACATTTGGACAAACGAACCTCCATCTCTCTGTGCCTCAAGAGTATCTCTGCTGATGTGAGAAGCCAACAATGCCTCTATTGTGAGAGTGTGTTACCTACTCCGTGAGAAAGCGGAGATGTTCCCTAAGTAGGGTATCAATGTCCGACATTATCACAGAGTCGGTCACTCCTTCTGTGGGAAATGTGTACCGCCTGTGTTCTTCAGGAACCTCAACACAACCATTATTAACAGCTAGTATTTTGCTATTAGCTAGACATCTGCCCCACACCTTCAACATGTGTTTTAAATATATAAACACAATGTAAAGTTAACAGGGTCAGTATATGTGAACAATTGTGATATTATTGTGAGATTTTGCAGGTTCATTAAGATTAGCTTGTGTTCTTAGGTTTAGTTAAGACAAGTTTGCTTTTGCTAATGTAACAGCAATATTGGAAATTATGTTTTATTTACAACCAGTCATTAATGCACAGACTGCTTTTGCAATTGCAGTCTTTTAGCTGGGTCTAAACAATCATTATCACTGCAGTTTCAATTGGCATCATGTTGGATGTCTTTGATAGAGGACTTAAAGTCACAGAATTACCAACCCAAGATGTAAAGGTAACATTATGGTAAGCTAAAGAAACCCTGGTTTAATGTCTATGTCTAATGTGGTGTAATGGCTCCCACAGTGAAAGGACAATGTTGTCAGTTACCAAATTACCCACACACAGCGTAACAGCAATGTTGTAACATGTTAAACTTACCAAAAACAAAGGTATGTTGCTTGGCTAATCAAGATGTTTAGTTTTTGCAGAGCATGTATTTGTTTTGAGGTTGAACACATTTTATAAACCACATTAAAATGAAGGCAACTTTATGCAATGACCATTTCCTAAAGACAAAGGTGACATCTTTAAATCGCCTCTTTGGTCTGACCAACACCTGAAGGTAATCAATGACATTAAACAGAGAAAAGCAGCAAATCCACACATTTATAGTCCGTAACAAGATAATGTGAAAAATGAATTGATTAATTTTCATCAAATTATCAAAATAGCTGCAGATATTTTATGTTTCTTCATCTCTGGTCTCTTTACCTTATCTATGAAGGTTGCAAAGCGGTTGTTGAGGCTCTTGATCTGCTCCTTCTCGTGGGCTCGGCTCATGGACAGGCTGGGGTCGATCTCCAGGTTGAGGGGCGCCAGCAGGCTCTTGTTAACAGACAAGGACGCCAGTGGGGCCCCGAGGCCATGGTGATGCCCGTTGGTGCCCGCATACAGAGAGCTGCTGCTCAGGGAGATGCCACTGAAACCCCCATGAACTGGACCAAAACCACTCAGCCTCCTCGACCCACTGCTGCTCCGGACAGAGTTACTGGAGCTGATTCGCTTGGTACGACTCAGACTCATGGTGGAGAGAGAAGAAGGGAATGTAGAAGATAGAAGAAAAGGTAGTGGAAAGACTGAGATATGGGTAGAAGAAGGAGAGATTAGTGAAACAACAGAGAAATTAAAAAGCAGTTTAAAAGCGGATTATGGAAAGCAGGCTGAGCTGAGCTGAGAGTCAACGACAGAGAAGCAAAGTGAGCAGGTGCGTGTCCGATCGCAGTGAGTGGTGTGTCAGGTGGGTTTTAAACCTCCTGAGGGGGCGAGTCAGAGGAGGAGGAGAGGCGCTGTGGTGTCAAATATCCAGTGTGTCAGACGTTCAGGGAAAATGTGGGTGAAATAAGTCAGTTACAAGGTGCTAATGGACAAAAAAGTCACCTTCTAATCTTTAACGTCCCCAATAAAATATTTGCAACTTCATTAGAGACCTGGCAAAAACACTATGGATACTGTGGAGCAGTGGTGGGAAGTTACATTTACTCAGATACTGTACTTAAGAACAATTTTGAGATTTCTTTTTGCAGATAATACCTGTAGCTTTATTTGTATAGCAATTTCCATCCAGCTCAAAGTGCCTTACAAAAGAAATGCATTATGAGACATAAAAAGAACATAAAAGCACCACCAATGTAATCCAATGGAAAATGAAACCCACTTGATAACATTAATAAAAAAATAAGATGGCATTAAGCACAAATGCAATAGCACTTCAGTGGTTGTAATTTTAGACTTAATAAGTGGTAACAACATTATAATGTGTTATAAACCATTAAATGTTACATCTTTGTTGTAGTTCAACGGTCAGGCAGAGAGAGGGAGATATTTCAGCTTTGAGAAGCAAATCATTTTTAAGCAGTGCTAGCTAAAATTAATAATAATTTAACATTATTAATTGATGCAAGATCTTAAACATCTGTCTAACATTTGTTGAGGCGTTGTCTCTTGGCCGGTGGGTTTCCTGACTGTTTGGGCTTCCTTTTGGCCGTCTTACCCCCCTTCTTCTTCTTCTGTGGTGCTGTTAGAAACAAAAAATAAAATAAAACTGACACTTACACTTCACACCCAGAAATAAACACCACAACATGTGTATGAGAATTAATTGGCGGCCATCTTGCTTCTCTCCCGGTGAGTTATGTTAGTTCAGTCAGTTTATGATGATTTAATACAATTTGATCAATAGCTCCTCCGCTGTCCAAGATACACTCACTGACCTCTTTATTAGGAACAGCTGTGTAATCTAATTCAAGTTAATACAAAGGCTCTGCTTTAAATCCTACATTTATGAAGTTTATACATTTTCAGTTCTTGTTAACATTGTCAGGAAGGAGATAATTGTTTATTATTGAGGTCATAGCGGGTGATGGTGGAGTATCAGGAACACCTTTCAAGATTGCATTAGGTTGCACAGGTGTACCTAATGAGGTGGCTGGTGAGTGTATATTGTATGTGTCACTGATATCAGTAAAACATTAGATACCTTTCTTCGGAGTTGGTGGTTTGGCGAGCATTGGCTTTATTGTTCGGGGCACAGGGACCTTCTTCTGTGCCGGTACTTTTTGTCTCTGATCCGTCTTCAGCTCCACCTCCACAGGATAGTGGTCACTGATACTGAGAGCCTTAAAGAAGAAAATTAAGTCTTAATTTGAGTAATTACACCAGAGTTCTTTAAAATGCATTTATTTGTTAATAATTTCTATTTCTAAGACCAGAGAGGTTTAAAATTGTACTCATTAGTAGAAACATGTCTTACTTCTTCATCAGTCAGGTTGAACTCTTCCTGGTAGTTGAAAGACTTTGCTGAACCGGGAACGATAGCGTCCAGCATGGTCTGTCCATACACCACGATCCTGTCGGCAGAAAATACATCACAACCTTTAAAGAAGTTCTTAAACAACACAAACATCTACTTCAGATGATAGTGCTAATACATGTGTTTTACCTGTCGTAGGTGTGGTCGTTATAGTTACTGCTCGTGGTGTCGACATCATCATCTATCAGCCAATGATAGGGAGCGGCGCGGATGCGGATCTGTTTCATCTTCTTCTTGGAGAGATAGCGTCCGTCTGCATTAAAGTCCCCAAGAATCATAATATTCTGCAAAATAAATGAAAAAACTGTAATTAGCAGATATGACACTGAAGAATGAAGGTCTATCTGTTTGGGGACTTCAATTATAAAGTGGTCTAAATGGTCTAAAAATGAAATTGCTCTATAAATGATTAAAGTCAGCTTACATCCCATGAACAAAGTAAATATATTTAAGTAACACTTTCAGGACTTTTGTAGTAGTGTGTGTATTACTGATGGGAATCATAGAGTACATGATAATTCCTTTATTTGATCATTTCTCCTCCAGTCGAAAAAGCATTTCTTCAGTGTCAGGCTACAAAACTAACAAACGTACATCTGTCGTCCACTTCTTCCTGATGGCGTTGACCACATCATGCAGCTCATCGATCTCCTTTAGAGAGTCATCTGGTTTGGTATGGACTGGGATCAGCACCAGGTCTTTCACAACTGGAACAATATATAGGTACAGTATACAGATACACCCCAACAACCAAAATAACCCTCCTGTTGTCCTCGGGTCAATTTTCACCTGGGAAGACGACAGGTGTTAACTCAAAAATTAGATATAGTTTTATTCAAATGAGGCCTATAAACCATAATTTGTGTAAAACCTGTCTTAACAAATTGGAATGAAGTTGGCTAAAAAGATCAAACACAGAAATGGCTGATAATTCATACTGGCCCCGCTCTACCTCTCTGAGCTCCTTCACCCCCACGATCCTGCTCGGTGCCTCAGGTCAGCTGATCTGCTGCTCCTGGAGGTACCGAGGTCAAAGCCGAAGCTCAGAGGGGATAGAGCATTTTCTGTTGCTGCTCCTAAACTATGGAACGAGCTTCCTTTAAATATTAGACAAGCCTCCTCACTGTCCATTTTTAAAACTTATCTTAAAACCCATTTTTATTCCTTGGCTTTACAACCGTGCATGAGACTCTGCTCCTGTTTTAGTGTTTTATGGTTTGTTTGTTTTTTTTAGTTATTGTTGTATTGTTTTTAATTTATTTTAAATTGTTTTGTGGTTGTTTTAAAGTGCTATATCAATAAAGTTGAAGTTGAAGTTGAAGAAGTTATGCTTTATAAACAGTTAAACCAAACCAGGCCAATTTTGACCTGCAAGGACAAAAGTTGCACGGTGGACAGGAAGACAACAGTAGGTTTAAATAAACACTTAGAAACACACGAGTACCTGTAGTTGGGCAGCTGAAGCGCAGAATAAACGGCTCCCTGGCAAAGGCATCTTCATCTCCAGCTTGATTGTCTTCATACTGGTAAGAAGCCGTCAGTGTCGCCTCATCCTCTCTGAGACACAAATATAAACACACACAGATGTAATAAGATATTGATGTGTTTGTACCAGAAAATGTTACATATACGTACAGAAATATTTTTGATAAACATCACTTAGTTTTCATGACTATCATACAATAATGGGTTTTAATTTCTAAGTAAGCTACTGTCTGTCCCACCTGTAGAAACATACAAACTTCTCCTTGTAGGTGTCTCGTCCCAGCTGGGAGCTGGTGGTCATGGAGTAAAGACTCTTTTTCTTTTTGCCACTGTAGCAGGAAACAGAAACAACATTAAAAGGAGACCAGGTTATTCAGGTAAAAGACAACGATAACTAACTAAATACTGTATTAACCCAAATATAAGACGATTATTTTGGGAGGTGGGGGGTTGCTTTTGAAAAGTGGGGGTCGTCTCATATTCGTGGACAAGACTACTAAATGTTAACAAGATCAGAAATTATTTTTGAAAGAGTACCGCTGTAACACCAGCTGCTACAGAGAGTGATGCATTGAGGGTTTTCATAAAGGGGACATATGCTGCACATTTCCAGCTCTATATTTAAATTCTGGGGCTCTAGTGGGATATCTTTGCATGATTTACAGTTAAAAAAAACACTCCTTATGTATCTTAAACCGGCCCTTCACACTGCACTTCAGTTCAGCCTCTGCTGCCTCTTAATGAGCCCATTCATTCTTGGTCAGCTTCACGAAGTGCCTCGGGCTCTGGAGGCCACGTAAACAAACCATCATCAGAAAGGAAGTTTCTCCCGTTGTGTTAATAGTGCATTTAGGTTCTTGTAACATGTCTTTCCTGCCATAGAGGAACGTAATGATGCACAAATATGTGGTTTACATTCTGCTTTAAAGGAAATGTTTCATGTTTAAGACTTCCAGGATGAGGACTCTCTTCTTCTTGGATTAAGAATATCTTTGAGAAACTTTCCCAATAATCACAGTTGTCTTAGATCCGGGTCAATAAGGTAATTGTTATTTAAGAACATTTTGCATTTAATTATGAGAATTTAAACACTTATATATAAAGGAAATGCAAATAACCAAATCCATTCAATTTATTTAATTGTTTGATTTATTTTTATTTTGGCAACTAAAAAGACCAGTGTGTAGGATTTAGTGCCATCTAGTGGTGAGGCTGCAGATTGCAACCAACTGAATACCTTTCACATTCAGATGCTGTTAAAAAATATATACTGTGGAAACTAGAAAATGAGTTCTAGTTTGTATGAAAGTCAAATGTGTCTTTAAAACCCACCTGGTGTTGTTGAGTTCTTGAAGTAACGTCTTCATGGCTTCACCGCTCTTATCCATCACCTCCAGTATCATCACCAAACTGTACTGAGACATGATCTGGAACAACATGTTTGAGAATATACAGTGTTTGTAAAGGCAGCAAATTAGATGGACATTTAGAAAACTTGCACATAACATTTAGCTCCAGGAGAGTCATTTAAAGCGGAGACATCTCACAGAGGACATATGTATTGTAAATAAAGTGAGTATAAAGTTAGAGTTACCTTGGTGAGGTAGTTGACGACATTCTTGTCTGTGACCTTTTTTATTCCCAGGTTCTTGGCATTGAAGGCTGCGATCTTCATTGTGACTTTTTTATGAAAGAAAGATGAGAAAAATGTTTTAGAGGAGTGGTTACAGATTATTGTCTTGATTCGTCAGTTAATTGTTTTAGCCATAAAATGTCAGAAAATAGTGAAGAATATCTGTTGCAGTCCCCTACAGATAAAGGTTGCATCTTCAAATTCAGTTTATTATTATGTTCAATAAAGACAAGTAATAAACAGATCAGATGGAGGAAGAAAAGGGAGAGCAGCGGCAGCAGAACAAGGTTTATATAATGTTGAAAACTAGAGCAGGACGGAAACACTGTGGTTGATTGATCAGCTGTCTTCATCCACTTTTACAGTTTACTTTTATGGCCCTGCGATATCAACTACATCATAAAGCACAGAGGTGACCAAAGTTAATAATTAGTTTGAAGAGAAAAAAGTATCATCAAGAAATGTGTCATAATATATTATGCATACGATTTGTGTTGTTTACTGAAACGTTTGCTGTCTAAATATTTTATTTAATTATTTTAACATGTTTGAAAGAAATAAAATCAAACCAACTGAGAGGTTATACACGGTCACCCATAGAGTTGGAATAATTTTGTTTTCAGACACGTTATTCTTTTTATTTTCTATTTATACACATCAGTAATCACCATTGACCAGGTGCAATGAGACTGATCAATACAATTTTGAGAATATTTACACTTTATCTATCAAGAATAAATCATATTGTCACAATCATTTCATGAGAACTTCATGGGCGACCGTGTATGAATGGTGTGACTTTTCACTGTATTTTCTTTCACTTCCACTTTCAGTCATAAGTTTTTAGACAAGACCACAGTTTATTTTTAAATGTTTCATACATCTTAAAGCATCTGTTTGTAGTGTTAGGACGAGTGAATTACTTTTTGAAACCTTTATAACGCTTTAGAACTGTAATTTTGTGCTTTAGGACATGTTGCTTGACAATATTTTTACTTTTTTACACACTATCATGTTGATGAAGTGTTACACCAAAAACCTTAATGCTTCATATATCACATTTATCTCCTCTCACAGTTCCTCTTTCTGTCACAAACAATATAAAATTCAAAGCAACATTGCACAATAAAATGTTACTTCACATCATTCACAATAAAGCTGCTCCACTGTCACACAAACAAGCAGCAATATTTCTGTTTCATTTTGCAGCCTTTAACATGAAAGTGTCATGTGACATTTTTGTATTTAGTTTTCTGCATCAGGTGTTATAAGGTCAAAATAATAAACAGACACAACAGTTAAGTAGTTTTAGTACTGAAGAGAAGCTTCAGTCAATAAAAGTAGTCAAATTAAAGCTAATTAAAAAAGAGTGACTCACCGGTCTGGCTGACATAAGCACAATGAAAGAGTCAAGCAGTTAGGCGTTACTTCCACCAAATGTCTAACCTCAAAGTAACAGGAAGCGTCTGCGGGTCACAGAGCTGCTGAAAACAGTCACACACACACACACACACGACATGTACACAGATGCATGCAAAGCGCCTAAGGCCAAACACACGCTATCTTTTATCAGGGCCAATAAGCACTTCTGTAATTTGAACTGTTAGTATTGCACACACCAAGCTGCTCTGTCAAATATTATTTGATGGATAACATAAATAAAACTACCCCTGCATAAAAGATGAAGACATTCTCCAGCCAACATTTTGTAAAATACACTAATAAGTTTTCTTTCTGAGAGTGAGATCATATAAAGTCATGAGCTGTAGTCAGGATGATTTTAGCCTAGCTTAGCATGAAGACTTCAACTTCAACTTTATTTATATAGCACTTTAAAACAACCACAGCTGAAACAGAGTGCTATACATACATAGATAAAACACAGGAACATAAAACAATTAACAGGAAATAAATACTAAAATTATTGTTTATTGTTTTTAAAACAAATTAAAAACAATAAAACAATAACTAAAAAAAACAAACAAACCATAAAGAACTAAAACTGACTGGGAGCACAGGTTAACAGCTAGCTTCGCTTTGTTCAAAGTTGAAAATGAAATACCTCCAAATCTAATAACTACCATTGACTGTATAGAAATATAGATGACAGAACAGCCCCTCAAAAGTGAAACCAAACTATTGTTACTCTAAGTTTACTGTTTTGGCTTCTGTATTATTATATAACAATGGATGTGTTGATGAAGAAGAAGGAAACCACCGCTGACACATCTCACTTGTACATTTAAAAGATTTTATTACAAAAGAGAACAGTGTCAAATATCCAATCTTGAAAGAGTCTCTGGCGCCAATCTGAGTCTCTCTGACTACTCCAGTTTTAACAAGACTATACTGTTTCCTATCTCTAAAAACTCCACTTTCTAAACAATTTGTCAATCAGGATAAAACAGCCTCTGTCCCTTTATCTATGGCTGGCCTTTAACCTTTAACCTAAGAAGAACATGTGTTGCATGCCACAAGATGTCACAAGATGAAGACAATACAAACAAAAGGTCACAAGACATCAGGCAGAACGGTACCACACCTTTTATGCCTTCATTTGAGAGTTTTTTTTATTGATTTTGCAGGGGGCGCTAGAGAGCCATTTTGCCACACCCATTTATGTAAACAATAAAATAACAAATTTTTCGCCAGGTCTGGCTTGCCTGCTAACTTTGGTGACTTTTGGGGCATGTTTAGGGGGGCAAAAAGGCCGTCATTGTGCAAGAAATAAAAGAAGAATAATCTTGGCAAAAACAATAGGGCTTCGCGCTGGTCAGCGCTCGGGCCCTAATTAACATCTCATTTTCCACTCTTGCCTATTAAAGGGTTAAATTAAATGAAGAGTTCTGTCTAGATCTGGTCTATGTGAATATCACCTTGAGATAACTCTTCTTGTTATTTTGTAATGTAAATAATAAAGCTTGCTTGCTTGATTGTTCTGCATCTATTTTCTCTTGCATATTTGTGTGTGCCCCTACCTATGTGTCATAAGTAGGGGCTTCCTTTGCTTTACATCTGTGGAGGTTATAGTTAAAGAGGGTTATACTCTGCCACATGTTACATGTTCTAGAGACCAGTAGTTGCTACACAACAAAGGTCAGAAAAGAAAAGGAGGTGCGACTATGTCAAACCAAGTATGAGTAATTTAGATAAGTGCATGTTAAGAGCTTTCTTAAATAGACCAAAATGTCAATCACAGATTTACTGATGCAGAAATGACATGTTGCATACTTCTCACTATGAAAACTTGTGACGAAGTGGAACCTATTTTGTGTTAAATAAATAAATACAAGGAAATACAGCAGCTGTAATTAAACAGAGAGAACAAAGCCTGTCAGACAATAGAGAACTGACCAGATGTGTAAGTAGTCCAAAAATATACATTTAACCACTGAAATTCACAAAAGAACAGTACACTTTGCTTTAAAAGTGAGCAGTAGAAGTTAATGTTACTCAGAATATGCATATGTGTACACACACACACACACACACACACACACACACACATATGTGACAATTAACCCTCTTCTCGTCTACATTAATTTATTTTTCAGCATCCTCCATCCAGTACATTGTTTGAGTTATATTACTATCTATGCTGTTTTTTTAAAATAATGGTATGATGCTGTTGTCTATTAATATCTATTCATACATTATTTATAAAGTATTTATACAACAGACCAAACCTGCAGTTGAAGGTGTTAGACAGAAGGTGGAGGCAGAGGATTAACAAACTGCTGGAGGTTTAGATGTCACTCAGTTAGATTCACACTAAAAAAAACAAACAGAGGAAGGAGTAAACAGCTGCATTCAATGAACAATTTAAAAAATCTGTACAATGAGTTAGACATTGTGTATGAAAGACAAGAAAGAGTTTTATTAATAAAGGGATTATAAGTAGATTCACACCAAGACTATTATAATACAGAAATAGAGACAAAGTGATGTTTCACTAGACTTCACCACTAATTCTGTGATTTATGTGCAAACTCTTCATTAAAAATACAGTGTAAGACAAATGCACCAAAAGATGAATGGATGACCTAAGAAATAGTCAACACTGGGGCTGAATGGAGCTTCATTTGTGCTTCAGTTTATTTCAAGTGGAGTAAAAGTCAGCAGTGGTGCAGATTCATTGTCTGAGGGATTACTTTTTTAAACTTCTACTCCACTAACTAGTTTGGCACAGCCGGTGAATAAGATGAGATTACATCATTTGTGTGCTCCAGCTATTGAACTGAGAGCAAGCATCACTAAATCATGCACACAAATTAGTTATTTCTTTCCAAGGCTCTAGTCTATAGTAATGTACAGGGTGAACCTGGAGTTTATGTTGCGGGGACATCTAGTGGCCATTATTGGTACTGCATCTTTGAAATTTACATACAGAAAAGGATTAATGTGGAACAAAACTTCTGACTCCACCAGCACTCACTAATGATCCACAGGTGATATAAAGCAGAGATGAACACAACAACCGAAAAGAAGGATGTTGGGTGTGTCTGGATAAGTTGTAATTAATCATCTAAACGTGATATCTAAACATGTAAGTGAAACAAAAAGTACTTTACAAAATATCTGAAAACAAATCAACACTAAACTTTTCTGAAAAATATAGAGCAAAGAAGGACGAGTGAGCATCCATCAAAGACAGGAGACGGAAAGGGAAGACACAGACTAAATAATAAAAGAACAAACATCCAGCCTGAAATATTAAGATACATAAAAACAGCCATCTTGTTTAAATGAATTGAAGTGTGTGAGTGTAACTGCAGATGGATGTTTGCTGTTTGACAGCAGGTAGGTAATAAAGTATTCATCAGTCCCAGAAGTGACTGTCATCGCCTGTCATGTTTGCTTGACAGGAGGCTGAATCTGTGATGCTACTGCCAGGTATGTGCTGTGCATACGAGCGCTGCAAATGAACAGCTGGATGACAATCGCCATAGCTTCACATAAGAGTTCAAACCCAACGTCATCACAAAATTACGTATGAGCAGCAAATACAGAGCTAAAGACTTTGTTTAGTGGACTGAGCTGCTGCGAAACAACAAGCCAATAACATATTATGTAATAATGCTAATGCAAGTGTGTTGAGTAATAATAGTAATAATAATGATCATAATAATCATAATAATAATAACTATTTGTAGAGCACCTATCATACAATAAATACAGCTCAATTAGCTTTACAACAAAGACATTACGCAAACCAAGCGCTTCATATGAAAGGAGCATAAAACAATGTTAAAAAAAAATAGAAAAGAAAGGAGAAATATTAAACAATAAGAATACTATATAGTAAAAGCTTTCTCTCAAAAATATTTAGTGAATTGGCTTCCCTGATATCTATAGGTAGTTTGTTGCATTTATTTCTGAATAATACTTAAATAAAAGGGTAATTCTGGGTAATGAGACTAGTTATTATAACGTTTGGTCCTCACAAGTGCAGTATACTGTGCATCTTAACCTTAACCATAATATAAACATAAATCTATGCAAAATCAAGTCTTCACTCCAGTCTACAGCGATATGGTCTCCTAGATATTTTCTTTACTGCTTATTTGTAACAGTAAATATGTTTGGAGAGAAACGCATTGCCACCTGAATTATACTTTTCATCAATGCAAGTGGATGTTACTAAACCGGCCACAACAATGCTCCAAATAATAATGTTTAGGGTCAGAGGTGATGCTTGTAGTGATGCACCTGCAGAGAATCATAGGTCTGCCCGGCTTTACTAAGCTCTTTTACGCTTGGAGTTTGTTTATGGACAGCCAAACTTTATAGCTTAGTGTCATACACCGTTGGAAACCTCAGACTATTGGCTAAAAGGTTATCAACTTCATTTCACCGAATATTTCCATAGGCTAGAACAGCAGTCAATCAAAGCCATGTTGTCGTTGTCGTCGGTCACATGTCCTTATTGGCTTATGCTTTGGAGACATGTACTGCCTAAACCTAAACACCGATTGGCTTGTGTGTGGTGTCGTCAGAAGCAGAAGAGGCTCACGGTCGTAAACATCTAGTCACGTGTACTCTGAGATGGACGTGCAGGTCAGGAAATGACGTAAACGGACCGTATATGGTTTGTTATTTGTGTTATTACGTTACGTGTTGGACTAAATACATGGACATATTGAGGAAAGTATTTCGGTTTTATGGAAACGGATTTCATATTTCACAAGAATGGATACTTGGCGAGCTGTACAGAAAGTCCTGAGTCATAAGATGATCGTTGTGGATAAAGGGAAGACTTTGAAGGTATGTAGGCATTATAGCTTTTCTTACTTAGCTGAGTGGCTAGCCGAGCTAATCGCTAATACTATTACGGCTGTGAGCAACCATATAAGTCGTGAGTGGTCTTGAATGAATCAGGACAATCTAAGCTTTCCAACGATGTACGACATGAATATATATGTTTAATTGTTGGTGTTTAAAACATTCAGAAGAACTTGTGGCTACCTCCTAACATCCGTCCCGTCCCGTAGACGGAACAGCGTGCGTTAAGTGGTTAAAACCCAAATACCTTCCCTACCCGCTCAGCACCAAACAGTAAACACAGTTAGCTGGTGAACATGTTGGAGCATTTAGCAGCTAAAGAGCCTCAGTGCTGAACTTTCATTCACCAGGTGGACAGAAACACGACTTCAAATAAGTGATAATGTTATTCCATAACTACTGCAAGCAACTGTTCATTATATCAACTTGCTATATAATTATTCAGTGACAAAATATTTCTGTTGTTTGCATTGCTGGACACAATGAAGGAACCGATGGGCTCAGGCTTACTCAGAGTCGTCATTTATTGCAGGCGGGGGTCAAAACCAGGTAGGCGATACAACAGGCAAAGGTACAATTAATCGGCAGGCTAAACTCTATGGTCGGGGAATCAAAACTGGTCACTCACAGGAAGATACTCAAGGAAATAATACGCTGGAACTCAAAGGACAAGATGATCTGGCACAGAAGGGAAACACGGCTTAAATACAAAAGGAGAGGGAAGACAAATAGACACAGGTGAAACAAATTAGGGCGGGGAAAGCAATCACACAGGTGGGAAACTTGACAGGAAGACAGGGGTAAGACGAGGACTTCAAAATAAAACAGGAAGTGGCACAACAAGAACAGAAAATCAACTAAAACCCTAACAGACACTAACAGACGCATAATGAGCATCTTTTAAATTATCTTTAAACACTTGTTTATGATCAGGGAAAGATTGTGTTCTTGTTTTTGAAATTGAAAAAGTGACTTGAAGCATGAGACAGGATGTGTTAACATGATTAACACTTGACTGAAATCACTAAGCACACACTAACTACTGCTTTTCATGCCTGAACCTAACTACATGTGGAGCTAAGGATGCACGCTCTGGTTTACAAAGTACATCATCCACTCTGACCTTCGCCCTGTGAGTAGACTGTGGTAGAAAAATATTGCACTTTCTACTTGATCATAGTTTATTCTGCATTACATTTCCCTCAAAATGTATCTGGTAAGAACAATATAACATATGAATTGAATTTGTAGGAGACTGTTTTGACTTTGGTTGGTTGGTTTTCCATAGTAAACATGGTTGTGTACTGTTTAGACTCTCCTGTTTTACAGATTCACTGGTCTTTCAAACAATGTGCAGACTCTACATTTGACTTAACTCCACCGGCTGGAGGTTTTGGTGGTTGTCAATCGCTTTTTGAAAAATATTGAATGTATTATCGAGCCGCTCTGACCCTCTTTTACGTCTTACCTTACTTCCAAGTAAACTCAAATTAAATGTGGAGACCTCATAATAAGAATTAATCGTGATAGTTTCTCTTTTTAATACATTTCATGGATTTAACATAGATTATCTATTATTTATGAGTTTTGTGGCCTCTCCACTGGGAAATATGAAAATAGTTTTTTTAATCATATTCACAATCGTATTTAAAAATAAATCTGCTGTATAAAAATAACCCAAACAAGATTAAAGATGTTATTACTTCATATGTGCCTCCTTCACTTCTGCGACAGAAACTTTTTTTTTAATATAAAGGACTGAATATTGTAATTATGAATATATACAACAAAGATTGCTTTTATCTTTGTGTGTGTGTGTGAGTGTGTGTGTGTGTGTGTGTGTGTGTGTGTGTGTGTGTTTAATGTTTGCTCGTGATTCTGGTGGGATACTGCACACAGCACATCAAGGCTTCGCTGCACTGTGAGAGCTGATTGATGGGAATGTGATACTGATGTTGAACTCTGCTATCAGATCAGAGAAAATCCATCAACACTGTGTGTTTTTTGTTTTTAACTTGTCCTGTCGAGGATCATCAATTAGGACGAGTAATGTTGCAGTTGCAGGTTCATGGACAGAGAGTTGGATGCTTGTGTACTTTTACAGTTATTGTAGAAATGAAAGGAAAGAAGAATAGACTATAAAAATAATGGACACTGCTACTGTAACCTCACCCACTGGTTTTTGGACTCCTATTTAAAAGTTTGCATTTTGACCATTGCCATCTTGGCCAGGAATGACCATATTTGGAAGAGAGAGAGGAGCTGAATCTAATGCTAGCTGCCAGCTTGGTCAGCACAGTGCATTTACAGTCTGTGGTTAACTGTGATAATACTAATGCTCATGCTGAATTTCACTAGTGAAATATAAGCTTAAACCATTAAAAAAATAATGGACACGGCTGCTTTGTGGACTCTGGTTTAAAAGCTAGCATTTTGACTGTTGCCATCTTGGATTTTTGGAGCCAGGAATGACCATATTTGGAAGAGAGGGTGGAGATGACTCTAATGCTAGCTGCCAGCTTGGTTAGCACAGTGCATTTACAGTCTATGGTGAACCATGATAATACTAATGCTAATGCTAATGCTCATGCTGAATTTCACTAGTGACTTAAACCATTAAAACAAATCTGAACATCCGACTCCTTAGAGGCTCTTTTAGTACGACCTCCTTTAGGCAAACCTTTAGGCAACAAATATGTTGAATGCACTGGAAACACATTGAAATACTATGCCTATGCTGTGTGAATCTGGGATTACACCATGTTACCTAACCAATATTTTGTCTGTGACAGCACCCACCTGTTACTCAAAGAGGTCACTCCCTTGTTTATGCATAACTTTAAGCCTTAATAAGATTTAAACGGTTGAGTTTAAATTCCTGTACAGTGGTCATGAAAGGGGAGATTAGTTATAGAGACGAAAATCATGTTATACCAGGCTGTAAGCATGTTTATTTCGGCTGTAAAGTTGGGCATTTTAACATGGGGATCACATTTTGGCTTCATTTTTTAGCCCTGGAGGTTTCTGCTTGGAAAGAAGAGGAAGTTTTAGTTTTAGTTAGTTTTAGTTTTGGTAGAAGAACATCCAACTTTCAAGACCCACAAGCAAAGTTCATGGCTTGTAGATGAAAACAAGCAACTGCAGACACTAAGGGAGATATTTTCTAAGCCTACCACAAAGTGACCTTACAGTATATGAAGAAAAGTAGATTTACCAGAAATATGGATTGAAATAATGTAGAAAATGGACATTTCAAGCAAGGAAAAAATAGAGAAAAAAGACCATTAAAAATTTAGGATAATGATTTGTGAATACTCGTCTAAGGAAAATCGAACAATACATCAAATGTCCGATTGTACTTTTTATTTTCTGTCATTTATACACTGTAATGATGTCAGATGTCCATTTATGCAATGTTTTTTTTCCCCAACGAGATGACATCTGTCAAACTGTTCGTTTACGTAGCCTCAGGAGTTTTGCGGACGTCTGCCAAGAGGAAGTTTCTGGAAGCCGGCCAATCAGAAGAGATCGAGGCCTTAAAGAGGCAGGGGCTAAAAGGGCCTGGTTCAGAAATCGCCTGAACTGAAGGGCAGCATTAAGCGCCAGTGTAAGATAAATAATGAGTTTGTGAACAATAAATCATGCAAAGATAATCCAGTAGAGCCAATATATAATATAAATATAGAACTGGACATGTGCATAATGCATCTCTTTTAAGTATAATTTATGGGAACCTGTTTGACTTGCATATAACGGCCGACAATAGAAGAGCATAGTTCAGCATTCACTTCTCTTGTTTATGTTTTACAGTGTATAGCACTCGAAATTGGCTGTTAAATGAACACTTGAATTCAGTTTACTTTAATGAAATGCTTCATTATGCTCTCTATTATAGCTTCCTTCATACATTTATGTTATTGTGTTCAAGTGTCAAGAGACAAGGAGTAAATCGTTCATCCAATTAACATTCAGACTGCTTTCTTAAAGTGGGAAACACAATGCCATTTTCCGATTATGAATTCATAACACTTTATATATTTGTTGCTCTCCAGTGCAGACAGAGAGCAGTTGGTAGTTTTTAAAAAAAAGCAGAGCTCAAATCATCATTTATGTTGTGATTCTGAAACCCAGAGAGCAGTCGCACTCATGTATTCTGTGCAGCTGTAGTCCCGAGAGACTAAAGTTGAGCTTTTCAATCAGCATTAAAATTATTGTTTTTGTGCAGATCCGCTGAGTGATGAGATCTGGGTAATTAAAATGAGAAGAGATAAAATTAGCATTCGTACGCAGACAGCCACAGTAACTGATAGACTTGCATATTTTATGGCTTTATGCTTCGTGTCCAGGAACAAAAGTTTGGCTTCTCTACCAGCATAAAAAATGTTTTCTTTGTGTATTCTAGCACAATGTTACATGTATTTACAGGCGTAAAAAGAATAGACTTGGGTTTCTTCTTTCTTTCTTTTTTTTCAAATGTTAAACAGATGAACATTCACACACTGGTGAGCAGAGCTGACATCTGGCGTAATACCCTCAGATCTCTGTAACGGACGCTGTGAATACATGCTGTGATTATAGACATGTTATAGCTGTCATGAAGATTACGCACTGCACATCAGTCTCTGTGTGAGTGTGTGTTGTTTGAGACTTGAGTTTTGGTTTTTTGGTTGTTGCAGAGCTCGACTCTATTTATGCCTGTTCAATGAGTTTATCTGTATGCGTCATTTGTGTCACATCAGGCGTTCAAAATCTCCATGAGCGGCTCTCTGACAGCCAACATGTGTCTCCGTTCTACGACATCTGATGCATTAATTATACAGATGTGTGCAGATAAACAGACTGCAGGAGTGACGGTGCCTGAAAAAAGCAGGTGGAGGATTAAATGCTGTACGAACCTCCTCTCACAATGTCCTACACTGCTGAGATGGGTCAGGACACATTTCTGTGCAGGTATAATTTTGGTAAATTGACCATATATTGGAAGTCTAAATATTAAACCATTGAATTTTACAGCCCAAAACCTATAAATAATGCTTTTCTGTACCTGATGTTTTTTTGTGCTTCTGTGAAGATTGATATATGTTGTAAATGTCAAAGTTACTTTTCATCTATACTGAAATGTCTCCCTCTGGCTACTGGTGCGCGAGCTTAAAAGGAACTTTAAAACAAGCTTTCATAAAATACATGTGATGCACATTATGGG
This sequence comes from Scomber colias, assembly GCA_021039105.1. NCBI lineage: Eukaryota > Metazoa > Chordata > Actinopteri > Scombriformes > Scombridae > Scomber > Scomber colias. The sequence goes on from JAJDFG010000334.1 coordinate 36,337, forward strand.
CTATGAGCAGAAAATGCAGTGTATTCCTCTGAGGCTGAATAAGTCTGAATAAGTCAGTGTCATTGAATCTTCAGTGGTGTTCTTTGTTTGAAGTTGCACCGTGTTGTTTTTGTGCACACTCCCTGTGATCTGCATCAAAGACTGAGATTACCAGGCAGCATTAGACGCATTACCTCTTATGTATAACTTCCTTTTTTTTCTTTCTCCATCTTTGTATATTCTCTTTTCAAGTTCAGAATCACATCTCCTTATATTTGCTCACCAAAAACTGCTTTTCAGAAGTCTCTTTTCTTTCTCCTCAGCTTATTTCTATTTTACAATGATATTTCACAGCTTATATTTGGACACTCTCAAAGTGGAAACCTGCTCCATGAATTATCTTTGCAAAACTTTAGTTTCATTGTGTAATATGTTACAGCGGTATAAAAGATGTTACACAATGCATGCCAGGCCTGCTATAAGCGCTATCTTTTCTTATAAAAGATGAGCTTGTTTCTTTTGGTTCACATGCATCCATGTCTGACGCGCTCCATAGTGACCATAAAATCCAACACTACTCTCCTCTTGTTCAAGACATTTTATTTCCACAAGCGTATATGTTTCAGGGTTCTTACCGCAGCTTGGATTGACAGACAGATCAAATCCGGTCATTTGTCTTTTTCCATACGTTCAAACAAAACCAAAACAACACTAGCAGCGGTCTAAAACTGTATGGCCACACCAGCCCCAATAGCCAACACCAATATATCACAGGTGCTGCAGTCACCTGTCCATAAAGAGGAGGCGGAGGTGAGAAATGGCATCAATTATCATCTCAACTCATAACTCAAATCAGAATATTTCATGTTAATATCTCAATAAATCAGATAAATAATAATAGTAAACCAGAAGAAAAAATTAAATATGAATCAAAACATAAATCAAGCTATGTTTTCCATACTTATACTTATATATGTATCCATTTAAAGTTAAAGATAGTCAGAAACTAAGTGATACAAACAAACTGTTTCATTAGATGAAAAGCTGAACTTCTTTTAATACGCAGCAAACAATGCAGCTTCAAAACCTTCTTGATGTATTTTTAATATTTGTTTTCAAGCACTTGTTGTTTTATTAAGAAACCGTAAGCCAGTCTTGAATATAAAGCAGCTTGTAGGCGTCATTGGGCAAAGTTGTCTTTTCAAAGCCTTTTTAACAACATCTTATTGGGTGGTTTATGAGCGTCTACACCGCCCATGTAAAACAAAAAATCTGGCATTGGAGCAGGTGGCTGCATCATCACAAGATATTGTGTAATATCAATAAAAAGCAGCATAAACACATTCATGCTGTGTATGCAGGAGATGAAATTTGAATAAACTGTAGCGTTTTTCAGCAGAAAACTCAAATTCTGAGCTAATGGAGGAGACGGAGCTCACACTCGGTTTTAAATATCAACACCAAAGGAGGAGATCGTGAGCTCGGCAAACAGCAAATATAAGCAAACCTTGTAACGTGACAAATGGAAGATGATTTTTACCGATCACAGATGCACCGCTGAGAAGTGGATTAGGATGCAGGAGTGGTTGGAGATTTGTATGTTTTATTTTTTTTTGCAGTAAAGCTGTCACCTCAGAGCTCCTCAAGTCCTGACAGATTATATATTTTTAGTGTTGTGCTCACACGATAAACAAGTTATCCTTTGGGACTCTTGGGGATAACTGGCATGAATTCAGGCTTATTATAGCCACTGTCAAACCTACAGAAAGTAAATGTTTGACACTACAAGGATCTGGAGGAAGTTACAAAGTGGAATCAGATTTGTTTGTGTTTTACATGCTTGAAGAACATAAGAAAAAATATATGTATAGAATTTGTAGTGTATGTGTGTAGGACTATACAGTACTTGCTCGTTGGCACACACACACACACACACATGCAAGGTTATTATACACACACACACACACACACACACACACACACACACACACACACACACACACACACTCACTCACTCACACTCACACTCACACTCACCCTTCCTCATACCAGAGACCTTGCATGACTGTCTGAAGAGCTACGAGACCTTGAACGCCACGCAGCATGTCAGATCAATACATTTATTAATGAGCGCTGATGACTGCGGCCTGTTCGCCTTGAAACTCATAAGCAGGTCATTGTGTATTCGTGACCTCGGTGGATTCTTAATTCAGACAAGCACAGCAAGCATCAAACTGTGTCTTCCACCTCCCACGACATCGCTGAATAATTAAACCCGGCTTTCCAAGACGAACACTTGTATGGAGGGAGGAGAGCAGGGGAGAACAAGCTGCTGGGGAAGGGGTGAAGGGGCTCTGGGTGGAGGTGAGGAGGCAGGTGGTGGGGGGGGGGGGGGGGGGTCGCTATTATAAAGTTTTCATCTTTGTTTCTAAAGTGGATTAATTTGTGTGTTTTTCTCCACAAAGAGCATGATTTATTCAGACAGAGGGATGTATGAGAGAGAGCAGGATGCTAATGTCAGACTCAAACCCAGACAGGAGAACTGCACTGTTACTTTGAAAATGAGACTAAAGAGAACCTCATGAAAGGATCGTTGTAGTTCATTAGACTGTTTATGCACAATAACAATAACTAAACTAATAATAACTTAACAATAAGATTCAAGACTTCTTTTGCCAGATAGCCACCTAAAAATGGAGAAGGTGTAATTCAATAAACAGTAAACAATTCTTAGTTTTAATGAGGAAGTGAAATTATTGTTGCAAGAGTTTGACTTACTAAATCAAAATTCTGAGAGAGTAGGGATAGTAGACTAAAGAGAACATCGTGAAAGGATCGTTGTAGTTCATTAGACTGTTTATGTGTTTACCACTAACAATGCTCTTTATATTACCACTAACAATAAGATTCAAGACTTCTTTTGCCACCTAAAAACGGGTAAGGTGTAAATGAGGAAGTGAAATTATTGTTGCACATAATAAAATATAACCATGGTAACTAACGAGTTTGACTTACTAAATCAAAATTCTGATATAGTAATCATAATTATCATTATTTTTTTATCATGCATATCTTTTCATAAATTTTGCTTTTCTTTTCAAGTGGAAATGAACTTCCTTATTAAGCAGCTAAGAGCACGGAGCTAAAGATTAATAAGTGATAACAACTATCCAATACTGCTTTTATATTCTTTATGCAAGTCTTCTAATAACCTGGTAATGAGACGGCCATTTTAGCCTCACTTTAATTAATTCTGCATCTTGTTCGTGTTGGCTGATTCCTTGTTGGGGGTGAGAAGTATTTTGTTTTATTTTGCTCTTAGCAGTCGGTAGTGTGTCGGCTCCTCTGCTTTGCTGCTCTTGTTATTGCTGTGTTCTGTCTGCAGGGGAAGGGTCCTGATTAGCTGGTCTGGCACACTGATCAGCAGGATGGGACACACCTGGACCCGGTGCACCGCATGTACAAACCAAGATAAGCTGCCAGTCCACTCTCTTTTCTCTCTGACATGCTCCTGTGTTGCTTTGTTGGTTGTTTTACTTTCTTTCACAATACAACTACCAAAACAGAAAAGAAAAAAGCTCCCACACACTGTCTCGCTCACTTACATTTGCTGAGAGACCGAAACGTGAGACAGTGTGCAGGAGCTTTTTCATTGTTTTGATTGCACATTCCTCCAGTGCACATGCCAGTACTCAGGTGTGCAGAGATTCCTCACACCACAGGCTCACTCATCCACTCCCTACATGACTGATTTTACAGACTAAGGGCCCATTTATGCTCAACGTACGTACGAAAATGTATCCGTCCTTTTCAAACCATGTTACCGTCACTGCTCACATACTTCCATGCGTCCTTTACGTTGGCATGGATGTTAACCAATACATCCACCAGGGGGCAGCACAGAGTCAAAAACAAACATGGCGACTGTGGAGGAGATATTGATAATGTTCCTCTTGCATAAAAGACAAAAACCATATGTTTAAAGTTTCTAACCAACTCTCACAACCTTTCCTCAAAAAGTTCCTCCATTGTTATTTCTTCTTCGTGTCTCACTAGAGCTACGTATCGAGTAGTGACAGCAATACTGCCCCCCCATGGTTTCCGGTGGTACTGCTCCGTTTGGTCCGTATCCGTAAGCTTTATGGAAACGTGTAGAAATATGTACGAAATGAATGCAGAGCACGGACAGAAGGCTCCGTCTGTATCCGTATTTAACGGTGAGCATGAATGGGCCATAACCCTAACTATATGATGTTTTCTATTAATTTTGACTACTTTATTTATTAAATGTACTTTTTCACTGTTGAATACTCATGTGACTCCCCTTTTTGGCACAGTCAAGAGCCAGGCTGTGACAGTAGTACATATCTTAGGTGACACAGAAGCTGTGGTGGTGTTGACTAGGAGGGTAGCAAGTTGCTTTAAAGAGCGCTCCATCGATTTAACAGTGCAGTTATATGACAGTGTTGGACTCAAGATGGAGAAAAAAATTGAATATCGATGCAGCAGAACCAGTGATGTCTTTAGCAGTTATAGTAGGGCAGTAGTGATGTCTCTTTGCATTCATCTTTTGTTAAAATCTGGCTCCTACATTACCCAAAAAGCAACTTGGCTTTTGACAGATCTGACAGAAACAAGCCTCCAGAACTTTGAAGCAAATTTGATATAGTAGACAAATCCTGTAATTACAAAGTACGGCTCCATCACATGATGCACACTGGCCCAAAAAGCATTTTAACTACACACAATAATTGGAAAAGGAGCAGCTGTAAAATTGTGAATATATTTTTCTGAGCATCACAACCTCTGCAAAATAGCTTGTTTTACCATCAGAATTTCATCTAGTTGGAAAAAACATTTGAAAAGAGGATTGTCAGGGTTAGGGTTAGGGTTAGGGTTATAGCTGTATCAGACTCTGAAAGTCTCAGACATGCCAGAGAAGGACTCCAGTGATCATGTTTGAGAAGCACGTACTAACATGGTGGAGTCCCAGTAGACTTTCATGCACCACTGAGTAATTTTCATTAATGGGCACCAACCTTGAACACGATATCCAGCTCTACTCAATACAACCATGGTCAGATATTCATGTGTGCTATGCTGATAGCGGCAAGTCTAGCCTTGAGCTGTTAGCCTCAGTAGAAATGAATGAGGAGTGGGCTTTAGAGATTTGATAACCTCACTTATTTTTAACTCTGCGCCGCCAGATTGTTAAAAAAAACTTTAAAATGTGTAGTCTTAAACCCCAGCTGACGTGGACGTAAGTGACTTGTCATTTGAGACAATTTATCTGCGACTATGCAACCTTTAAAATTAATTTCCCATTCAGTGTGACTACACCTCACAGACACACAAACATACTTGTACTTTCCCCCATCACTCTCTCCAAGCTCTAACGCTGCCCAAACTATCTACAAAACTGGAGCAACATGTCAGTAGTCTGGCTGGATAAATGTGATACATAACAGATGGATACTGCAAACTAACACAGTTCAGGATTCAACCAGGAGTTGTTTTGTTTTTCTTCCTCTGTTTGGCTTTGGTTTTACATTTAATTGACTCAGTAGCATGTTTTATTCAGATGGAGTGAGAACAGCAGGATGGACCCAGGCAGTCAGAGCTCTGTGCTGATGTGTCAGACTTACACAGTGTATTGCTCAGATCAGGGACTCCACTGCTGAACCACCGGCAAAACTGAAGACAAAATGGTGGATTTTGTATCGTAAAGAATAAATGCAGTCACGCTGGATGATGTGAGAAGGGATTTGTAAGATTTTTTTGTAAGTTATTTTTCAACTTTTTCTGTTGTTGGAAAGATTCAGCTTAAGAATGAATGGCATTGCAAGATTTGAGAAACCAACCTTGAACGCAATTTTGACCTCAGCCAAAACTAGCAGCTGGTCTTGCACTGTTGAAAGAAGAGGAAAAAGCTCATGAGAGTGCTTATGATGCTCTTTTATAGAGCAGGTTTTACTCTGATAAAGGAGGTGTTAAAAAAAGTGAATCATGCAACACAGTAAGTAAAGATGCCTTCCTCCATTTTTGATTCTCCTGCTCTCCATTCCCCTCAAAGGTGCTGAGGGCTTGTTATCAGTCAAAGGTGTAAATTTGCAGGTCAGAGTTCACCATAATTGAATGAAAAGTCTTCATTGCACCATTCCTGGTAGTGAATCCATTGCATGGTACTGAATTTGGTGTGAATCAGGCCTTTATTAAGTCCAGGTTAGAAAGTTCAAGGTTACAAATCAGTAAATGTCCATAGTGGAAAATTTTAGTCGTAAAAACTTGAGGCACTACATGATACCATTTGTAGAGGAGAAATATTTATTGACCTGTTGCTGTAACAAATAGTGGAGAAACCAGTCCTGTAATTGGTGGGAACTGTCCTATTCACATACTCAGGAACACAGCGGGGCGGAAGAAGCAGCGGTTGATGTCAACAGTGATTACAGCTGCAAGTTAAATCTCCCGAGCTGCCAACAGACTTAACCTGAAGCTCTCTGTGGGCCGTCGTCACCTTTTAACAGCCGGCCTGCTGCCTGTAATGCAACCTGACAGGGATGAGCAGACAAGGAGAGGAGGACAAGTCTTTTTTAACACACCCAAGTTTTATTTTCATGGTATTAATATTGGTTAACAAGCTTACTTTCTACAGACTGCAAAATGAATGTATAAGGATTGCCCAGTTAGAATGAAATATTCTAAATAATGACATTAATAATATACTTAATTTTTTTATAGCACTTTTTAAAACAACTGTTATAAAGTGCTTTAACAAACAAGAACAAAGAAAAGAAAGCAGGGAAACAATCACATAGAAACTCATCATTAAGAAACAAAACCATTAGCAAAATCCATATGATAGAAGGAAGTTTTGAGAGACAAAGAAAGAGGCAAAGAAGGCAGTGAAATATCTTATATATTTTAAAGTGTTATAGCCCTGACAAGAAAACCTCTGTCACCCTTGGTCTCTAGGAAATAGCTAACAGGGCCTTTATAACAGGATCTCAAGCTGTGTGCAGGTGAGTAATGATTATAATAATAACAATAATGTCCATATAATGTCCTGAACATAGCCAAAGCTCAACTTAATATTTTTCTACATCTCAACTTTCTTTGCACAGCCTTTAGAAAGGAAAACGTTAATTAAAAAAAAAAATGAATAGAACAAATTACTGCAGCATGTACAAACAGTAATTTAATCTTACTACTTTTGTTCCTTTTGGACTGTTAGTAAAATATTCTGATTACTGATAGGCCATGATTTTACTAAACATGGCCATAACTTTGAAAAAGAAACAGACTGTAAAACATAAAAATACTTTACGTTCATTCATCCTAATGTTTGCAGAGAAAGATTGTTGTACTGTAACGTCTTTGATTAAGATCACAATCTAAAAACAATGAGTTTCATGCCAGGGTTTGGTGACTGGTTGAACATGATCATCTGCCAACTTTACATATTTTAGATAAGGATCACGCCTAATGTGTCAATTGTGCTTCTGCAAGACAGAGTAAACTCAGGCCATGCTGTAAATGTAAAAACGACAATACGACAATAATAACTTCTTTCTGTGACTTTTGATTTTCTCTGTAACCAGTCAGCAAATGTAAAATGCACAGTTACATTGTTATATGGAAAGGCAACGGTAGAATCCTCAGTGTGTGTGCATTAACAGTGTTAAAGTATGGAAACAGTCTCTCAGTGAAAGTGTGTGTGAAGGTGTGAATGTGTGTGTCAGTATCAGGATCAGAGAATGACAGTTTTCCGTTGTCCCAGTCCAGATGAACTCTGATCCTCTGCAGCTTCTGCTTCTTCTTCGTCTTCACTGAGAGAACACTGGTGGGAGCTGAATCAGAGTCTGCTGTGTATTCACCATCACAGAACACTATTCTGAATAATTGAGACAGTTTGCCTGACTTCCTCAAGCCAGACTCTGCTACCACTCCCAGTGCCCAGAGCGGACTCTCTCCTACCTTAACAGTCCAGCTGTGAGTCCCTGAGTTAAAGCCCTCAGAGCCCTGGACAGAGAGATAGAGATAAATCCTCTCTGGGTTCTCAGGAAGCTTCTGTCTCTCTCCACGTCGCACACTGGTCAGATCTTCAGACAGGATGAGTTCTGGGTTGGCAGTGTTTGGATCCAGGATCACTGGAGTGTAGGAGACTATGTTTTTCATCTTGTTCCAGATGTTGTAGGTCATGTTGCCCAGGTATTTGGCCACATCTATCAGAGCTCCTGAGACCAGCTCTGGATCATCCAGCAGGGGGTGCTGCTGGACTCTTTCCACTGCAGCCTTGTAGTTCTGCAGAAATGAGACGTCTTCAGCTCTCAGCTTCTCCTCTGTGACTCCGATTGTGTCTGAAAGAGCTGCTATCTCTCTGCTCAGACCCTCAATCTTCATCTTCATCATCTGACTCTTCTGCTCCTCTTCTTTCCTCAGAGCAGAGATCCTGGCCTCCTCTTCCTCTTGTAGAAACTGGTGAAGCTTCTTAAACTGCTCCTTAATCTGACTCTCTGTGTCTCTGGCCTGGACCTTAATGTGTTTTGCTGTTTGATCACAGTTGTCTTTAACTCTTTTGAAGGCTTTCAGTTGCTCCTGTAAGGGCTTCAGGTATTCTTGTAGCTCTTCTTTGTGATCCTGTGCAGCTTCATCGATGGGTCTGAATTTATGGTTGTTGTGTGTTTTTGAATCTCTGCAGACAGAACAAACTAGCTGCTGATGGTCCAGACAGAAGAGTTTGAGTTTCTCAGAGTGCAGACTGCAGAGAGGCTCAGACACTGCTGAATATTTCTGTTCTCTCTCCAGTAAGAAAGCCTCACACAGGTTCTTTAACGCCAAGTTACGAGGTGGATCACTCAGTAAAGGTGCTTTCTTACAAAGTGGACACTCCTTTTTCACTCTCCACCAGCTCTGCAAACAGTCTCTACAGAAGCTGTGGCTGCACGTCAGGACTACAGGATCTGTGAAGATTTCTGTGCAGATGGGACAGGAGAGATCCTCTTCTGATCGGGAAGACATTTTCTCTCTGATTAAAGATGGAAACACAGCAGGTGTACAGATAAAATTAAACGTGCAACAATCTGTCAGCCTACAACGCTATATTTGATTTCTGAAAGTATTTTCTCTGTTAGAACTTTTCCAGTACTCACTGTATCCTCAGTGTTTCTTCCTGTAGCTCTTATTCGTTAGTCAATGTCTTGGTTTTACCTTGACAGTGAATATAATCGTCTCTTAGTGTCCGTGTCTCTTCTCAGTGGAAGAACAACAATGTGCATTTCTTGGTTTGTCTCAGATCAAGTTAATCAGGTAAGAGGTGGAGCTTTGCCCTAACCTGTTGTTCAAGGGTTGACTTTCTCTTATTGGCTAAACTATCTGATCTCTCTGCAGTAAGAAAGCCGTCTCTTAATAAACAGAATCTCTTTTTACATGTTTCTGTGTCCACAATGTCTGCAGACTGGTGGCTACATGTCAGGACAACAGGATATTTAAAGATGTCATGGCGGACAGGACCAGGATCAGAAAGTCGTTTTCTCTCTGAGTGTAGACAGAAACTGAACTGGAAAATGAGTCGATTAAAGTATTGTACTCCAGTACTCCACTATGCCCAGTATTCTTTGGCAGTTGTGAATTTTAATCTGATGGCAAATGTTATTGTGTCTTGGCATCTTTATCTCATCTCAGTGAAACAAAACCAACCTGTATTTCTTGGTGTTCCTCAGGTGAGCCAGGTAAGGGAGGGGTGGAGCTGGTGAGAGGCTGAACCTAAAGCTCTCTGTCATCACCTGTAATGGCCAGCTTCCTACCCATAATGCAAAATGAAAGGAGAGGAGTACAAATCTTTCCAATACACCCACATTTTATTTCCATGGTTACTTACTTTCTACAGACTGCAAAGTAAATATACAAAGATTGCCCTTTTAGAATGAAATATGCTAATTAATGACCTCTATGTCATATGTAATGTGAACATAGCCAAAGCTCAACTTGATTTTTTTTTAACATCTCAACCTTTTCAGCATTTCAAATTAATAGACCAAATGTTTTATACAGCATGTACAAACCCAGAAGCATAGCAAATAATACAAAACAGAGTAATTAACGATTAGAGAAGTGGACTGACTACTTTTATGTTAATATGAATTGATATTTTTACCCAACATTGGGAAGTAATAACAAGTAAAATGTCACAATCACGACCCAATCTGTCTTTCATAAATGTTCATTAGAGTTTTGTAAGTGGAGTTCTTATTTCAAATGTGCCCTACTGTACTTGAAATACGCACACACACTGTTTATCAATGCCATGTAAGGTTATAATCAATATTTTTGTTTTACTTGTGTGACAATCAGACCTCTCTTGTTCCTCTTGGACTGTGAGTAAAATGCTGTGATTACTGATAATAATGATTGTCAGATGGAAAAAAAACAAAAAACAAACCTTGTATGCATTTATTCATCCTTATGTGTGCAGAGAAAGATTATTGTACTGTAGCATGTTAGATTAACCCTCCTGTTGTCCTCAATTCAAGGAGGGAAGGAAGGAAAGAAGGAAGGAAAGGAGTATGTGTGGGGTTGGGGAATAAGAAAGGAAGGTAGGAAGTGAAGAAAGAAGAAAGGGAGGAAGGAAGAACAGGAGGACGGAAGGAAGGAAGGAAAGAAAGGAGTAAGGGGGGAGAGGAAGGAAGTAAGGAGAGAAAGAAAAGAGGAAGCAAGGAAGGAAGGTAGGAAGTGAGGAAAGAAGAAAGGGAGGAAGGAAAGGAGGAAGGGAGGACAGAAGGAAGGAAGGAAGGAAAGGAGGCAGGGAGGAAAAGAGGAAGTAAGTAAGGAGAGAAGCAAGGAAGGGAGGAAGGAAAGGAAGGAAGTGAGGAAAGAAGTATGGAAGGAAGAGGGAACAAAGAAAGAGGGAAGGAGGGGAAGAACGAAGGAAAAATTAAAGAAAGAGGGAGTAAGGAAGGAAAGAAGGAACAGTCAAAAGAGACGGGGTCAATTTGACCCGGGAGGACGACAGGAGGGTTAAGATCAAAATGTTTAGTAAAAATGGATTTTCCAGTCTGCGTTTGGTGACTGGTTAAACATGATCATCTGCAAACTCTACATATTTTAAATTAGGATCACACCTATTCTTTTAAATGTGCCTCTGTAAAAACAGGGTCAACTGAAACCATGCTGTAACTTTTCAGACTCTTAAATAACGTTTTGCAGTCATCTTTGATTTTTTCTCTAATCAGTTGGCAAAGGGAAATTGTATTTGTAAATTGCAATGAACAAAAATATAAGAAGCAACTGGAAATCACGCACATCGCCACTCAGAACATAACAACCATCTTCCCGTCTAATTATACAGTTACATTATTACATGGAAAAGCAATTCTTCGGTGGGTGTGTACTGACAGTGTTAACAGTCTTTCAGTGAAAATGTATGTGAAGGCGTGTATGTGATTGTTAGTGTCAGGATCGAAGAATGGCAATTTTCCTCAGTTTCAGTCCAGAATGAACTCTTCTTCTTCTTCTTCACTGAGAGATCGGTGGAGGGAAATGCTGATGCCTCTTAAACTGCTCCTTAATCTGCCTCTCTTCGGTGTCTCTGGCCTGGACCTTAATGTGTTTTGCTGTTTAATCACAGTCTCTTTTAACTTCTTTGAGGAATTTCAATTTGTCCTTTAAGGGCTTCATGGATTTCTGTGTTTTCTTGAGTGATTTTTGAATCTCTGCAGACAAGAGAGAATGACTGCTGACGGTCCAGAAGAGATTGAGTTTCTCAGAGTGCAGACTGCAGAGAGTTTCAGACCGCTACAGTAAGAAGGCCTCTCACAGGTTTAACACCAAACCAACAGGTGGTTTGTATATCGATGATTTTCTTGTACAAAGAGGACATTCCTGTGTTTGTTTCCCTCTCCACCAGCTCTCTAGACAGTCTTTACAGAAGCTGTGGCTGCACGTCAGGACTACAGGATCTTTGTATATTTCTGAGCAGATGGGACAGGATGGATCCTCTTCTGATTGGGAAGACATTTTCTCTCTGAGTGAAGAAACACAGCAGTTGTACTGATAAAACTAAAAATGCAACAATCTGTCAGCCTACAACGATATATTTGATTTCTGAAAGTATTTTCTCTGTTAGCTCCAATGAACTTTCCCAGTACTCACTGTATCCTCAGTGTTTCTTCCTGTAGCTCTTATTCGTTAGTCAACGTCTTAGTTTTACTTTGACAGTGAATATAATCGTCTCTTAATGTCCGTGTCTCTTCTCAGTGGAAAAACAACAATGTGCATTTCTTGGTTTGTCTCCGATCAAGTGAATCAAGTAAGAGGTGGAGCTAACCTATTGTTCAAGGGTTGACTTTCTCCTATTGGTCAGAACCAGCGGACTATCTGATCTCTGCAGTAAGAAAGCCGTCTCTTAATAAAGAGTGTCCACAATGTCTGCAGACTGCTGGCTACATGTCAAGACAACAGGATATTTAAAGATGTCATGGCAGACAGGACCGTAAGAAGGCTGTCTCTTACTCTCTAGTTCAGTTTCTATGAGATTAGTGAGTCAATTAAAGTATTTCCCAACCCCATTCCCAGTACTCCTGTATGCTGAGTATTCTCGGAAGTTGTGACTTTATTCTGATGGAAAATATTATTTCTTGGCATCCTTATCTCATTTCAGTGAGAAAGAGAAAACCAACATTTCCTTGTTTTCATCACGTGAACCATGCGACGTGTGAAGCTTTGTCATGCACGTTTTACTACCAGGGATTTTTTCATTCCCATGACACAGACTAGTGAAAACATTGGCTCATTTACATATCAGACTATGGTTGATTTTAAAAAGTAAGATTTTTAGATGATGTGACAGATGTAGGACTCTCATACAGTTATAGCCTATAGTTAACATGGTTTCACCTTTTCTAATTGATACCTGTCTGTTGGTTTTAGCTTGTAATGTTTTTTAAATTAAAATTATTATCCCAACTTTTAGGGTCATGGCTATCATCGGCTCCTATTCCTTAACCGCACTGGAAGGATAGACTGTCACAGGAGACTGCTGTACACATTGAGTTTTGTAACACATTCTTCTTCTTCTTTGTCTTTCTACACGTAAGCATAAGCCACACAGGATGACATCAAACTCAAAAGGGCCCAAACCTTCTCCATACAAGAACAAAACATTTAAAATATCCATTATTATTCCTCTATACGACTCAAACACATTCCCTCATATTCTAGCAAGCCATATAATCTCAAACAAAATAAACCTGTTACTAAAAAAATGGTGCTTAAAGGAACATTTGGATAATCAACTAATACAAAGTTAACACATAAACAATGAACTACTGTTTTAATATTAGGTTAAACCAACCTGCATACACATATGGCATCACAAATGCTCCAGTATCCTCCACCCTCCCAAAAATATTTCTAATTTTTAATGCTGTTTATTTATTAATTACTTTCAGTCTCCACATTTATGTAAGGAAAACATATTTATGGAGTAAATTCAACTACAATCCCATTGAAAGTTAGACAAAAAGTGGCAAAAAAAACAGCTCGGACAAAAAACGGCAAAAAAAATATATATATATGTAACCATGGCAACTGTATCAATATTGGGCCAAGGAGACTGTGGATAGAAAAATGAAAAATGCACATAAAAAAAAATACTCTCAAATAACTTATATGCAACTAAAACTATGAAATAAATGAAGACAGACTCAAACTGTAGCTGGATTAAAATCTGTAACCTTAAAGTCTCTCAGCATGTGACTCCGTCTGCTGAACCAGAGGTAACACCCACACCAGAAGTTATTACCAATATAACCTATTGATCTGTGCGCGTTATCATTTGTCAGGACGGTGGCTGGCATTGATGAGGCTTCACGAGTGGCTGCTGGAGCTGCCGGGTATCGATCCTCCCCTGCCATCTAATTGAATACACACACTCCTGGGTATTGATAACGAAGAGCTATAATTTGATACAACAATGCCGGGTATCGATCAGTGAATCTGATGATGTTATCAAGCAGTGGGGAGTATTGATAAATGTGATAGGAGGGGATTATTGATCAGTAGTCTGCAAGTTCAACACGATGAGGTCAACAGAAGGGGGATCTGACAGTAAAAACAGTAGACTACGTGTATGTGTGTGTGTGTTTTAAAGTCATCCCTCATGCTGCTGGTAGCTTCGTTTCATGCTCTGGTGCAGTATGATGCTGTAAATCAGAGGTGTCAAACTCATTTTCATTCAAGGGCCACATACAGACCAATTTGATCTCATGTGGGCCGGATCATTAAAAATATGGAAGGAAGGAAGGAAGGAAGGGAAGGAAGGAAGGAAGGAAGGAAGGACAGACAAAAGGAAGGAGGGAAGAAAGGTAGGAAGGACAGACAGAAGGGAGGAAAGAAGGGAGGAAGGACAGACAGAAGGAAGGACGGACAGACAGATGGAAGGAAAGAAGGAAGAAAGGGAGGAAGGAAGGACAGGTGGAAGGAAGGAATGAAGTAAGGAAAAAAGGAAGATAGGAAGGACAGAAGGAAAGAAGGAAAAAAGAACACAGGAAGGAAAGTGGGCCGGATCGCACCCCTCGGCGGGCCGGTTCTGGCCCACGGGCTGCATGTTTGACACCCCTGCTCTAAATGATCAAACAAAAGTCGCTCATTTGTTGCTCTAGTATATCTTTTAACAGAAATACTGTTATCAACCACTCATTTATTTAATTTGCTTTAATTTGCCATTTCTTGTTATCCCACAGCCTCAGCCATGTGAAATAAGCTGTTGTTGAAAATCCTTATCATACTGAAATGTGACTGTCCAGTACACTCATATACAAGTCAGACAAAAGTCACCTGCTCTAAATGGCATCAAATGGCATCAGTGTGAAACGCCTGCTGTCATTGCCTCCCACTCCTGATTGTGTAACACTGTCTCCCCAGTCAGTCAAACTCAGACCGTTAAATAGCCTGTGCAGACGACTAAAATAGAAATATATATTTTCAGTCAGTCATGCTGGTGACAGGCGACTGAAATGTGTCTGAAATGCCTCTTGTGTATAGAAAAAGCCTTTTTTTAAAGCATTGAAATGGCATCTGTATGAAGGCTAAGAGATGCCATTTTAGTATCAAAGGTAATATATATTTATAATAATGATAATCAAGTGGAGTATTAAATCTATATTAACAAGGATTTGTGGGTCCATACTTGCATGTAACCTCACCAGTAGGTATTCAAAAAGAATTAAATGAAAGCAATTTAAAACCACATGAACAAACTCGAGGTGAAAGATTATATAGTTTCACTGGTTACCAAGGTGCTGAATAATAACTGATCTGCTCTATAAAGTCGAGAGAGTGAAATTCAATTAACTAAGCATAAAGATTCAAACTTATAACATAACACAAGGTAGTTGGTAAACATCCATGAACCAACCCTCACCTATCCTTTTCTATGAAATAATATCAATTCCATTTAATCACAAAAAAATACCTTTCCCTCTCTGGTAGATTCAAGCAAAAACATCCTCTTATGTTGTCTACCTTTCCACATATATCATTCTGCATTCAGCTAAAACATGCAACTAGGAGAGAGTGAGGGGGGGGGGGGGGGGCCTTTAACCCTTAAACAGACAACGTGCACCAGGAAATACAGACTCTTTAATCTTCCTGTTGTCCTCCCGGGTCCTTCCTCTGTCCTTCCTTCCTTCCTTCCTTCCTTCCTTCCTTCCTTCATCTGTCCTTCCGTCCTTCCTCCCTCCTTCCTTCCTTCCTTCCTCAGATCTAAGTTCAGCTGTTAGGGTAACTGTTCCCTCTTTCTGTCCTTTCTTCCTTCCTTCATCTGTCCTTTCTTTCTTTCTTCCTTCCTTCCTTCCTTCCTTCCTTCCTTCCTCCCTCCCTCCCTCCCTCCCTTCCTTCTTCCTCCCTCCTCCCTTTCCTCTCTCCTTCCTTTCCTTCCTTCTTCCTCCCTTTCTTCCCTTCCTTCCTCCTTTCCTTCCTTCTTCCCTCCTTTCCTTCCTACCTTCCTTTCCTTCCTTCTTCCTCCCTTGCTTCCCTTCCTTCCTCCTTTCCTTCCTTCCTTTCTTCCTCCTTTCCTTCCTTCTTCCCTCCTTTCCTTCCTACCTTCCTTCCTTCCTCCCTCCTTCCTTTCCTTCCTTCTTCCTCCCTTGCTTCCCTTCCTTCCTCCTTTCCTTCCTTCCTTCCTTACTTTAGGTGCAAATGACATAACTAGTAAGGCATGTTTAAGGGTTAAGTATTAAAATTTCATAGTTGTTTTTTTACTTAAATGGAAGAGTTTTATTTTACACATTACCGCCTCTAGTTTCACCTGAGACTAATAGTTTTGTTCCTCCTTGGTTTCCTCTCATGTGATTTCCCTACCCTCCTTTTTTTCTGTGCCCACTCTCTTGTCTACAGCAGACCCTGCACATACTATATAATGTAGATAAAAGCAGTCATTTCCCTCCCCGACTGCACAGCCACATCATTTTTTTTCCTCCCCGGCCCTTTATGTTGAGCAGAGGCTATTACTGTGAGAATAAATGACATCTTACGTCTCCTCATCGTCTCTCAGGATGAAGAAACGAGCAGCAGCTGTGTGAAACCAGATGGAGTGAGTCAATCAGTCAGTCAGTTCATGTGTGGCTCTGTTGGTTTCTGTGAACTGTTCCTCTTATCGACTAACTCAAGTAAAAATATGTAGAACATATATTTTAATCACTTCAAAAATGTGTAGTTTTCATTTTCAGCCCATTTCAGAACATATTTCACCTGCTTTTAACCTTTGTGTCGTCAAATTGACCCTGTCTGTTTTGACTGTTCCTTCTTTCCTCCCTTCCTTCTGTCCTTCTTTCCTTCCCTCCTTCCTTCCTTCTGTCCTTCTTTCCTTCCCTCCTTCCTTCCTTTCCTTCCCTTCTTCCTTCTTCCCTTCCTTCCTTTGTTCCTTCATTCCTCCCTCCTTCTCTTTCCTTCCTTCCTCTTTTCCTTTCTCTATCCCTCCCTCCTTCCTTCTTTCCTCCCTCCCTCCCTTCCTCCTTTCCTTCCTTCCTTCCCTCCTTTCCTTTCCTTCCTGCTCCCTCCCTTCCTTCCTTGATTCGAGGACAACAGGAAGGTTAAGTCTTGAAGGTTTAATTTACTTAAATTGAGTTTTTAAATAAGCATGATCAGCGTACCAGCAGACTACTACTACTAATAACAACAACAATAATAATAATAGATTACATTTATATTACACTTTATCTTGATACCTAAAGTGCTTCATAGTGAAGAGGGGAGAAACTCACCTCAACTATCATCAGTGTACAGCACCCAACTGTGTGCACAGCAGCCACTTTGTGCCAGACAGCTCACCACACATCAGCTCGAGGTGGAAAGTGAGCGAATCATTGAGCCAATTACGCTGTGGGATGGCGAGGTGGCCACATGGAGAGAGCCAGTTTGGGGATTTTGCCAGGACACCAGGGAACCACCTACTCTTTACTATAAGTGCCAGTAAGTGGGATCTTTAATGACCATAGTGAGTCAGAACCTCAGTTTGCTCAGAGTGTCATCTCCTACAGCACAGTATCTCCGTCACTGCAGTGGGGCATTTGGGATTTTATTGGACCAGAGGGAAGATTGGTCCACCAACACCACATACAGCAGCAGCAGCTTAGTTTTCCCCGAGGAGGTCTCATATCCAACCAAGCCCAACACCTGCTTAGTTTCAGTTATTGAGCAGAAACACGGTGCATGGATGCAGTTTACTAATTAAAACTCTCCAAATTGTACTTGTATTTTTCTTTATTATTTATTTTTACTGACCCATTTTTTCACTTGCTACTTTGCTGCTGTCATGGATTGCAGAGCAGGTGGACCCAAATGCAGGGAAAGCAACATGGCAGAGCGAAACTGAAGGAAAAAATGTCTTTATTAGAACTAAATCACACCAAAACAGGCTAAAATAACAGTAAAAATAAACACACACACACACACACACACACACACACACACACACACACACACACACACAAGAAAATCTTTCAAGATAAGACAGGAACAAACACAACAGAAACTACAGACAGGATGTGACAGCTGCTGCAATATTTCTTCCACAGTTCTTTTAATTGATTTTGTACTAATAGTGCATACAGTCAGTAGCAGTAGCAGCAACGTTAAATACGGATCTGGATACAGACGGAGCCTTCTGTCCGTGCTTTGCGTTCATTTCGTCCGTATTTCTGCACGTTTCCATAAAGCTTACAGATACGGACCAAACGGAGCAGTACCACTGGAAACCATGGGGGAGGGGGGCAGTGTTGCTGTCACTACTCGATACGTAGCTCTAGTGAGACACGAAGAAGAAATAACAATGGTGGAACTTTTTGAGGAAAGGTTTTGCTAGTTGGTTAGAAACTTTAAACATATCGTTTTTGTCTTTTATGCAAGAGGAACATTATCAATATCTCCTCCACAGTCGCCATGTTTGTTTTTGACTCTGCGCTGCCCCCTGGTGGATGTAATGGTTAACGTCCATGCCAACGTAAAGGACGCATGGAAGTATGTGAGCAGTGACGGTAACATCGTTTGAAACGGACGGATACATTTTCGTACATCTGTTGAGCATAAATGAGCCCTTAGGATGCATGTTTCCACCTGAATAAGATAAAGTGTCTTGCCAGTAATGTTGTAAAGGCCAAGACATGCTGCTTAGTCGCTGGTGGGACTCCAAATAGAGCTGTGAGTGGATCAGGGTTCAGGATTGTGTCAAATACTATTCCCAGTGTGTTAAAAAAAATGTGTCTCCAAAAGTCTGTTAGGTGTGGGCGGGACCAGAACATATGGGTGTGGTTAGCAGGTGATTTTTTTTTTGCATCTGTTGCAGGTGTTATCAATACTTGGGTACATTTTTGGCAGTCTGCTGCAAAATATTGTAAATTCCCCCTTCATAGGACTAATAAAGGAATCTTAAAGAAATCTTCTCTTATATCCATAGCCACCCGGCTCCTCTTTCTTCATGTGCGAGCTGGTCCGGCAGCAATAGACGTGGTGTGTAGAGACAGTGGAGCGAGAACATTAATTACTGTTGGATGCTGAATGATCCTGTTGGTGCGTCGGGAGATGTAAATAATTAATAAAGTTACCGCTGCTGTGCCACATGCGTAAATTCCCATCTCTTCACCTGGGAATGCATTTATTATGTCTACTGCTGTGTGATCGCTACAGGTATTAAATGTATTTGACTGAAACATTAATATGACCTCTCCAGGATCTCATTAATGGGTGTATGTTTTTTTTTTTTAATCCCCAAATTTCAGAGATCTGTCTTTTTTTTGTAAAAGAAGAAAACATACATGGAAACCTGCTATGGGCCTTTAATAATATTTTTTTATACTGATGAAAACAGTGTGAACCAGGATGGAGGTTAGTATTCAGTCCCTGCTGCCACACACTTAAAATTTAACAAGCTCATCGAGAGCTGCCTCACATGTTGCCTTCGTCTTAGCGAAAAAGGCTCAAACAGCAGCTACACCTGTAAGTTCTTTGTGTCAAAATGAAAAAACCAAAACTCTTCAAACTGACAAAATGTAAATGTAAAGCATATCTCACGCTGACTGAACAGTTGTTAACTCTCCTGTTGTCCTCGAGTCAAGGAAGGAAGGGAAGAAGAAGGAAGGAAAGGAGGGAGGAAGGGAGGAAGAAGGAAGGAAAGGAGGAAGCAAGGAGAGAAGGAAGGAAAGAAGGACAGAGGAAAGAAGGAAGGGGGAAGGAAAGAGAGAGAGAAGGAGGGAGGGATGAAAGAAGGAAGGAAAGGAAGGAAGGAGGGAAGGAAAGAAAGAGAGAAGGAGGGAGGGAGGAAAGAAGGAAGGAAGGAAAGAAGGAAGGAAGGGGGAAGGAAAGAAAGAGAGAAGGAGGGAGGAAGGAAGGAAGGAAGAAAAGGGGATGGAGGGAGGAAGGACAGAAGGAAGGAAGGAAGGGAGGAAGGGAGGAAAGAAGGAACAGTCAAAACAGACAGGGTCAATTTGACTCAACTTACATTTACTGTACTCGTTATCTCTAGTTGAGTCGACTTATCTCAGTTTTACATTTTCACAACTCAACTTAAGATCAGTTACATTTTTTAAACCAACAGTAAAAGTTAAATTGAACTAAATTAAAATGTATTATATTATTATAGCTGTTTTTAGTAAAAGGTGGTGCATAATATGATCCTAAATAATGAACTGTAGCAGAAAACACTACAAGAAGAGAGTGAGTGAGTGAGTGTGTTCAGTTCAGTTGCTTTTAATGTCCCCTAAGGCAAACTTGACTTGCAGACAGGTTAAGAAATAGGAAGGAAAGGAGGAAGCAAGGAGAGAAGGAAGGAAGGAAGGAAAGAAGGACAGAGGAAAGAAGGAAGGGGGAAAGAAAGGAAGAGAGAAGGAGGGAGGGAGGAAAGAAGGAAGGAAAGAAGGACAGAGGAAAGAAGGAAGGGGGAAGGAAAGAAAGAGAGAAGGAGGGAGGGAGGAAAGAAGGAAGGAAAGAAGGACAGAGGAAAGAAGGAAGGGGTAAGGAAAGAAAGAGAGAAGGAGGGAGGGAGGAAAGAAGGAAGGAAAGAAGGACAGAGGAAAGAAGGAAGGGGTAAGGAAAGGAAGAGAGAAGGAGGGAGGGAGGAAAGAAGGACAGAGGAAAGAAGGAAGGGGGAAGGAAAGAAAGAGAGAAGGAGGGAGGGAGGAAAGAAGGACAGAGGAAAGAAGGAAGGGGGAAGGAAAGAAAGAGAGAAGGAGGGAGGGAGGAAAGAAGGACAGAAGAAAGAAGGAAGGGGGAAGGAAAGAAAGAGAGAAGGAGGGAGGGAGGAAAGAAGGACAGAGGAAAGAAGGAAGGTGGAAGGAAAGAAAGAGAGAAGGAGGGAGGGAGGAAAGAAGGACAGAGGAAAGAAGGAAGGGGGAAGGAAAGAAAGAGAGAATGAGGGAGGGAGGAAAGAAGGAAGGAAAGAAGGACAGAGGAAAGAAGGAAGGGGGAAGGAAAGAAAGAGAGAAGGAGGGAGGGAGGAAAGAAGGAAGGAAAAAAAGGGAATGGAGGGAGGAACAGTCAAAACAGACGGGGTCAATTTGACCCGGGAGGACGACACAAAGGTTAACTCAACTTACATTTGCTGCACTCGTTATCTCTAGTTGAGTCGACTTATCTCAGTTAGTTTTACATTTTCACAACTCAATTTAACATCAGTTACATTTTGTAAAGCAACAGTAAAAGTTAAATTGAAGATTTTTAGTAAAAGGGTGATGCATAATGTGATCCTGAGTGAGTGTGTTCAGTTCAGTTGCTTTTATTGTCCTCTAAGGCAAACTTGACTTGCAGACAGGTTAATAAAAAATAGACAACTATCAAAAACATAATCACACGTAAAAACAAGACAGACAAATCACAAGCAACAATCAAGTCTGGCTGAATTGAAACTAAGAAAAGAATTGTGTTGTTAGAGAGAGAGGAGAGTCACAAAAAGAAAGAATTTATCTTCAATATACCTCAGAGCTGATAAGGTTACACTTAAGTGTGTGTGTGTGTGTGTGTGTGTGTGTGTGTGAGTGGTCCAGGTATTCTTCATGTTGTGAGGACTAACCCCACTTATGGGGACAAAAACAAGCCTCCCTAAAGTAGATCATTAATTCTACGGTGAAAACTTGGTTTAAAGGTAAGTTAAGGGTTATCTTAAGGTTAAGATTAGGGTCATGCATGTGGTGGTTGTCTATAAGGTTAGGATAAGTCTGCAAGAAATGAATGTAAGTCAATGTAATGTCCTCTGAAGTAATGTGTGTGTGAGAGAGCGAGAGACAATCTGGAAGCTCTTAGAAGGAGGTGAAATAGAGGGCAGACCGCCACTCTGGAACGACCAAAGAAAAGATGTAGAACAAGAGAGGATTTGACAGAAAGAGAGAGAGAGAAAGAGAGAGAGAGATAGAGAGAGACGGAAAGAGAGCGATAGACAGAGAGAGGCTGGAATGAAAGATGTGGTGACAAGGTGAGGAGAGGAGAAGGGACAAGCTGCCACCGACATTCACATCCAAGTCAACTGCTTGACCTTTCTATCAAAGCTTAGAGACACACACACACACACACACACACACACACAGAGACAATCCTAACGTGATGATTTGCTCTCGCAGGTGAAGGTCGGACAATGGTCCAACACATAAAGAAAGTCAGGCTCTAATAGAGCAGCTGAGTGTGAGCAGCAGCTAGGATGTCATGGTCACGGAGTTGCCAGGGCAACCACATCATATGTGTAACAGGTTTTAGGGCCATATATGAAAAATTGCCCAATTCAGAATTAAAAATGAATGTAGTCATTATTTATATATATTTGTGATAATGTATATTTCTGTTTGAAATCTAGGAGCCTGCTCTCCAGTGAAAAATAGCAAAATAGGTCCTAAAGTCAGCTGATGAAAAAGACATATAGTGATGTTTGAGTGGCAGATAATATCAAGCAGCCGTAGTAATAATGAGTAGGTCAGTTCAGGTGATGTCTAGCAACCAGTCAAATATTTGGTTACACCTTGTCACTCATGTTGTAACATCTAGCTCCTCAGTTTGTGCATTCTTGGTTATTTCCTGTTTTATTTTGTAATAGCCTTTTCTTTCATTTCAGAAATCTTCACTTCCTGTCCTCCTGTGTCCTCCCGCCTTGTGAGTGATTAGCTGCCCCGTCCTGATTATTGTCACCTGTGTTGAATTATCCTTTCTTTGTGTATTTAGTCTGCGTGCTCCCCTTTGTCTCTGCCAGTTTGCGTCTTTGCGTATTTGACCCAATTTTGTTTTTTGTCTTCTGCCTTTTGTTTCTGATACCTCTGCCTACCTGTGTACCGAACCTGCTTCTTATTAAACTCTTTGGATTTGAACTGTTTTTTTTTAAAGTTGAGTCTTGCTTTTGAGTCTGATTGTATTGTCAGTCATAAATGGGAGGTGTGTCCAAATATTTGACTGGTACTGTATAAATAGGACAGCAGTTCTCCTCATTTGGATAAGTGGGGAGGGTGGGGGGGGGGGTGGTTATGACCCAATGGTGGACTCTGCCTGCAAGTTGGGACATATTTTTTAAAAAACCATAACGATGATCGTCCTCAGGTTAGAGGACAACAGTTATTAACCTCTGGTTATTATTGTAGCCATGACAACAAAAGTAGTGTGACTTTAAAGAAGATGTAAAAAAGAACATTATGAAAAACACCTTTGCCAAAAATCTGGTTAAAAAAAGTTGCTAAAACCATAGACACAACAAATTTATTTTGTAATTTCTACCTAGTTACTGTATCTAGCCAGAGAGCCGACATTTTGTGATGACGTCATTGTCTACGTAACAGTGTTGGTTGGTTCTGTGGGTCAGTGAAGACATCATTTTAACCCAAACCATGATCTGTCCTTAGACCTAAACAAATGGTTTGTGTGCCTTAACCTAACCCGACCTTAACCACAGCATTGTCACGTATTTATTTTTTAGTGTAACATTTTTGGACAAATGGTGTCACCCTGCTGATTACTGCAGATTGTCACATGGTCAAAGGATATATTTGGTCATATTAACTTGTTGGGTGTAACAGTAATTATCATTATAGCATCATGCTGTGATGTGTTACCTTCAACACTGGAAGAGACAAAAGAAGAGACAAAGTGGATTAGAGCAAAGAAAAAGGAAAAAAAAGCAGAAGAATAGCATCAAACTAAAGAGGTGGCAACTCGCCAGCTTATTCTTAGTTCAGAGAATAAAAAGACTATTGTTTTTTTTCTGCTCTTTGTTTATTATATAATCAGATGATACGATGATGAGACCTCTTTTGTCTTTTCAGTTCCCTCTAAATACTAACTGGGTGTATACGGTAAATGCAGCTTATGCAAAGTGGAAAAACCTCCCTGGTGTGTTTAAAAAAAAAAAAAAAAAAGAAAGAAAGAAATTAAGTTCCTCCTTTATTGTCATGGATCAACTTTTTATTTATACAGCCGTTTCAATACATCAATTTGGCTCAGACTCCTTCAGATTAAAAAACATAATAGAAAACAACTTAGAAGTTCAAATTGCAGGAAATGAGGCCAGTGTGTGTCTGAACAAACAATAGTTAAATATATTCAAAGTTCATACTGACGTCATTGAGTTTATATTCTCACTGCGTTTGTTAGCATTTATATGAAGCCACATTTTTTTGAAGAAAAATTAAAACAATGCCTGAATCAGAAGACTTGTGTAAACCACTAATTTGTTCTTAATCACGTTGCATGTGTGTGTGTGTGTGTGTCTCTAGATGTTATCAAGGCATTCACCAACTTAGAAATGGCATCTGTGCTATAAAGCAAGTTATTTTAGTGAGCCTAGAACTTTCAACAAACCACAGCAAAAGGTTTACTATCCGAGTTGTGCTGACAAGTCTTAAATGTTGTTTCGTTGAACCCCCCACGCAAAAAAAAAAGCTGCCTTATGAAAATTGAGTCTGAGAATGTTGAGGTAGACGAGCCTGTCAAGTTGTCAGTCTGAAATGTTCTGAAATGACTACAGCTGATTTAGGTAACAACATGACTTTTCCTCTGGTGCCACCATCAGGAACTTTTTTTCTTATTACCACAAGTGTTTATGAGGCAGTAAGGCTCACACTGACAATGCTAACAGTGATACTAAGCAGGTGGGATGTTAATGTGATCATCATCTTGGTTTAGCATGTTAGTATTTCCCAAGAGCGAATGTTAGTATGGACTTAACAAAAAGCAGGGATGGTGGCCACCTTTTTGTTTTTTAATTATATAAAGGATACCACTGAGTTGCTGGATCCAAACCAGGCGGGGAGTTCCGGTCCTCTGAAATGAGGCCAACGCGGAAGTAACTTAGAGCTGCATTCTATCAAAAGGCCACCAGGGGGCGACCGTCTCTATACAAGTCAATGGAGAATTCACCAACTTCTCACTTGATTTCTAACCTCAGTAAACGTTTTCAAAATGTGTTTATGGTCTCAATCGCTAGTTTAAAGCCTTCTTCAATGCAGTATAATGTTCATTTGGGACATTTTGGCCTCCCTGATTTTATATTTGACGATAAAGCAGGGTATGCATTAGGGCGTGGCTACGTCGTGATTGACAGGTTGATTGCCCAATGTCCTCGAGATCCAGCCCTCGCAACCATAGCAACCTCCCAGCTCCGCCCATGTCCCCGCCTCATGCCCATATAAGTAGAATCCGAGTTAAAGTTAGAAAAACATCTTGATTGGCTTGAAATTACTACTTACATATTCATCCAACTCGTCCATGTCTCATGTAAAACATCAAGGACTGTTTTGTGCAGTAATGGAGTAGAAAAACATAACGTTATATTAATATATTAATATTTAAAATGTGAAATGTAAATGATCTCGTTTTGAAACAGCTAATTGTTGAAGGACTATAGATGCCCTCATAAATAAGTTAGTGTTTCTTATATGAATATAGAGTGATGTTGAAGAATGTGGGTCAAATGTAAATGTAAAGGCACAATTACAGAACTACAAAAGCTTTTTTAGTCAATTTAGAAGGTTTCTACACATATTTGAGGCCATTACATGTCAGTTTTAATATCTGTAATGTGTTGAAGCACTGCTCTAAATTCAGTCAGGCTTCACAGTGCACACATAGCACAGAGACAACAATGGTGAAACTTACAAATGGCCTCCTAATTGCATCGGACAAAGGACTTCAGTGCTCCTTTTGACGCCTTTGACTATCACATCCTATTACAGAGATCGGGACATTTAATTGGCAATACAGGATGTGCATTAAGCTGGTATAAGTCCTATTTATGAGCTTGATTGCAGTATGTATATAATAATGATGAATCCTCCAGGACTTCCACAAGGTTCAGTGCTTGGACCAATACTATTCACCTTTTTGATATGCATTCTTTAGGTGATATTATTAGGAAACAGTCCATAAAATGTCATAGTTATGCAGATGATACCCAAAAATATGTTATAAATCAAGCCAGATGAAACCAATCGCTTAGCTAAATTGGTTAACCCTCCTGTTGTCCTCGAGTCAAGGAAGAAAGGGAGGAAGGAAGGAAGGAAGCAAGGAAGGAAGGAAGGAAAGGAAAGGAGAGAGGAAGAAGGAAGGGAGGGAGGAAGAAGGAATGAAGGAAGGAAAGGAGAGAGGAAGAAGGGAGGAAGGAAGGAAGGAAAGGAGGAAGAAGGAATGAAGGAAGGAAAAGAGAGAGGAAGAAGGAATGAAGGAAGGAAAGGAGAGAGGAAGAAGGGAGGGAGGAAGGAAGGAAGGAAGGTAGGAGGGAGAAAGGAAAAGAGGAAGAAGGAAGAGAGAAAGGTAGAGGGGAGGAAAGAGAGAGGAAGGAAGGAAGGAAGGAAGGAAGGAGGGAAGGAAGAGTCAAAACAGATGGGGTCAATTCGACCCCAGAGGACGACACGAAGGTTAAGTTACAAGTTACTGTGCTTGGCCTTAAACACTTTAAACACACTGTCTAATGATATAGCTACTCTGGGTGGCATTACCCTGACCTCCAGCACCATTGTAAGAAATCTAGGAGACAACGTTGATCAGGATGTCATTTAACTCCCACATTAAAAAAAAAAATGTTTTGATCCATGTAGCAAAAATCGGGCACATCCTGTCTCAAAAAGATGCAGAAAATCTAGTCCATTCATTTCTTACTTAAAGGCTTGATTGTTACAATTCCTTATGTTCACAGTGTCCCAACAAGTCTCTAAAAACTCTCCATCTGATCCAAAATGCAGCGGCATTTGCAAAAACCACAAAAAGAGACCATATTTCACCCATTTTAGCTTTGCACTATAGCTCCCTGTGAAATAGAACATTTTTTTAAATCCTTCTCCTCACTTGCAAAGCCCTTAACAGTCAGTGACTATCATATCTTAAAGGGCTGATAGTACCCTATTATCCCACTAGAACACTGCGGTCCCAGAATGCAGACTTACCCATTTTTCTCCGAGTGCATGCTGGGAGTGAGTGTGATCAGTGCTGCTGAGAGCATGTCGGAGAGAGTGACTTTTCTAACTCTTTTTTGCTTGTTTTTCTACTCTTGTTTCACTTTTGATGTTGTTTCTGTGTTGTTTGGTGGAGGAGTTTTCTTTACTTGTAGAGGTGAACTTTTGTCAGTTTCCCACTGGTCAACAGGCACAATATGAACAATGTCTCTTGAATCTTGTTCTTTGGTTGTTTATGTGCAGTACTGTGTAGATTGGCCTACAGAATGAAAAGCGCAGCAGTCAGACTATATAACCAAAATCATGGTTGACTAAGGTATAAAACATTGCATCGCCAGGGACAACAACATGGCCCTTTTGATGCAAGAGGATTAAAATGTCAGCTCGGTTACTTTCCCATACAGTGTGTGTTCTATAAAAAGTGGATTGTGTCTCTTCAGAGTTTCATATATTTAAGAAAAAAGAGTGCAATTTTGACAGTAGTATTATATTTGTGGCCAGCATGAAGTCTCCACCCTGCATGCCAAACATTAACAGTGACTCTGAATTACATTGCACTACCACAAACAGTGGCAAAACTGCAATGTGTAGAAAAAGTTAGAGAGAGATATTAGAGATAGAGTTAGAGAGATATCTACAAACAATTACAGGCAAGTTGTTTCTATGTCTTCATTCTTAGTACTATTAAATCTGTACATTAACTTTTATTTAATCAAATCATATTTTTTGGTTATTGTTCAACCAAAAGTAAATCTTCTTTCTCTTTAACCACATAAAGCATTCATTCATTAGTATTCTAATGGCATTTTTATGCATATGTCTTCACACCTTTACCGGCCAGAACCAGTCTCCCCTGACAGTTACCCCTCCTTCATGCATGTAAATTGTGTATTCAGCTCCAACAACTGCGACAACAACCTGAATTGTTTGTGCAAGATTGCAAGTACTGGCAGAATATCGAGAATATGAGGGAGCTGAGCACACAACTCTCCAACAATACAAAATAGATCTATCTTCTCCAACTGGCATGATGTCAAGTCTTTCATCTTTCCATTAAAAGCTTCACAGTACAGTCTACAATTACAAGTTACAAAAGGGAGGGGGGGGCAAGGTCTATCCGCCTATTGAGATCAATACACCAAGAGCACAGTAGAGTAATTACTCTCATTTTACCCATTCCAATATAAATTCAGCTCACCGATGATTCAGGGTCACTGAAATGGATTTGAACCAGGGCATGCCGACCCGGTCAATGTGTTTGATAATTGCCCAGCTGCATTGGTAACTCCTGGAATATGACGAGTTTATGCAGACTGTGAGAGAGTGATGATGGCGCTCATCCCAACCAAGTAACCCTCACAAATACCTTTTTGTTGTATGTCCTTGTCTGGAGGATTGGGCATTGCCACATCAAGCATGGCTTCAGAGTTGATTGATGTGGAAGGTTTTAGATGAGGCACCACCAGTAGGCTACTGTGTAAATGTAAAAGTCCTTCCTAGAAAACTTTGCATGGTTTTATACAAAATAGTAAAATAGAATTTGCTGGTTTATTAATGATGATATTCAACACGTTTGTGATATTGAGAAACTGCCTGGTTAGTAAAACACCTGTAATGATGCTACAACTTCAGATGCCTTCTAGCAGAACAGTGGGAAGTTGAAATTATAAACTTCAGCGTGAAATATTTCTAATATGGGTCAAATATAAACTGCCTCTTCCAAAACACTGAGTCTTATATTAAGATATAGCCTACACAGTCAGCGTATTGATAGATACAACCGTTGCAGGGTAATAAAAGATGCTAAACTTTAGAGCTTTTGATAGGATGCCTTTGAGCATACTGTGATGTATTTACCTTTCTTTCTTGAAAGGTAAGGGAACATTAAACATTACACCCATTTTTTGTTCTCTCTGTGTCAGCTCCATTCAGCTTCAGGCTCATCCAGTCACACATAAATACAGTGGGAGCTGCCTAGTACAGCCACAGATCAGCTGGAGATTAAACTCATTATTCACACCGCACCATGTCAGAAGAAAAGCCCTTAGCTACATTACTTCTTAAAAAATATGTACAAAAAAACAAAACAGCACACTAGGACATTTTCACTTGGAAAAAGGAAAAATAATCCATACATATTTGTTTTGTGCTAGATTTGACTAGTCTAGTGTCGTACATTTTGATGATGTCAGAACATGTAACGTAAAGGTGATAACAGGTATGTTTGTGTGTGTCTGTCCTCTGTGGAGAGTTACATGCTGCATTAGTCTTCATAAAGCAACAGGCCGGGGATAACAGCTAAAGGAAGATGGATAGCCTGCCTTGTGTGTGTTCGGTGCTCTTATATCTTTCTGAGGTGCAATTTGAGCTTTAGATGATGAGAGTGAGGAGATGTTGTGGACCTCACTTTTAACAAGCTCTGTGTCAAGGTAAAGACTTAGTTTTGGGATAAACTTTGGTTATGGCAACTCTTCTCCAATAGTTTTGGATCTGGGCAGCGTCATCTTGAAAATTTCAGGTGCACGTCGGGAAAAATAAAAACACGGATTCTACTTATATGGGCATGAGGCGGGGCCATGGGCGGAGCGGCACCGCGATAGGTTGCGAGGGCTGGATCTCGAGGACATTGGTCAATCAACCTGTCAATCACGACGTAGCCACGGCCTAATGCATACCCTGCTTTATCGTCAAATATAAAATCAGGGAGGCCAAAATGTCCCAAATGAACATCATACTGCATTAAAGAAGGCTTTAAACTAGCGATTGAGACCATAGACACATTTTGAAAACGTTTACTGAGGTTAGAAATTAAGTGAGAAGTTGGTGAATTCTCCATTGACTTGTATAGAGACGGTCGCCCCCTGGTGGCCTTTTGATAGAATGCAGTTCTAAGTTACTTCCGCGTTGGCCTCATTTCAGAGGACCGGAACTCCCCGCCTGTCCCTCTTTATTATACAAAATTACTGGAACTTCGCTCTCTATTATTATGTAAAAAAACAACAAAGTTAGCAGATCTTTTAGGCTTCAGGTCTGTGCTCACAAGCAGAGCAGTGCGCTTTTGCACATCGCACCCCAACATCTGCTGCTGTTGGTCGGTACATGTTGGCGTGTAAATACTGAAACATCACAGCAACTAGTGTCCCGAAATACTCAATGGCACCGGTGTTTACAGGACGTTATAGTTCATAAGTGTGGATGCTCACATCATTATCGTTATAGTTACTGTTGTAGTTATCATTCTTAATGTGGACGGCACTTTACTCATTCTAAAATATTAAACATTTACAATACAAAGAGCTTCATGGATGTTGACCTTCATAAGACTGCATGCTGATTGGACCTGGCATTCACACAGCAGTATGAGGCAAAGGAAGTAGATCTGCTACTCATGCTATCGAAAATGTTAGATTTTGACCAGTGGGAGTTTACCCACAGTGGACACTGACCACTTTAATAATTTGGTGTCCTTCGCAAGAATTGATGGATGTGGGGACACTCACGCCAGGCTAAGCTGCGAGCAACCCCGACCCCCCAGTCGAGACATGCTGACACAACACAAATGGTTTTTCTAAAGCACAGCATGGCAAAGCAAGGCGTTGTTTACTTTGATGACGTGTTGGATACATGGTGGTTCAGACAAACTGCAGTAGAGTCCGTCGCCTGCAGCTCTTCATCTAACAGCTCAGCATGGCTCTTCCTCCTTTTTTTATTTACAATCTCACCCGCAATATTTAAGATTGACTAAGTAGCACAGAATATGTCCATATTTTGTTGCATAGACAGATTTTTGTGAAGAATAGTGGCTGCAAAGTGGGTGACAAATACCAAATAGTAGTGCAGTAGATTTTAGATTTCCTACAGCGGCTTCACAATAGAGACCACCTGCTTGTTTGCCATTGAAAAGCTTTTAATGTGATGCTGCAGTAGTGTTCGATTTTCATTATAGTATTTTGAACAGCTCCAAAAGTGATTAGTACACGGTAAAAGATGGCTGGTATTTGAAAGTACAAACAGGAACATGTGAATAAAATTGAAAAAACTGAAGGTATTTAAAGCTAAAAATATAGACACTTTTAAAGACAGAACTCTCTGGTGGCCAATAATTCAGGTAAGACACAAAGAGGAAATCTTCAAGGGTGCAAGCAAGACCACAACAGCCTGGTTTGGTGTGGTTATCCCCTGCTGTGAGAACACACGTTTAGGGGCTTTGTGCAGCACAGTGTCCAAAAAGTGGGCTAAAGTGGGCTAAAGTGGGCTTGTGGAAACACACCATGACCAATGTGAATCTGGATGCAATGCATGTTGCATGAAATCAACATACCAGTCATGGCAAGACCTGACTTTATTTTCTATAAGTAGCTGTGGTGGTGAGAAAATGTGTTGAAAGAAGGCCCTCATACGTGTTTGAAGTATCATATACTAAGTAAGAGAGTGTGTGTGTGTGTGTGTGTGTGTGAGTGTGTGTGTGTGTGTGTGTGTGTTCATGGTAAATCATCTGTTAGTCTGTTTAGACACTTCAGGACCAGAGAGGCCAAGAGGCTGTGATTAATTCTGGATGTTCCACTCACAAACACACACGTACCCATTTGTGTGTATGCATTGTGTGAGTGTGTGTGTATGTGTTTATGTGTGTGTGTGTGTGTGTGTGTGTGTGTGTGAATTTGTGTGAGTAGTTGATTGATGTTGAGCTGACACTGCAGTCAGAGCACAGGAGCTAAACACATTTACTCACCATTCATTTTCTGTCTCGAGGTCTCTGAGGGACACACACACAGACGCACACGCACACACATAGTCTCAGCATTTAAGAGCACACAAACCTCCTCTTCCTCTCACTCTTTTAATTCTCTTGATTTCTACTCATTTATTTGCGTCTCTTTGATCGATTACTATTCGTGCATCAGCCTTTTTTTCATTATTATCGTTCAGAGGTGATGTATTTAAAACACACACACACACACACACACACACACACACACACACACACACACACACACACACACACACACACACACACACACACACACACAATCTCTGCATCTCTCATTTAGGCAACATATTCATTTTCTCCTTTTACACCTTCTCATCTCCATGGTGCTGTAGGCTGGGCTTCGTTTAAAATAACTTTTAAACTGTAGATGTGTGTGCGTGTATGTTAATACAGATGCATAATTTATATGTACTATATATATATATGTGCATTGATTTCACTGGTGTCACTCAGTGTGTCAGCTGTCAGGTCAGAGCTAACAAAGTTTAATTTATTCTGTGCTCTGTGTGAATATTAGACTGATGTTTGACATAATGGTTCGCTATTCACTGAGCACAGAACTCTTGATTGCTGGTTAGAGGCTTTATCTTCTGATGTGAATCACTGATTTAAATGATTACAGGCTTACAAAGAAAAAAAATATTTAACAGCTTCCATCCATGTCAGAGCTGTAACCCCCTTTTGTATAGATTTAGGACATTTTCATGATCTGGGTTTCACCTGATTGCAGGCAAGGATTACCATATAGGTAATGGATTGACAGCAGGACTGTAGTGTTACCATGACTACACCAATGATAATAAGACTGTGTCCACTGAACTTAACAATTACTTTTAACATTATTTATAGACATGTAGATTGGATAGATATCACTTGAGGTAAATGAGAAAATGTGTTTCTTTTGTATGAATCATCCTTTTTTAGAAACCTCAGCATCATGACACATCTCAACCCTATCTCCTTTGATGATTGATTGATTGATTTTGGAGAAAATCCATGTTTGCTAGCAACGTCTTTCCAGTCCAGGAAGTCAGTTACATATTTTGAACCACACAGAAGTTCAAAGGAGGTGTTCTTCATCAGCAATTTTTATTTCAGACAGCAATCCTTTTCCTCACATGCACCGAGCTGCCTCAACAGAACCATGAAAAAAAATAATCAGCATGTTTTAGTTGCTACGAGCAGGTATAAGAAAACTGATTAAATACATTATCAGTCAGCGTTTTGCAAGTATGTTCAGTATGAACTTTTGTTTTCATCAGTTTGCATTTGTGAAAACTTCAGTAACTTGATAGAAATTCAGACATTTAGTTGATTATTATAAAGACGTTCCTCACAAACACACCAACCTGCCCAAAAGCACATTAGAAAAAGCAATCAACAGTCTGAAGATGAATAATTATTGCAATCTTGAAAGTTATTCTCTGCTGCAGATTCTAAGCTGAAGCTCATTTTTTTGCAGCAAGGTGGCCCAAAAAATAAAAATGAACAAGACAGAAGACCCTGAAGATGACTTTACTGTTTTATTACTGTTAAAATAAAATCCATTATCATTCCCAGGCATGAACAAGATGCACTTATAAATACACACATACTCTACACAGCTACTGCAGATTGATCATTTAAATGTTGAATTATTGAATAAAATATAGAAAAAGATGTGTACACGAGGACATCCACATATTATAAAACATACTCTTACCCACATAAACTCAGTTATACATGAAGTCATGACTTCAAAGTGAACTAATGGTTGTGCAGGAGCAGCAGGATGCTAAAAGCTTGTAATAAAGACCTCTCCCAAAATCTAAAAATTAACAGTATTATGTTAAATAGGAATAATGGAGGATGGAAAGGTTACCATAAAGTAAACAATATTAACCTTTGTGTCGTCCTCCCGGGTCAAATTGACCCTGTCAGTTTTGACTGTTCCTTCCTTTCTTCCGTCTATTCTTCCTCCCTCTCTCCTTTCTCTTTCTTTCCTTCCTTCCTTCCTTCCATCCATCCATCTGTTCTTCCTCCCTCCCTCCTTCTCTCTTTCCTTCCTTCCTTCCTTTTTTTCCTTCCCTCCATCCTCCCTTCCTCTTTTCCTTTCCCCCTCCCTCCTTCCTTCCTTCCTCTTTTCCTTCCTCCTTCCTTCCTTCCTTCCTTTCCATCCTTCCTTCTTTCCTTTCCCCCCTTCCTTCCTACCTCCTTTCCTTCCTTTCTTCCTTCCCTCCTTCCTTCCTTCCCCCCTTCCTTGACTCGAGGACAACAGGAGGGTTAAAAAAGAACAGGGAAAATATTTCAGCTCCACACAAAAACATCCAGAACCAGAATATCCTGCGTGCTAATGTGCTTTTTTGTCTGGTCATGATTACAGATGGATGTGCAGATGAGATACATTTCCCCCCTCTGGAAACGTTCGGCCAAACAGTGCATAACACTAATTGACGTGTGGTTTGATGTTTGTAATTTAAAGCTCTGACAGCACATCGACACCACGGGCGGCAGACTGAAGTGTCAGCAGCTCCAGCGTCTGCACTTTTACCAGATATTAGATCACATGTTCTGCTCTGTATTGATCATATTTTACGTTCCAGATAACTTCATTATGTTTTTTGCGCTGTCGTCTGATCTAAAGTTTCATTCTTATATTTGGAAAGAAGCCAGTATGCCACCAACTCAATATTCATATTTGTGCTGATACACATATTTACATGTTGCACTGAATGCTCCAAACAGTCATTTTATTTTTCTGATGCTCATTTTTACTCAAATCAAAGTTACAAGTCAGTGGCTTCTGCACTTATTGGAACCTCATAAAAACTTGAAAATTGACTATTGGCTAGTTTGGACAACAGAGCTTGAATTGGTTCAGTATCTCTCAGGTTTTCTTGGGTCTCTCATGAGCTATTGTGTAAAAGTGAAAAGTTAAAAATAGTCACCATGAAAGCTCAGTCTTTACCTTTCCAAACATAACAAACTTTTCCAACTGAAGTTTGGTCAGGTGTTATGAACAAGTTGTCTGTACAAATTCATGCTGCAAGATGTTATTTCATCCATTGTTTCTGTTTGCTCATATTGTGATTTAACCCTTCCTGCTGTCTTCCAATCGACTGTGCAACTTTTGACTGTTTATAAAGCATAAGGTGTAAATTATCACCCACAAATTATCTGTTTTAGACCATTTCAGCCAACTTCATTTCAAATTATTACCACAATATTATGATCAATAGGCCTCATTTTAATGAAAATATACCAGATGTTTTAGTTAAAAACAATCTGGTGGAGGACAACATATATTCTTCCTTTATATGAATTAAATGTGAGGTTAGCAGCTCATCAGCCAACTTTCCTTTCAGTAAAAGTAACTCATGTTATATTATTGAAACACATTGCTGGGTAAATGCGCTGTTATAATAGCAATCCGCCAATGTGACAGCGCTCCTTGATATTAAAGGGAATGGGAGACCGCGTGTTACACCCAAAACACGCCTATGATTAATGAGGGGACTTAAGTCCATCCCTTTTAGACCATGCACCTGGCGCAGTGACCATTTTCCTGCCGTTAAAATAGCACAAGTGGATTTGGACACGCCCCAAAGACACTTGCTCTACACGCTTCACGCCATGCGCTGTAGATCGTTAAAATAGGGCCCTCAGTTGCAGATGAAGACTGTTCTTAAAACCTTTGAGTTGGAATCATTTATCAAGCTTGTTTTCCCAAAGTCAAGAATAAACTTGGTTGAAAGTTGTGGAAGTAGTTATTAAGTGAACCTTGAGTTGTAATTGTTGTGAACTAGTTGAACTCTTGATGGGTTATTTTCCTCCATCAATCAGTCTGGTTTAACTTTGAACACTCATTCATGTGCGCCCCCCTAGAACTTGTGCACTGTTTCATTCATAAAAACAAGGAAGTACTCTGTATATATATCAGGATGATGGGAGGGAGGACATTTCTTCTTGTTTGTTTAACGCTAAAAAAAGGAGATATTGCAAAAGAATAGAGAGAAAGAATGAGCCAGACAGAGAAAGTAAAGGAGTGAATGAGAGAGGGAGTAAAGGAGGGAAATAAAACATTGATTTAAGGTAGTTTTCATGGCAGATAAAGTCTGAAGCAGAAATAAATAACCATAACACACTCAGCAGATGGTGTACAGTTAAAAAAGAGAGGTGCTGTGGATGCTTCAGTCTCCTTTTTCCTCCTCTGCATGTGTCACTTTTATTCATTCATTAAATCTAAGAGTCACTCCACAGTAAATACATCTGAACAACAGAATCACTCGTTGTTGTTTTCTTCTGAGTAAAGACTGAGGATCAAATACCACTGCTGTTTATTCATCCATCATCTGTCTTATTTGCATAATTTATGGCTCAAGGTTCACAGATTTTCCCGTCACACTCACAGAGCAACAGGTTAAAGGCTACTAGGTGATGAGATTTGAACTTTGCAGTCTCTCTCCATGCATTGTTATTCAAGTATATAAAAAAAAAATATAGAGAAATAAATAAAACAGTATCAGGAAAGGTACAGGTTGAGAAGTTTAAAAACAGTTATATACAAAAAAGTATCATAATAAAGATGTAATGTAATGTTATTTTATTTTTTACAATAATAAAACTCTGACTTTTTATAACACAAGGAGAGAGAGAGTACCAGGTTTTACCAAAATTGCTATTTTCCGCCCGTAGTCCCTGAGCAGGTAAGCCGAACAATAAATTAATTATAATAAATTCAATATAATTGGAGTACAAAGGACCAGGTCATGAAATTTTACAACTATCATCCCTTTATTCCACCTCGTCTAATCACTATAATCACTTTCATTTGTGCAAAATTGCAGTAAGAAAAATTATGAAGTTATTCCCACATCCTAAAACCAGAGTTTCTCCCCAACTTTCACAAATATGGGCCAAGTATAAATTTATTGTAATAAATTCATATATATATATATATATATTTAGAGGGGATAAAGGGATGTTGACTGCATAGGTTAATATCTGGGGAAAACAGCGTGAACTGTGCATATGAAACAACTCTTTTCTTCTATTTTTCATAGCAGCACAACACAGTAATGTAACATGTATAACAGTCAATACTGAGTTTATATCTTCTGGTTTTATAGTCCCTGAAACCTTTGTGTCGAAAAGGGCTGTAACCCTTCACATACTGTTCATATTCTGACTGATAATTAGTCTCGATGCCAATTCACATGAAAAAAATGAAAAAAAAAAAGCATGAACTGTGCAATGTACTGTATGAAAAAACTCACTTTTTCATAGCAGCACAATGCGAGTGTATAACAGTCAATATTGAGTTTATATCTTCTGGTTTTATAGTTCCTGAAACTTTTGTGTCATACTGTTATTATTCTGAGTGCTAGTTTTTTAATTTCGTTATGAATACAGGTCAAATTTGGACATTTGCATATTTAGAAATGTCTATCAGCTGCACACACACACACACACACACACACACACACACACACACACACACACACACACACACAAATATATGCTTTTCATTTCCATTTTTGTATATTTGGGGTTACATATTGACTTCACTCTTGAACTTTATGTCTGACAGAGAGGACAAATATCTTTACTGGACTATTTTCCTCATCTGCTTGTACTGATAGCGAGGCCATTAACAAACAAGCACACACACAAGCCGGTGTGAGTGGTGTGTGTCGGCTGTATTGAGTGTGAGGTTGTTGAATGCTCCGGAGGGACCACTCCATTACACTGCCTGTTAGCAATTAGCATCAGTGCTAACGACAAGACGGTGACTGATGGTGCACACACACACACACGTACGCACACACTAGAAGCACCTCATTATTCTGTGTGCTAGCAATTAGCATCAGTGCTAACGACAGCAGAATGATGGAGAGTGCACACACACACAGAGAACTACTTCATTATTCTCTCTGCTAGCAATTAGCATTGGCATTAATGGCAGTGAACACACACACACAAAGCCTTTCTCAGAAGTTTGAAGCTGAACAGAAAGTCAGTGGAGCTGTGAGGATCAATGAGCAGAAGAAGGCTCTCGACACTGACTGAGTATCAGGTTCAACTCCCTCTTGACTTCATGTTAAAGGGGAATCCGCAACGACTACATTTGAGACATAATTCAACCAGAACAGAACAGGACAGATTATTTCTGCATTCATTTCTATATCAATACAGTCTGACTTACAGATGAACGTGTTGGGTGCTTCCCCCCTTACTGACACATGAGTCCTAGTGGCTCATTTCAATCTGTTTAATATGTCTATGTATCAGCATGATTTGGTGATATCACAAGTAGTTTGGAAGCAAGTTGAAGTCAAATATTAGACTACAGTACTCATCCTACAGACACAGAGCAACATAATCATCTCATTGTAATCACACCTGATGAATGTAAGTCTCCTTTAAACTCTGGTTTGGACAGGTTGGTATTAGAAACAGGGATGATGATAATGATGAGACTAAAAAGCACTGATCTTAGAAGTTTCTGAAGACTGTTTCTATGGATGCTTTTAAACTTCTAGACACGTTTCCCAAAGCACTTCTTAAAGCAAATGTATAACATTAAAGAGCCTCTTTGGCTGTCTGTGGTAATGAAGATGAATTCATTTCAAGTAAATTTGCATATTTAAGTGTCTGACATCTTGGCTATACATTGAATATACACAAATACATTAAGTATGAAAACAACACTTAATGTGCAATAAAGAGTCTAAAGTCTTTATACTTACTGTGTGGAGGCTGATTTAGTTGTGGCTTTTTCTATAAGTGTCATAAATATGCGTTGTTTTGTCATCATTTCTGTCAGACTGTATGTAAACATGAGGCAAATATACAAAGTGTGAATACAACGAAAGAAGAAGCTACGAAAGAAAAGATAGAGAAGGATGATGATGACACAAAATCAGTTGTTGAATTGTGTTGGTTTAGTTTTACTTTCTAATGTAAACATCAGCATCACTCATATTGCATCAAACGTCACTTAACAAAGAACATCAGTGATCATGAAAAAAGTATAGACTTTTTTAAAAATATAAACATGTAGTTTTGGGTTCCTCCTGCAAGTTGCGGAGCTTCTTAAGATGTTTTAAAAGTGGGTAGAAGTCACTCAATCTATGATTTATAAGAGCTTCCTCAGCTATAAAGCTTTTGGGTAACACCTTTAAAGCTTAACCCTCCTGTTGTCTTCGAGTCAAGGAAGGAAGGGAGAATGAAGGAAAGGAGGGAGAGAGGAAGGAGGGAAGGGAGGAAGGGAGGAAAGGAAAGAAGGAAGGGAGGAAAGGAAGGAAGGAAGGAAGGAAGGAAGGAAGGAAGGAAGGACAGGAAAGAAGGAAGGGAGGAAAGGAAGGGAGGAAGGGAGGGAGGGAGGAAGGAAGGAAGGATGGAAGGGAGGAAGAAGGAAGGAAAGGTGGGAGAGAGGAAGGAGGGAAGGGAGGAAAGGAAGGAAGGAAGGAAGGAAGGACAGGAAAGAAGGAAGGGAGGAAAGGAAGGAAGGAAGGGAGGGAGGAAGAAGGAAGGATGGATGGAAGGGAGGAAGAATGAAGAAAAGGAAGGAGGGAGGAAGGAAGGGAGGAAAGGAAAGAAGGAAGGGAGGGAGGAAGGAAGGAAGGAGGGAGGGAAGAAGGTAGGAAGGACAGAGGAAAGAAAGAAGGAAGGAAGGAAGGAAGGAACAGTCAAAACAGACGGGGTCAATTTGACCCGGGAGGATGACAGGAAGCTTAAGAAGGTTTGTAAAATGGATTTTTTTCTATCATCTTAATCTGAAAATACTTTTGGCAAACAAAGCGCTGCACAACAAATATGATGTGAAATCAAAAGAAGAAATGAGCTAAACGAGGCTAAGCAGAGTTGGACTCATCGCTATGGTTTCCCCCTTTTCATATTACATGAAAAACATTGATTCCAGCTTTAAAGTCATACTGTACTGCATTCCTCTGTAGCCGTAATTCAGCCAGAGCGCCAACAGATCGCAGGCTGTAAAGACTGTGCACACACTCACAGACACACACACACACATGTACACACACATACATGTACACACACACACTTCCATTCAAATGCATAGATAGTAGACAGAAAGACGACTGTAGAAATGTCATGCGTCCACACACACAAGCAGATCGATGCTTTTTGATTGAGAAGGGACCGTGGAGAGTTCTTCTCAGCAAAGCAAATGAGGTTAACTAACTCGCTGACAAATAGACTGATCACTGTGTGTGTGCATGTGTGTGTATGTGAGTGTGTGAGAGTGTGTGTGTGTGTTAGTGTGTGTGTGTGTGTGTGTGCTTCATCACCTTGACTCTAATTGCAGGCAGACAGTGTAATAGAGTTCTTGTATGTGTAAGATGTATTACCACTGCTCCCTCCTTCATCAGTGTTTCTTTGTGTGTGTGTGTGTGTGTGTGTGTGTGTGTGTGTGTGTGCGTTCTGTAGCATTTCAATTACTGCAGAGCTGAGTCACTGCATGTAAACACATCGAGGAACATTTTCAATTGTTAAAGTGATACTGCACCTTAAATCTATCTTTTCAGTATCAAACTAGGAGCTGTCATTTGATAGTGATCTATACAGAGCTGGGTGAAATAAATAAAACCACCATAAATTAAGTAATTCTATACTGAAATAGTGATATATAGTACAGTATGTGATGGAAACTCTGTGTGATTTAGCTCTGATAGATATAATAACGTTTCAAGAATTAATAAATCATTTTATGATTCAATGGATTAGAAATAATGTGAAATCAAGTCTGGAGTCAGTTTCCACAAAACCTGCAGGGGGGCATCAACATGAATTTATAATGAAAGTTTATTTTTTAATTTTGTCAGTATTATTTTTTATTAAGATAAATTAATATTAAGATGTTTTGTCTGCTGCACAACAAAAATCTATTTTTAACCTGTTGCAAAAAACAAGTTGCAGCCTGTGTGTGTGTGTGTGTGTGTGTGTGTGTGTGTGTGGATGTGTGTGTGTGTGTGTGTGTGTGTGTGTGTGTGGATGTTGAGTTGCATAGTTTTTCCACTGTGATGATTTAATTGCCTAATGTATTTCCTCAAGTGGATCACAATGGAAATCTGTCATTGATGTCTTGTTTAAATTATGTGTGTCATCATGTGTGAAAGAGGCATCAGCTGCATGTGCACGTTTAAAATACTCTATTACATTTAATACATCGATCCAGAAAGGGAGGGTCAAAGCTAAATGAACCTTTTGCTAAATCTGTTATTATTGCTACATTTATATTTTTTAGATATTGTTCAGCAGTGTTTGGACAAGGAGCATATCCAGAAATAAAACACTACATCTCTACTGATGTTCCTTGCACATCCTTAACATTTAGTGAATACAGAAATATGGTTTTATATTTGAGAGTTTGGGCACAGACATCAAATTTGAGTCCTTAGTCAAAACCTTTCTGTCCTCTGTCTTGTTCAAACTGGGAGCAAAATAACTCTTTCACTGTGCAGCGCAGAGGCTACACATCAGTTTTTGTAGAGTGTAGCGGGATCAGCTGACCTCCATTATGTTTTCATGTTTTGCTGTGGGCACGCTGATGGAAAATATTTTAATACACTGCCTCTGTAGGCTCTTCAGTCACTGACAGGAGTGTGTGCATGAATATGTGTGTGTGTGTGTGTGTGTGTGTGAGGGTTCGCCGTAGCCCGCTGTGGTGCTGATCACAAAGCTAATCGTGATGAAGTGTTAATTAAAATGGATATGTGGATGGATACTGCGGCTCTGTCAGGAATCAGACCCGACTGGTAAACACTCGACTAATCAGGCAAACTACTTTAGCCTCTAATAGCTAAATGAGAAGCAGCTCTGCCGATCGGGAAAGACAGAAACATTCAGTTGTTTGTTTTATTCAAGATGCATTACACATTCTCATTAAATACTTGTATAAAAAACCGGTCGTGGCTCTTGAAGCTGTTACATCGAGGCCTGTACTTGATTATTTTAATCAGAATAATCACAGCTCAGAGAATGATCCATTTTAATCAAATACCAGGACGACATCATGTTTGCAGTGGCTTTGTCTCATTTGTCTGATTTCAACACCTAAATATTTGATATATTCAAATAAAAGACCACTCAGAACAAATGCATTTCTTATCACATTACATCACAAGTCTCAGATGGATTTGTACAAAGCGGAGGCATGAAACGCTTAGTGCTGGTGTAACATGTGCGCAATATTGAAATAGTATTGATAATGAAATAAAACTGTTGACAACTGCTGATTTTTGACCTCTTTTTTTAGACTACAAAACATGTCTGTTATCAAGATTTCTATCATTATTAGAATAAAAGAGCTGCCATGAGGTATTGTTTTATATCTGATTACTTTTGCTTTAACTTTTAACTAACCATGTGGGGGGGAATAATCCTGCCATGTGTGTGTAGGCGTGTGTGTGTGTGTGGGTGGAAAGTAACCACATGG
The DNA here is from genome assembly GCA_021039105.1 of Scomber colias. Lineage (NCBI taxonomy): Eukaryota > Metazoa > Chordata > Actinopteri > Scombriformes > Scombridae > Scomber > Scomber colias. The sequence goes on from JAJDFG010000334.1 coordinate 78,431, forward strand.
GCACTTAGTCCAGATGCTGTATTTTTCAGCCGTTATCTGTATGTGAGAACAATAATGAAGTCAAAATAGAATATTCAATTTAACAACACAAAAAAAAAAAAAAAAAAAAGGATTTACAAGAAGGGAAAATATTAAAAATGAGAGTGTCTGTATTGATGAACTGGGATTTCAAAGGGAAACATCAACATGAGCTGGAGGACATATTAAATATTGAATACTACACAGGCACATACACCCACGTTCAGTATTAACATGCTCTTGTGGTGTAACATATTTTGTATGTATGTGAGGAAATGGAAGTATGAACCTTTGATGGATGTGTTGATATGCTATAGTTCACCACATATCACACCAGACTGTAATATCATGAGGATCAGGACCGGCACACACACACTTCAACCGCTCTAGGTGAAAAGCAGTTATGCCGCCCCTCCATCTGCAGCGGACCATACCAGCAGCAACACACAAAAGGCCAATACACCAAACACATAATGCAAATAGTCCAGTCCAACATTAGTGTGCTCTGAATGTTAAAAATGTGACTATGCATGACCCAATATGGAGGCTTTTTGCAGATCTGTGCACAAATAACACACCAAACAGGTCAACATAATGATTTCAATATCCTGGTAATTTCTCACTGCAGGCTCATGACAGCACATGCAGCTATTTTCCAAATAACCCAATTTCAGCTCCTCAGACTTAATAATACCTGTGCAAATCTGTACCACTTTCTCATGTATGTCAAATTTGATGCTTTTTGAATGGGGGTCAACTGGAGACAGCATCTAGGAGCCATCAGTGATGTTGCACTGCATGGCATTGCAACCTCAAGCTTATCATATTACATATTAGACAGTCATTGAGAAGATCTGCATTTTCTGCTATGATCGAACCATAGACTGTATAAAAGAAAAGGAACGTAACATCCGTGATGTCACCCATTGGTTTGTGGACTGCTGCTCGGAAGCCAATAGTTTCGAATCTGGGCAGCGCCATCTTGAAAATTTCAGGTGCATGCTGGGAAAAATAAAAACACAGAGTCTACTTATATGGGCATGAGGCGGAGCCATGGGCGGAGCGGGGGAGGTTGCTATTGGTTGCGAGGGTTGGATCTCGAGGACATTGGTCAATCAACCTGTCAATCAGGACGTAGCCACGCCCTAATGCATACCCTGCTTTATCATCAAATATAAAATCAGGGAGGCCAAAATGTCCCAAATGAACATCATACTGCATTGAAGAAGGCTTTAAACTAGCGATTGAGACCATAAACACATTTTGAAAACGTTTACTGAGGTTAGAAATCAAGTGAGAAGTTGGTGAATTCTCCATTGACTTGTATAGAGACGGAAGTCCTTTTGACACCAAAACAGTCGCCCCCTGGTGGCCTTTTGATAGAATGCAGCTCTAAGTTACTTCCGCATTGGCCTCATTTCAGAGGACCAGAACTCCCCGCCTGGATCGAACACAATGGATTTGGAGAGACTGGTTACTGTGCAGAACAGCAGAAGGAGAAATCTGATAGAGCGTAGTAGAGTTTTTAAAGATGAAAGCATGATTGATGATGGTTTAATCATCTGCAGCGTGTTAGAATAGAAACATATCTGGTTAAACTCAGAGAGCTAACAAGCAAAGCCATATAGAGATCAATCCAGGTGCACCACGACTGCCCGTCACTCACTTATACAGGTCTATGTCAAACCTGTGATAGTGTAGAGTGATGGGACTGTCAGTGTGTTACAGTTGCATGGTAACATCTCCATCTTTTGTCATTTGTCAAATTAGCCGTGCAGTCCCAGCGGCAGAGCTAATCCTCCAGGAGAGAATGGAAGCAGTGAACTATTCAGGATGTCAAGATCTGCATTTAAAAAACAATGCTCACGTCAAACAAGAAGCCGTTTCATCTTTTACCAAATGACCTCAGGTGGAACTGTGAAGATAAGCACAGAGAGGACTCGCAATGTCACCAAAGATGAATGAAATCATTTAAAATCCTTTAAAAAGGTGCTGTGTGGATCATTGTTAAGCACAGGTACATAATTGTCTCATTAGCACTTGGTACATGGTGTAATTAAGTTCAGCAAATGGGATAACAGCAGAGATGATTGATTTGCTCTGAGTGTAGATAGTTTGTGTTCCTCAAAACTTTCTTTCCCTCCTTTTCATCCTTCCTCCGTTAAGAGGGGGAAACATGATCAACATGTACTCCTTCCACTATTGATTTTAAAATGCCCCACAGAGCACATTTAATTTTGGACAAGCAATGATGGATCACTGTGTCTGTACAGGAATTCGTAGATAACGATGAGCTAAGAACTTTTTTTTTGGATGATGATGATGATGTCTGTAGCCAGGCTGTTATTCTGTTTGTCCTTCTAACACTTTTGTCCAGAGAAAGATGCATGAAAGGCGAAATGTATATAAACAACAATATTCTTCTACACTTTTATTCTGGGTTGTAATGTCTTAATGTGAAGCACATCTCCTCAATGCCTTTGCCAATGCCATCCTTGTTTATTCTATTTTCTATTAGGAACAACACTTCACTTCTCTTTGTGCAGACAGTGTGTTCATATGTGTGGAAATGAGAATAATGAGCCTGGGTTACATAATGGGAAATCTTTATGCTACACCATAACCTCACATAAATGACAACTGCAGCAATTGTATGACAATAAATTGCCAGTCTGCAATCAATCAGTAAATAAAAATGTTCTTCAATCTCATCCTGATTGGTTTCAGTATGGATACAAGGTTATCCTATTATGCAGATTTAAATCACCTGTGTATGTATGTGTGTTTTTATTGCTTTCCACTCATGGCGTTATTTACTGTTTGCCTGATGAACATCTCAGTTAGATTTATTGTGAGTTATCGACACAGTGTGCAGATCCTGTTTACTTCATTTAACGGCTGCAGTGGTGTTACATTTTAATTTGACATTTATGTTCCCACAAGAATAAACCTTATTGATCTGGTGACCAATTGACCCTTTCTCCAGCAACCATATTGTAGTCTTAAGTTACTACCGGCAAAGCTTTTGGACATAGTCTTGTGTTCACTTGTTGCGCCAGTTCATCATATCTGGAGTTTTATTTTCATTGCTTGTCATTGTAAGGATGGACAAACACATTAATAAACCAGAAACACAGAGCCTTGACAGTGTGCAATGTGCAGAGAATGATTATTGAGAATATTCTTCAACTTACAGAGAAGTAAACGTGTTTTGATTTTCAGGCGACACTGAAGATTATTCCATGAGATTGCTGCGTTAACAGCAACGACAATCTTTCCTAGATCAGCTCTGATTCAGTGTTCCTGAAGCATCAACCCGTCACTGGAGATATTGAAATATGGAGCAGTGCCAAAGCAGCAGGGAGGAGACAGAAGATGTCAATTTTCCCATTGATGGTTTTGTAGATAAATAAGTAACGATGATGATGACGTCTGTCAGACAGGGAAGGCTAATCAATTTTATCTCTTCACAACCAGCTTTATAATCTGGAATTATCCTTTAATTAATAAAGTGTTTGTTTTTATGTCAGTGGCACTGTGCAACAGATGGCAATGGGTCCAGACATTTATATCTCAACAGCACTTGAATACTGATGTTTTTTGACCACATGTTATTGACAGGTGCTATTGACTTTGGTCTCCCACTCCAGCGCTACAGTAAGGTTAGCATTTTTCTTTTCTTTAACTTCCACCTGTAGCGGAGGGAGCGTAGAGCTTGGCTGACCTTGCTACAGTTACAAAGGGGCACACCTTGATCCCAATCTGCCTTGCTGAACATACATGGATGCATGCACTTCCAGGAACCTGCCCAAGCTTTGAATAAAGTGGATTTCCCTAGTTTTGCATTTATAAGTGGTTCAGTTGCCTGTTGGATGTGTGTGGTTTGAGAATGAGCCTTTACAGGAGCTCTGTCTGATTTTTGCTTGTGAGAATTCATTCATGCATGTATAAAATAAGAGTAAGTGTGTTACTGATATATGCAGTGATACTTTTTCATATGAACAAAGTCGTGTATCTACAGTATGTGCATTGTTTGTTTTTGATAAGACCATACATATGCATCAGCCTCAGTTTTGTTTTGTGTTAAAGGTTGAATATATAGAATATTTATTAAAAGCTATATTTTTTTTAAAATAATACAGCCACGGGGCGTTTTGAGGGGTACAGAATGAAAGTATTGCTTTTCCATAAAAAAAAAAAATTTACCGGCTATCTAAATCTAAAACCGGCTATCTAAATGAATAGGGAGAGAGCTGTATCTCCATTTTCCGAGGTCTAAGGGACATAAAAAACATATGTTTTGAAATCACGATGAAAATCAAACTATAATCGCTGAAAGGGTTTGATGGTTTGGTATCAAATTAACGTTTTAAAAGCCTTTTTCCTTACAGGCAATCTTGGACTGCGCATGCGCAATACTTCACGACAGTCTTCATTTACGGCAGGCACTGACAGTAAGACGTCATCTTACGCTCACAGCAGAGACAGGAGTTTGCTCACAGTCAACTTTCCCAGATCATGCCACAATTTTGGATAAAGCATTACAAAATATATGTACACAAAGTAGTATAAACTGCTGATCATGTGTTTTAAAATGTCTCTGTTGAAAATTACTTCCAAGTGTCGCAAAAAACGTGACCGCGTAGGACCAGCAAAATGATTGGAGCAACGGCACCAGAAGAGGCGGGACATGTGCAAACACCGGCCATCTTGGCGTTACGTAGTTTCCCTATGCATTTCAATGGGAGATTTTTTCAGTGATATGTCTCCTCTTATTATAATGTCTCTGGTGAAATGGAGTTGTAAACAAGCAGAGCCGTGTTGGACTTACTAAAACCAGCGTTTTTTGCTCTCAACTGTACAACTTTTCATCACAAAACTTCCAAGGTAAGACAGAATATCTGTTAGTCGCTGTAAATAAGTGGTTGTTTACCTTTGTATGCGGCTGGTTCACTGAGTTTTTAGCGCAATAATAGTGGTACTGTTGAACTCACCAGGGTCTTAGCTTTCATATGAGATGCTATTTGTTTGTGTACCATGAAGTATCAAAACGGTAGCAATGGAAATGTGGAGAGTGGGTTGACTTTCTGACGCTATTCGGATTTTGATATTTGATCATTAACCTCTTAACGCACGCTGTTCCGTTCACGGGACGGGACGGATGTTAGGAGGTAGCGACACGTTCTTCTGAATGTTTTAAACACCAACCCTTAAACATATATACTCATGCCGTACATTGTTGGAAAGCTTAGATTGATTCTGATTCATTCAAGACCACTCACGACTTATATGGTTGCTCACAGCCGTAATAGTATTAGCGATTAGCTCAGCTAGCCACTCAGCTAAGTGAGAAAAGCTATAATGTCTACATACCTTCAAAGTCTTCCCTTTATCCACAACGATCATCTTATGACTCAGCACTTTCTGTACAGCTCGCCAAATATCCATTCTTGTGAAATATGAAATCCGTTTCCATAAAACCAAAATACTTTCCTCAATATGTCCATGTATTTAGTCCAACACGTAATGAAATAACACAAATAACAAACCATATACGGTCCGTTTACGTCATTTCCTGTACTGCACGTCCATCTCAGAGTACACGTGACTAGATGTTTACGACCGTGAGCATAGACATATATACGTATATACATATATATGTCTATGACCGTGAGCCTCTCCTGCTTCTGACGACACCACACACAAGCCGATCGGTGTTTAGGATTAGGCAGTACATGCAGAGACATTGCTGCTACTCCCACTGGCGTTACAATGTAATGTACCTCGGTGGTTTCAAGTCAGTTACAGCGAGGGTTGTTGTTCGCTTCCTGTTTTCAAAATAAAAGCACCAACTCTATCGTTATGGTTTTCTTAATAATAAAAGGCAACGGGTGTTTTATTTTGTGAAAATGACCGGAAGTGCGTTACTCGCTACGGCTAACTTGAGTGACTCCGAATTCGCAGGAACAAAACTTTAAGCAGATGTTATTTGGACAAATTAGCGTCACATTGTGGATCTAAAGGGCTACTTTCTCACCTAAAAAGGTTAGACATGTGGATAAAGTGGTATATTTACAGAGTTAGAGCCAGTGACGGAGCTAGACTTTTATCCTTGGGGTAGCAAGGGGGTGGCCAAGTGTATTTCAGGGGGGCAATGGTTTATAGACATAACGAGTGCTGCACAGCCTACCTGTTTATGTTGTGTTTACTATTTTTTTTTTAAATTTCTACATGGACTTATGGATGTTGGTCTTGTCTTGTGTTGACATGTCATGACTGGTCATTTTTGTCTTATACTGTATACGTATACACACACACACACACACACACACACACACACACACACACACACACTGTGATTATTTTTGGTGCAGAATTTACAAGTTAATTAAGGCTTATTGACCTTTCTTATATACACATGTAAGCAGTAATTTTCAATCATGCTTAAGTAGCCACATACTAAGCAGACAAAAGGTGCAATTTTGAATGCAATTTGTAGTTTATTTATGTACAAAATGAATATGGTGCATTCTTCAACACCCTGATAACATAGAAACAGTGATCATCAAAGACTCCACTCACCCAGTACACAAACTATGTTCCCTACTATAATCAGGGAAGCACTACTACAGCTTGCTGTGTTGCACAAGCAGACTGGTAAACAGATTCTTTCCACAAGTCATCAGACTCATCAACAGATTGAGGAAAACTACACAAACATTTGAAGGACACTGGAGAACTGTCCATGAACATTTCTTCCACCATGACACTTGCACTTCACTCTTTACACATTGCATATTGTCCATAAGTGTTAGTCTTCAGCTTCTGTTCAGTGTGTGTGTGTGTGTGTGTGTGTGTGTGTGGGGTGGGGGGGGTGTGTATCAAGTGTTTACTGTGTGCGTGTGCAAACTTCTGTGCTGACTGTGACTGTGTCACATAGATTTTTAACAATTAAGCTAACTTGAGTGCAAAGCATGGCCGTAACTACTTCAAAAAAGCACAATTCTTCTATTTTGATGAGAAGTGGCAAAATGATTGACAAAATCATCCATGTCAAGGGCACGTGCCCTCCTGAACTCAACACTTAGAATGGCTAGATGATTCAGCCGGTCATCCAGCATTGTTGTCCTGAGATGTGTTTTTATTAGCTTTAGGGCAAAGCATCTGGGGGGGGCAGTTGGGGTAGCCAATCAGATTTCGGGGGGGTCAATTGCTCCCCTAGCCACCCCTGTAGCTCCGCCCCTGGTTAGAGCTAAAATAAAATCCGGCACCGGACCTGGCAACCCGACTGCTGGAATTACTTTTTGGTTGTTGCGACTACGATCTCGAGACATTAGATGGCGTTGTTCTGCTCATTCTACATATTCTACCTTTAATGTTTTTATGCTAAAATGCTAGACAAAGATAGTGAGCATGATAAGCATTATATCATATAAAAATCCACATGCTCAAATTATAATTATGACCATGTTTACATGCTGATGTTGGCATTTAGCTCAGAGCACTGCTGTGTCTAAAACAACAGCCTCACAGAGCTGCTTGCATTACTGTAGACTCTTAAGTATCATTAATGAATATTTTATTGTGTTTGTACTATGAATACTCCACAAACCAATTCCCCATATTAGACATTAAGGTGTTAATTGATTTGAACTGCACTGAATTAAATTGTAATGAGCAGAACTGTACATCTCTTTATTTACAGAGGCCATAATGGATCTGGTGATGTACAATGGGATGAGGTCTTTCATTTAATTCAGTCTAATATCTGTCTGTCCTGCTAACAAACAGCTCTGGTGCTTTGGGGTCTGGACTGTGTGGATAATTAGAGTTAGAAAGGTGAGGATAAATACACTCGCACTCCAGAGACTGTCGGTGTGATGGATGAATGGGTAGATGGCAGATGGAAGGTTTAGAGGAGACTAGATTAAAAAAGCAAAGAAAAGGAAGAGAGTTATAGATAGATGGAGAGATTAATGGATGTTTGAGTGGACAGTTGATGGAGGAGTGGATAAATGGATGCATAGACTACAGAGAGATATTAGATATATTGGTCTCATTTAGGTAGTGATAGCCTTATATAAACTTATCAAAATGACTGAAAAATATTGAAAATATTGAGCTTGATGCAGAAAAATAACTTTTTGCAATAGAAAAGTTTGGATTATTTCTGTTTCCATCAAGAATATTAAAGGAAAGTCCAAAATTGGATTCTGAGCAGCAGTGCAGTGAACAGTGCTGCTACTGATCTGAAGACAGTGATAAACGTTAGAAGAACTGGCAGCTTAGTTGTTTTTCCTCACAGACTCGGGGCAAGAGGGAGTTTCTGCTAAGTGTAAACTGGAGAAACAGATTACAGCAGTGACCAAAAAAAAATTGAAGCCCAGTACGACAATAGCAACAAGGGCTTTGGTGATAGTGCAACAAAGGTGCCTGACGAATTATGAAGATTCGGGAGCTGTTTGATCGGTCATCGCGGTACATATACTGTCTAACAAGCTCGGGAACCCATGACTACAAACCACTCATTTAGAAGAGACGACAACAAGACATTAACTCAGGAAACAAAAGCAATGAACCAGGAAATTAAATGGAGACACTTTCCAATAATACAACAGAGATGATCATGAATTCTTAGAGCAATGAACACGATCACTATTCAGTCCGTGTGTTACTTTACGGCACTGAGTCTGAACCACAGACTCTGTGAGGCTTTTGAACTTTGTCCTAACGAGCTTTGGCTCCCTAGAGGCCCATCAGGTCTCGTCTGACAGCTGGAAAGCTGAAGATAAGCGCCGGGAGCCCCAGAGAGCATGTCACTCTGACACCTTTGTCGAAGTGCTGTCATGTTAGCCATAATCATATGAAGATTTTATGTGACATCATCCATACACGAGCCTCTACACCTCCTTCTTGTTTTTAAAAAGAACACATGGACTTGTAGGTGTTTAATTTGTCAGACTGGACAGAGAGACATACTGAGATATAGTATTTATTTAACCCTTACATACTGTTTGGGTCAAATTGGACCCGTTTTGACATTTGATAGCTGTGAAAATACCTCAAATGTCTTTCACCCTGACATTTGATGAATTTTCCTCAAGTGTACCAATGCACAAAAATGAAAATATTTTAAAATGTTAATGAATTGCTCATCTTGCTAAACCTTATATGTCACGGAACCCATGCACAAATTAATACATACAGTATAATCATAAAGTAAAGCAGATAGTTTCCATAATATCTATAAGACATTGAATGTGCATAGTTTCCATGCCTCTATAATTACTTTTCCAATTCCATTCAACTCTATTAGTCCTTTTGAAGCAATTGATTTATGAAAATAAATAAATAATGTCAGAAAGGGAATAAAACTAATTGATAGAGTGAGCGAGCAAGGTTAAGAGAAAATGAGAAAAGAGAGAACTATCAAATTAAATCATACATGTAGAAGGACAAGCACGCCAATGTCATCGTACAGTATGGCAGTCAGCTGTCTTGCAGTCCATAATGACACGCTGGTGTTGATTCATACCTGTGGAATGAAAACAAGCCTCAGGTTATTGAACTGTCTACTGTACTCAGGAGGCTGTAACTGTTCAGACATATTGGTACACATCTGCAGACGCTTAGTAACCAGGCTACCGGTTAGTTTGTAACTACGTCAACAACGAAAATTGGCTGCAAACATCCAAATGAAATAGTAATCAGCAAAAAACACTTTAAACAATCATCTACTTCAAAGAAAAATAGACCATATTTCTGTTGGTATTAAATGTAATTCTTGCACTGATTAATAAGGGCTCCACCTCCTTTAATTTAGGTAGTGTTGTAGTACTCGAGACCAGTCTCATGACCATTTTTTGAGGTTCTTGGTCTTGTCTTGGAATCGAGGACATTTTTACTCGGCCTTGTCTCGGTCTCGGACTGGGAGGACTCAGGTTTTTTTAACCAGACCAGTCAAGATCACCGCTGATAGGCTTTTTGTCCATGCCTTACTGATCAGCCGACATCAGATTTCCCGGAAACCTAACATCTGATCTCCTTTTCGATATGATATGGTAACAACAACTCCTTAAAAGGGCTTGTTACGACATTCTCATTTGGTACAACTGTTGACTTTTCGTCTCTCTCTTGTTGTTCTCATATTTTACCATGATGCACACATGTCTGCCTCTACAGTGGCTCCTCTGAACTGGGCAATGACTTTAGTGTATTTTCCTCAGCTGCGCCCACACACTGACTCAGCATGATGTCCTTGGCTGATTCCCAAACAATGACTCAGTGGAGGTGGTGCGCCACGGCTTTCTGTTTCTGCCTCATGAGGGCGACGGGCAGAGACGGAGTTGGTCACCGGGTTTGTTCAGATGACCTGTGGTTTCACGCTGGAGTCAGCTGAATCTTTTCTAGAGCCAGCTCATGTTTTGGTTTCTTTGAACTCATCTTGATCCATCATTTAGTGTCAGTTAGGTGGAAAAACTGCAGGACATAGCGTGTGTCTCAAGAAGGGTTGGGAAGGTTACTTTGGAAATGTTACTCAGTTGCATAAAATTCCTAGTAAAAAAACTCATTTCCAATACTACTACTAAAGGCACACAAAGTTAAACAAGAATATGATGCTGATATGAAACTAAATGTATACTTTAAGTGTTCAAAAACGTGACAGCTGGATGACAGAACGATCACACCACAAATTAATGCATTTAATCTGTAAATGGATAAGTCAGTGATTTGATTTTTTGCAGATTTCTGAATTCTGCAAGAAAGCAGGTGAAGAGTAGTATTTCTACTATCTCATCAGAGGCTCCCTCAAGAGAAAGAGATAAAGAAAGAAGGGGGAGGTGTGATTTGTGACTGTGTTAACGCAGAGAGCGAGAGAGGGAGGGAGGGAGGGAGAGCAGTAGAGAGGATACAATAGCATGAATGTTTAATCTCTGATGAGGAGTGTAATCACATCTCATACCTAAAGTCTTTCCCAGGGAAAGGGTTTTTTTATCCTTTGTGTCTGTGTTTCTGAGGTTTAGGGGCTTAGATGAGTCCAAAGAATGTGAAATGTCATTGCCATGTCGTCTTCTGACACAGCATGGGTCCTCTTCAGAGGTGGAGGCCTCTGGGGTTTCATCCAGAAAGGTTTTAAACAAAATTAAGTTTCCAACTCTGTGTGACATCTCACAAAGCAAAAGTCCTACAAGCCAAAAATCCCATTTTGTAAGGAAAGCCAGGATTGAGAACGCAAGAAAATAATAAGAAATACAGGACAGACTGTGAAAAAGGAGAGAAAGTAGCACAACGAAATACAAAAACTGTAAATATACTAATATACTATACCACCTTTTTGTGGCAGGATAGACAGAATGTAGGAATCATTTGGATCATGAGGAGAAAAATGACAAGATGAAGGAGACAAAGTAAGATGTTGAACAGTAACAACACTGCACAAAGGATATAATTACATTTAATTATCTTGTTCATTTAATTTGCCATCACTACTTGTTGAACACAGCCTTCCCAATCTAAAGGTTAATTAAGAATATTGTGACTTGGTGCTCTGGGACTAAAACACTTTAGTCAAGAAATTAATGATTGTACATGTCACTGATTGTGTGGCGCATCACTGAGGCGGTGCTGGGTGTCTCAATTAAATCTCCATGTTATTTTCTTTTATCTTCTGGCGTCACGCTGAGCTAAATGTTGTCCATGTTTTCACTGCAGAGCTTTATTCATGACTGCTCAGATTACAGGCAGTGTTGTAGGCTGCTACAATGTAATCATATAGACTAAAGATGGACTAAATAGGATGTGACATCAGTCATTGTTTTGCATTGGAGGAGATTTTAGGCTCAGAGTTGCAGCTTTTTGTTGGTGCCATCTTTTCTGTTTGGACTCAGGCCATTTCAGATAAGGAGCGCAGGATGTTTCTTTTCACGCTCTGTGCAATCACTAGTTTACTGGGAACACTGAGTACTGTACACTTGGGTTAACAATGACCCACATTGGCTAAATTGTGTTAACTGGGCAGGTGTTGACTCTGTTTTTCCTGTGTTTATCCCATATTTTCCTCCCTCTCCCACTGAGCTCCCATTTCGCAATTTCCCCCATAAATCTCCTGTAGAGAGACCCTCAACCCTGTGTATAAGTAATACACAGGGTTGTAGTGGACATTGAATGCACATAAATGCCTTTTACCCACCTCTTAAATTCTAAAATAGTATTTACTTTTGTCGCTTTGCGGTTGTTACTGACTCAGACTGGCTTCCTACTCTAGTTTCTGTTGTAGCTTTTAGGAAAGGCGTTGATTCTGTTTGGACATTGTGTCCTCGTATGAGACACGGGCAGGTGTTGCTGTTAACAAGAAGGGACCAATAAACACCACTCACCTGTGCTTCATGGGTGTTCAAAACAAATGTTTCCTCAGTGCTGGTGCTGGCAGACAGACTGGAGCTGCTTTCATGAGACAGATTGTCACGGATTTGTGGTTTTTGGATTGTGGTGTTTTTGCCAGTTTTTGTTTTTGTCTGCTCCGTCCAAGAACAAATAACTTTTTCTTCAGCTTCAATCAACCTGCAGTCTCTGTCTTAAACAGCTGAGCAGACCCAAATACAGATGATTGACTCAGAGTTCAGAGGATCATATATGACTGCAGCGTCACATATCAGACAAAGGTAATGAAGTAAGTATCTAACAAAAACTCTTCAGTGAAGCTAAAGTTTTTTGTTTGTTTTTTAATTGGCATTGTTTAACCGTCCAGTTTATGTGGCGTTGCTGCTTTATAGTAATGTTAATGTTGCTTGAAGCTTGATCGTTTGGAGTTAGCTTGACTGCTGATGCACTCCCACTGTGTTGTTTGTCTTTAATTGCTGTAATTAACACCATACAAGTTAAAATTCTGCTTTATGCTCAATCAGATTTGAAAAGCAGGGTTTGTTATATTTCCAGAGAGAGTAAAGAAATTAGAGGAAAAGAAACACATGTGAGGGAGAACTGCAGGATGTAATGGTGTTGAAAGAAAAACAAGGAGAAAGTAAAGAAGGTGCAGCTGATTTTAGATGGAAAGAAAGTGTTCAAGGAGGAAAGAGAAACATAAAAGCAGCCCAGGTGTCAGGTGATCAAGAGAAATTAACATATCCAAAGCAAGAGAAAGTATAAAGAAAAAGAACTTTCACCTGTATTTAGGTTAATTACTGTTCTGCTTTTTTTTTGTAAAGGCACAATCTGTTATTCAAATGTAAATTATAAGAGAGTCAGCATCTAGCAGCATTTTGTTCACTTTTCCAGCAGTTGGGGAAACAATAGACCACAGAAGCTGCAGCATTAATTAACTAACACACTGTAGCCTGTGCTGTACATTTATTGCCAGATTGACGACTTAAGGCCCATTTATGCTCAAAGTTAAATACGGATACGGATACAGACGGAGCCTTCTGTCCATGCTCTGCGTTCATTTCGTCCGTATTTCTGCACGTTTCCATAAAGCTTACGGATACGGACCAAACGGAGCAGTACCACCAGAAACCATGGGGGGGCAGTGTTGCTGTCACTACTCGATACGTAGCTCTAGTGAGACACGAAGAAGAAATAACAATGGAGGAACTTTTTGAGGAAAGGTTGTGTGAGTTGGTTAGAAACTTTAAACACATCGTTTTTGTCTTTTATGCAAGAGGAACATTATCAATATCTCCTCCACAGTCGCCATGTTTGCTTTTGAGTTTGTTGTTGTCATAAACGTTTGACTCTGTGCTGCCCCCTGGTGGATGTATTGGTTAACATCCATGCCAACGTAAAGGACGCATGGAAGTATGTGAGCAGTGACGGTAACATCTTTTGAAACGGACGTATACATTTTCGTATTCTCTGCTCCTCTTGCAATCCATCATAATTTTTTGCTGCTCAACCACACACATTGCACACTGCTGTAAATGAGCTTTTCTTATAACGGCACCTTTCATGTAGATGTCCTTTGAAGAATAAGGGAGAGGGAGGATTATTGGGTTTGATGCAGTATAGTTAATGACTCAAAACAATCCCATGATAATATAGGGCGTTATTGTGCTTGCACAGTGTGGGATTGAAAAGTCATCAGTAGCCCATTGATACTAATGATAGTGTGACATTTTAGCAGCAGTAGTGTGCAGCTGAAGAATGACTACAGGGGAAACACTGATCTGAACAGTGTAGCTGTTTTTTGGCAGCAATATTATTTGGTATTAGTATTTTGGACGTTTGCTGTTTTTATTACACCTCTATTTTAAGGATATTTTATAAAGTAGGGTTCCCACACCAGACAATTGTGCTGACCATTCAGTCCACTACTCACATTTGTCAGACACACAGACCTGCAGATAATTATATATTCATGTTACAGACAGTTATAGACAGTATGAAGAAGAAGAGAGAGAGGGACAGACAGCCATGTAACCTCGCTATGGCTCTATCCATAGTCGCTGTTTACCCCTTTTCCACCAAGCTGGAGCCAGTGCTGGTTCGGAGCTAGTGCTAGAGCCAGTGCTCAGTTGGTGCTAATCTAAGCACCTCTTACAAACCTGTTGCTTGTCCACCGGCAAGGAGCCACAAGATTACGTCACTGTATAACGGAGCCAGCGCGCGCCTTTGAAGCACTTCCATGATTCACCAATGAGAGGCAGCACCATGGCGCAAGGCATCTAGCCTGCCGGAAAAAAAGAAGAAGACGATGACAGCTCTGGCAAAAAAATTATAAAAATAGTACTTTTAATCAACAAATCTTTAACCCTCTGTAAATGACAGTTAGCCACGCTAGTCAGCTAATGAACGTTAACCCTGTTAGTCTGCTAATAAACGTTAGCCCCATCCCCAGTCCGCTGACATAATCAGTTCTTGCTTTACACCGGCAAAGAGTTGGTGCTTGCTCTGGCACTCGTTCTGAGGCTCCGGGCTGGAGATTTGGCGGTGGAAAAGCAAAGAACCGGAGCTTAGTCAGGCTCCAGCTCGGTGGAAAAGGGATATGTGTGAGGGTTAAGGTTAGGGTTGCCTGGTGGATCCACTACCGGGAATGGAAAGTGCATCACTAATTTTGCTGCTTGTGATTTGGGTGCATGGCAGGAAAGTCGCTACCGACACCCAGTTTGTAATAACCATAATACTACAAATGCAAGTGGGCAAAGTAAGCTCAATCACCATTGTGTTACTTCATTCAGTGATAGATAATGACTTAATAAACATTTATTTAAATTAAATTCTTAGAGATTTAAACTTTCAAGTACCACATTGGCTTCAGACACAAGCCGTGGTAATTGCTCTGCAAGATAAAGAGCAAATAAAGAATAAGAACTTGAGTTTTTCTTTAAAGGGTTCAAAATGAACACCCACACAACATAGAAAGTTATATTATCAGATATTGTGAGATATCACTTTTTCAACTGTTTCACCATGCTTTCTATCTCATGGAGCAGCAGATACAGATGTGGTAGTATGAGCCTGGTGCAGGTTTCCAGTTAATGCTGCAGCTGCCATCCTGTAATTCAGCAGGAGACTCACAAAAATCCAGGAGGTTTTTGAACAGGCTTAAACTGTAATGAATTCAGCAGGTAGATTTCAAATATACAGGTTGACTGAAAGGAAAAGTCTTTTTATGGTCTATATCGATATTGTCAACAAATCCCATGAAAAGACCCAAACTATCAAAGAATGGATCCACCTAACACGTAACGTCTGTATGTCTAAAGCCTGATATATCTTACTCCTCTGTGCATCGCACGGCTGCAGTGGTATGTGCCTTCATTATCATAGCACATGGCAACTGTATAGTATTTTTATATTCCCACATAATACGCCACAGATAATAGTCCAATACTAATACACTATTTCCTCCTGTTTTAGTAACATTTGCTAAAATCTATGCTGCCCAGTTGTATTAGAAAATAATTTGGCCTTTTGAAAATTGAAACTACATATCTATGATGAATTTTTTCAAGATTTAAAAACTGCGAGAGTAAGTGATAGCTTTTTAATAGAAATCAGCTGTATAATTTAATTGACATGTTTTCTATCAGGTGAAATTCATGATATTGTCTTTTTAAATTTTATGAACGTCAGACACAACATATCTGCAAAACTGGGAGCAAAGCTGTTGTCATATAAATCCTACAAAAATCACACCGTGCTAATGATCAACAGCAAGAGCTCTGCCAAAAAACCCTCCATTATTGCACATGGACAAACAACATATATATATATACACATACATTCTCTCATACACAGTCTCAAAGATACGCACACAGATGACAGATGTATAAAGGCACATAAGTAAACAAACGACAAGAATATAAGCTCTCTGCCCTTCACTAATGGCTCCATCAGTCACACACACACACATATGAACTCACTGCACCGAAGCAGCCATGACAAAACTTTACTCTTGATTTGCCGGCCAGCAATTCTCACTGAATTCCATCTGGGTTGAAGGTTTATAATAAATATGTGTATATATGTGTTTACAGCTGAAAAGCATCACATTCCCGAGAGAGCACGTTGGTGGAAAATCTTAATCCGAGGCCAAATAATAAAAACATATATAGAAAAAAGACATGTACAATGATATAGAGAAAATGTGATCTTGAAGGAACATTGTCCTTGCTCGTTGTTAGAAAAATATTGCTATTATTATCTTTGATACGTCAGTTACACTTAAGAAAGTACAGTCTGTACTCTGTGTATGAAGCAACTGTGTGTCCTCTATATGAACTCCTGCTTATCAGGACTGAAAGTACTGAAATGTACTTTTCGTTACAGGACCAGCTGGTGTTTCCTGTTATTTAATATCATATGACTGCATCTTGATAGTATGTCATAAATGATATTAGCATTGTATTATCAAAGGGACGCTTGTCACAGCTTCATGTATTAAGACTATAAGAGCTATGGCTTAATTTGGAACTGGTTTTCCTGTTTCGACAGACAAAGAACCGGCTCTGGGCCAGAAAAAACGGTTCCAGAGTGGCACCAAGTATTTGCTGGACTAGAGGAAAGAACCGCTTACGTTACGAACATTTGACTGATTTACGTTGTGAACAAAGGCTAACATGACCATCTCAATCCTGTCAAGCAGCACAAATACGTCGTATCTAACATGTTTGGATGCCAATGAAGCCTCGTAGAGCCAGGAGCAACAGCTGTACAAATGTGTAGTCTGCCATCGTTGTTGTTGCTTCGAAGTTGGCGTTGGTATATGGTGACGTAATGACGTGGCTCCTTAACCACCGAGCTGTGGAAAAGCAAATTGGTTCTCAGCTGGTTCGTAGTTGAACCGACTGTGAACCAGCACCAGCACTAGCACTGCTTTGGTGGAAAAGGGGTATCCTTGCTGCAAGACAAATAAACATTCGTAACTCCAGCGACTCTGTGCCTCTTTCAGAGAATTTTCGTAACACTCCTGTTTGAAGGAGCATTTGTTTTCTCCATTATACAACATGAAAGTATAGAAGAAACAGCCATGAATATTTCCATGCATCTCCTAAATATGTTTACCTGCCGCCCAGAAGAAGAAGAAGCTTGTTCTTCCACTGCGAAACACTTAACAGGCTAAAACTATAAACTGTATTATTTTCATTCCTGTTGGGGGGAAAATAGAAAATCTCCCAAAATTGAAAGAAAATTTAGATAGCTAAATAATTGATTGGTGAAAATTTCCATCAGCCAAAAAACCCATTTAACTTCCAATAAACAATCACGTTTCAATTAAGAATAAAATGCCTCAATTCTGGATTTGTCAGTGCCAGCCCAATTTCATTTTTCTAATAAAGGAGAACCATGAGAATAATGATAGTGGGGGAGCAAGGGAGGACCACCAAGCAGTGCTGTGTGAGTGTGTGTGTGTGTGTGTGTGTGTGTGTGTGTGTGTGTAAGCAGTTTATGTCCAGTCTCATCGCCCCCTGGACTTCCAGAGTAGAATATAAATGTAGAGCAGAGCAGCGTTTCAGAATTTCCCCTGAGGACGGAGACTAAACGCTCTCTTTGCCTCGGCCCATTTTCACGCTCATGTAAAATACATTGGTTTCATGACACACTGGACTGGATCAACAAAGAAACTGGATGCATATAACAAGATGACAGCAGCCTCCGGAGGCTTGGTAGCTTTGTGTATCATAAATCTCCAAGCAATCACAGCTTGTATCATGGAGGCCCTCTGAACAACGACCAGGCTGGGAACAAAGAGATAGCTGATGCAGCTTGTTGTCCATTCAGTTCATGTTGTCAAAGTCAGAGGTTAAGTTTTAAAGTGCAGGTTATTGATACTTAAACAAGCCTGTGTGTCTGCATAAATCATGTTGATCAATATAATATAATATAATATAATATTTTAAATAATTACACTTTTAAGTTTTTGTAAAGGCGGTGAAAATCTCAACAGCCATCGCCAAAGGCTTTAGAGAAAAGGTATGCACCTCAAGCAGTGTATACCATTAATAATAGGGATTGTTATGTCATTTGATGCAAATCGCAAACAGACAGAAGTTGTCAAGCACTCAAAGGGCCTGACTTACTAAGATCCTGAATAAAGGGTACTAAATTGTGTTTAGTTACCATGCGTTTTGCGGGTGATCTACTAAAATAACTGCATAAATGACAACAGGCGCAACAGGGTGCACACAGCAGTATTTAAATGAGGGTTTTGCGTGTTTTAATTGAGAGTTTGGACGAGTAGAAAGCCTGCAAGTGCAAAATAAAATTTGAGCAAATGTAATTAGACGTTCTAGTGGAAGAGGTTAACAAATATATGGAGTTATAGCAAATCAAATATTACCAGAAAACTTGCCATATGGGAAAGTATTTGTGACAAAGTCGATGCTGTTAGTAAAACCAAAAATATTCCACTCCAAAAATATTAACACAGGTGGAAAAAGTCAGTTCTCTGCATATCTGTCATTGTGCCTCCGTCTCCTCCTCACCACACTAACAGCCGGTTAATACCTGCCCTTAAAATGTACTATTTATAGACGCAGTTATCGTCAGCAAAATTACCTTCAGGTTTGGTAAATCAAAATGCGTGTGCTAAATTAATATATTTTGCAAACTGGATTAAAAACGCCCCATATTGCATATTCATTATGGCAAATGTACTCAATGGACAGCGCGTACTGTCTTGCAGATTTCAAAGAAGCAAGCCTCACTGTGCCCCATTAGTAGATAAACTTGTTCATTTTTTGTGGGTTGCACACATTTCAGGCCCAAAGTACAGTAGCCCACAATGTGACAATCTATAGATATACACTGGTGAAGTGTGTTGACCTTTATAAACAACAGGATGGATTGTCATACTTGGGGAGAAAAAATGACACCCATCTTCCACAGGAGACCGTGGGATATGAGGGAGATGTGATGGGCTAAAAAGGAGTTTAAAGTGTGATCCAAAAAATACTCTAGTACTTTTTTATTATCCTGACTTTTTTGTACCTATTGATTAGACTTCAAAAACACTGAATATTAATTTCCCCATCACTAGGAGCATCACTATGACATCATCTAAGTTATCTTCTTCAGACATGTGAGAGAGAGTGTGTGTGTGTGTGTGCATGTGTGTGAACGATGAGAAACTCCTCCTGATGTGAAGGTTTGCACTTTGCATGGCACCGTCTGCCATCAGTGTATGAATGTGTGTGTGTGTGTGTGTGTGTGTGTGTGTGAATGGGTGAATGTGGCATGTAAAGTGCTTTGAGTGGTTAGAAGAATAAGAAAGGTGCTATAAAAATGCCGCCCATTTACCATTCACAAATTTTCTCCAAAGCCACAGGCCACATTCATGTCTGCCTGTCTTCATAGGCTGAGTAGCACCAACTGTGACTAATAAACTGACTTTGACATGTTAAATTGGTGGAGTGCCCCTTTACCCTCACATGCCAACTTTGAAGTAAATGGTAATGGTAAATGGGCAGTACTTGAATAGCACTCAGAGACCACTCAAAGCACATTTTTACACTACAAGTCACATTCATCCATTCACACACACATTCATTCATTGCTCCGCCACCAGGAGATGTACTGGGGTTAAAGGAGCGAAACATCTATGACTGGTGGTCCCCAGCTGATGACCCGCTTAGGCCCTCAAAGGTGTTTTTGGTGTGTAAGGAGCACACCTGCATTAAAGGCACCGGTGGAGGTGCGTCAGGCAGAAATGCCCAGCAGGTAGACCATCAACCTGTATCATGATGAATACACTGATGCAGGGTACCAACCTGCCCAACAGGGGGCCGCTAACATTCACACGCCATTTGTGCAGACAATGGGAGCAATTTCGGTTCAGTATCTTGACCAAGGATACTTCGACATGCAGACTGGAGGAGCTGAGAGTCGAGTGGACCACCTGTTCTCCCTCCAAAACATAGACTGTATAACAGAAATGGACGTAACATCCGTGACGTCACCCATTGGTTTGTGGACTGCTGCTCGGAAGCCAATAGTTTCAAATCTGGGCAGCGGCATCTTGAAAATTTCAAGTGCATGCTGGGAAAAATAAAATACAGATTGTACTTATATGGGCATGAGGCGGGGCCATGGGCGGAGCGGGAGGTTGCTATGGTTGCGAGGGCTGGATCTCGAGGACATTGGTCAATCAACCTGTCAATCAGGACGTAGACCGTCTCTTGTATAGAGACGGTCGCCCCCTGGTGACCTTTTGCTAGAATGCAGTTCTAAGTTACTTCCGCGTTGGCCTCATTTCAGAGGACCAGAACTCCCCAGCTTGCCCCTCAAGGTTTCAGCGGAGACACAGAGACATATTCTGTAAGTACAAAGACTATCAGTTACTAAAATAACATTAAACATTTTTTTTTTTTTTTTAAATTAAAAAAGAAAATCTAGTGTCACCTCTTCAGCAAAATTAGGTTCCTGAATCTACTCCTAAACCTAAATGCTTATCAATTTCTCTACCTGTTATAGAAATACAAGAACAGTCAGGGTTAGTAGAAACTCCATAGAGAGAGTAGAGTATAGGGTTTTTTTTGTTGTTGTTACACAATCAGCCCTATAGTACAGACGTCTGTTTACATTCTCGCACACACTCACTCTTTTCATCCAAGGTCTCTGTACAGTACGCTACAATAAGGCCAGTCAATGCACACAGACTGCAGAATATACTGTAACTTGGAAGTAACAGATATGGGACAAATCCACCACAAATGCCTAAAAATCACACAGTGCAAATATTTGGGAGTTAAAGCAGCTCATCAGTCTGGTATATCAGTATCATACTGGTCAATCTGCCCAAATGGATAACTTACTATTGGTATCACTTTGTTGCTATCTAGTGAAAACATAGTGTCTCCAAAATGTGGGTCTTTTAGATTACTAGATTTACTAGAAGTACTCCTATTTCTGGGGTAAATAAGGCATTTGAAAAAATTTGGATTATCTTAAAAAGTTGGCATTTTGGAGATACATGATTTTTACAGGACAAGTAGACAGCAAATTGTACATTTAATCATACTGTGCACAGACTGGTAGAAAATAAATGGAGAGCATGCAGACCTTCAGGTTCCTTAAAGCTTGTACAAACTGTTTCCTTTGGAGATGAGAGATGAGGCAGAGAGAGAGCAACAGGTGCACAATTGTACAGAAATGCAGACAAGGGGTCTCCATAATAGAAAGGAGCAACACTATAGCTACCATATAGTTACTTCCCTAGCAACAACTATAATGACGTTCAAATAGACAGAGTGACCTTCAATAGACCAGTCGAACTCACCAATCGATAATGTCTCTTATCCCATCCTTTTAGGAGGAGCATAGTGTGGAAGGGGCTATAAGGTTTAAAGCAGGGTCATAATTTCAAGTCTGATGTATAAGAACAGTCAATTCCCCAAATCAACATGGGAGTAGATTTTTCCTGCTGTAATCATTCCTCCTGTTCATACTGACCTTTAGACGATTCCTTCATAATGCACTTGCAATGTAAGTGATGGGAGACGAAATCCACAGTCCTCCTTCTGTGCGAAAATGTATATAAAAGTTAATCTGAAGCAAATATGAAGCTTCAGCCGTCCAAATGAGTCAAATCAAGTAGATATCTGTTAACGTTTCAGTCTTTTTAGTACTGAAGTCCCTCTTTTTGTTACCATACTTCCACCACAGGGAAACATAAAGAGTCCTCAAGTCAAGGAAGGAAGGGAGGAAGGATGGAAGGCAGGAAGGAAGGAAAGGAGGGAAGGAAGAAGGAATGAAACGAGGAAGGAAGAAAGAAGGACAGGAGGGAGGATGAAGGAAAGAAGGAAGGGAGGAAGGAAGTAAAAGAGGACAGAGAAAAAGGAAAAGAGGAAGGAAGGAAAGAAAGAGAGAAGGAGGGAGGAAGGACAGACGGAAGGAAGGAGGGAAGGGAGGAAAGAAGGAACAGTTAAAACAGACAGGGTCAATTTGACCCGTGACGACGACAGGAGGGTTAAATGCATTTCTACATTAAATGACTGTGAACACACTCTGGATTTTACACTTACATTAAAAGCACATTTAAAGCCAGTATGAACAGAAGGAATGATTACATTGAGGAAAACCTTGTTCAGTGTTCATATGGACACCTGACCTGTGAACCTGTCCTTTAAAAGAATTGTGCATTCTGTATCCAGCCACTCTAGATATGTATAAAAATATATATGGACCTTGTAATCTATATTATCCAAAGAATAAAAGCTGTGTGACACACAAGTAAATATCATAAAGATAACAGGAAACATCTCACTGTAGCTGTTTATGAGACCAGAACTGACTTATCACACTTAGGTGTAATTCAGTCAAAGAATTTCTAGTAAGATGCTTTTATCTCAAATCTCAAATCTTCCTTTTATAGCCAAGATTGTTGAGAAAGTGGTTTTTAATCAACTCAGCAATTTCTTGAACTCCAGTGGCCTTTTTGACAAATTTCAATCAGGCTTATTAGAGTGTTAAATGACATAAGGTTGAACACTGACTCAGGCAAGGTGTCAGTTCTGGTCCTGTTGGATCTCAGTGCTGCGTTTGACACTGTGGATCACAGTATACTGTTGAACAGGTTGGAAACTTGGGCAGGACTCAGCGGAACAGTCCTAGACTGGTTCAGGTCCTACTTGGAAGAGCAGAGTTATTTTGTGACCATTGGAAGTTATGAATCTGATCGAGTGGCTATGACATGTGGAGTTCCTCAGGGGTCAATTCTTGGACCCCTTCTGTTCAGTCTATATATGCTGCCCTTGGGTCAAATTCTGCAGAACTCTAATGTAGACTATCACAGTTATGCAGATGACACACAGATATACCTAGCACTGTCTCCAGATGACTACAGTCCAATACAGTCATTGTGTCACTGTTTAGAGCAAGTAACTAATTGGATGAACCACAATCTCCTTCAATTAAATCAGGACAAAACTGAGGTCATTGTTTTTGGCAATAAAGAGAAGAGGATTGCTGTCAGTAAACATCTGGAGTCACTCTCTCTAAAAACTAGGGACCAAGTCCGAAACCTTGGCGTGCTGATAGACTCAGATCTGACCTTCAGCAGTCACATCAAATCAATCACCAAAACAGCCTTCTATCAGCTTAAGAACATATCCAGAGTGAAGGGTTTTATGTCTCAAACAGACCAGGAGAAGTTGATTCATGCTTTCATCTCAAGTAGACTCGACTACTGTAACGGTCTTCTGACTGGACTCCCACAAAAAAGCATTAAACAGCTGCAGCTCATTCAGAACGCTGCAGCTCGAGTTTTAACCAGAACAAAGAGATCAGAGCACATTACTCCAGTTCTCAAGTCTTTCCACTGGCTCCCAGTCAGCTATAGAATAGATTTTAAAGTTCTGCTACTGGTCTACAAATCACTGAATGGTTTAGGTCCAGAATACATAAATGACATGTTAGTAGAATATAAACCCAGTAGAGCTCTGAGATCTACTGACTCAGGCCAGGTAGTTGAGCCCAGAGTTCAAACTAAACATGGTGAAGCAGCTTTTAGCTGTTATGCTGCACACAACTGGAACAAACTACCAGCAGAACTGAAATCAGCCCCAACAGTGAACACTGATTTTTAACCTTAAATCCAGGTTAAAAACATTTCTCTTCTCCTGAGTTTATGATTGAGCTCTTTTAAAGCACTTTACATTTTAATCTTTAATCTGTCCTTTTAATGATTTTAAAGCTAATTTATTATTTTATGCTGCAATCATGTTATTTATGTCTTTCTATTTTTCTGTACTTTGTTTTTATTATGGGGGGTGGGGGTGGGGTGGGGGGGTTAAATGTATGTTTTAAGTTTCTCAAATTACATGTTTTTCTGTTTTATGTAAAGCACATTGAGTTGCCATTGTGTATAAAATGCGCTATATAAATAAAACTGCCTTGCCTTGCCTTTAGCCGCCATGTTAGCTAAAGTCGATTCTCCCAGCATAAACATAATTCAAAACCACATGACAAAATACTGTGAAATATGTTGAATTTTTAAGAAACACTGCATCTGATTTCTCTGTAGTTTAATTATGTGAAGCAAATCTGTGTTGTAAGAGCCCCTGAAGTCCTCATGAAATAATCAGGTCAAGTCTTCACAGAAGTACAAACAACAACATACATTCACAAACATAACTAAGAAGTGACAGATATGGGACAAAGCTGCAGTAACTTCATTAAATTGAGCATTGCATATAGTTCAAGTAGATCATTAGTCTGATAACAGATTGGACTGATGGTGTAAGTGCTGGATTTTCATCATTCATGTTATCTATACTGATCTTTCTGACTGCAAGAACCTGACATGGTGGTTAATTATTATTCATCCACTGAGGATTTACTCCATGGGGCTTCTCACACAGAGTCCAACTCAACACAGTTCAAAACCTCAACAATGAGCTGGAAGAAAATGTAGGACCACAGAAAAAGCATCACAAGCTATTATTTATTATTTTAATGAAGTTCAGATATGAAGCTTTACAACAGTTCAAACAGAAAGACAATGTTTCAGGCGTACTCTCACTATTTATTTATATTTTACCTTTACCTCCTTCAGGTGACTTGAGGCGATCAAACTTTTCACTTCAACAAAATAATTTGCTGCTCCAGCTCTTCTCTTCTCTTCTCTTCTCTTTGACAGCTGCTCCTGCTGAATGCAGAATTAGGAAGAGTTTGTTTTCTTCTGTTTGAGATTTTACCGTCTCTCGTCCGATCTTTCCAGCCCTCTTTCATGTTCTTCTTAGCTTTAAACACTCACATAAAGCAATTCAGCTACAGTCCACTTGTCAGCTGCCTTCCTGTTAAAAAGATAACCCAACCATGTAACCAAATGTGATGTGTGTGTTATGTTTCTGGTCACTTCAAACACTCTGCACTCGGCTCTGATGTCATGATTCAGGTAATAAATATTCAGAGTGATCACACACTGTAAAAAATGCATAAGAGTGACGCTACATGTTTGTTTTTTGATTGACGGGCGATTTTAGTGACAACCACTCAGCTAGACAAAATAAAGAGTATGAGGATCCTGGAAACACAGCGTGAATCTTTACCTCAATGGAAAACAGCTTTTCTTTTTCTCTCTTGGTTGCACACAAGCACACACACACACACACCAAATCCTCTCCTTAATCCATTCTGCTGCTTTCCTCCTCATCTTCCTCCCGCAGAACATCCCTCATCCTCCTCTCCTGACTCGATGTAACACCCCAGCTTCTCTCCTCCTCCTCCTCCTCTGCTTTGCCTTCATTAACTCTCTTTTTGTCCCACATGGTCTCCTCAGGCTGTTTCGTACTCGTCCTCATGGAAAACAAATAAAGAAAAAACGGAAATAGAAACTCAGCAGCGTTTTGACTATTGCACGTTCGACGTTTATAATGCAGCTCAGCCAGACTTTGGTAACACATGATCCAGTGTCTCTGATAATTAAACAATTATTTGTGTGTTTTAATCAGGTGGGGAGTTCTGGTCCTCTAAAATGAGGCCAACGCTGAAGTAACTTAGTGCTGCATTCTATCAAAAGGCCACCAGGGGGCGACAGTTTTGATGTCAAAAGGACTTCCGTCTCTATACAAGTCAATGGAGAATTCACCAACTTCTCACTTGATTTCTAACCTCAGTAAACGTTTTCAAAATGTGTTTATGGTCTCAATCGCTAGTTTAAAGCCTTCTTCAATGCAGTATGATGTTCATTTGTGAAATTTTGATCTCCCTGATTTTATATTTGACGATAAAGCAGGGTATGCATTAGGGCGTGGCTACGTCGTGATTGACAGCTTGATTGCCCAATGTCCTCGAGATCCAGCCCTCGCAACCATAGCAACCTCCCGGCTTCGCCCATGACCCCGCCTCATGCCCATATAAGTAGAATCCGTGTTTTTATTTTTCCCAGCATGCACCTGAAATTTTCAAGATGGCGCTGCCTAGATTGGAAACTATTGGCTTCCGAGCAGCAGTCCACAAACCAATGGGTGACGTCACGGATGTTACGTCCATTTCTTTTATACAGTCTATGGTTTTAATGTATTGTAGTTCTTGCATAACATCTGCTAACATTTGCTTAATTAGTTTTGGTTTTCTCATCAGCACCAATTGTTTCCTTTCTTTCTTGAATCAATGTTGTATTTTAGGCTTTTTTCAAACATATTGTTAAAATCTATATAATTGAAAAGAGATTAAAAAAAAAAAAGGTCCTTGCAGATAAATCAGAAATGTTCCTTCAAGCCTCTGAGTGGGTGGACGGGAACACAAAATAAAAACTTTGTAGAAAACACTGTAGATTAAAAAAAAAAAGGAGAAATTCAGTAAAAATTGATCTGAGTTGTGGCTTCAAGGACAACAGGGACTATACTTTTAAACAGACCTGCAGTGGCCAGATGAGTGGTGTCCAATAAATATGGTTTATTGATAAAGAACGGTCCTAATCAATACTATTCTGTGCAGTCAGCATGGAAACACCACATTAGCACATCTTTATCTGCATCCCAGTGGACAGGATTCATACGGCACAATTGTTATTTAAACAATCTGAAATGGACACTATTAAGATTCATGTTGGTTTAACGGTGCTTATAGAGGAACATCATTTCATCCTCCACTGTTACTAAAGGAACGAGAAACCATTGGACAGTGTTGGCTGTTTTATCACCAAACATCTGCACCTTTTATATGTTGTAATATTTTATCTTGAGTACTTTTTATCTCTGCTTAGTTCTCGTCCATGTTGTTTTTGTATATCTTGTGATTTATATTACGTCGTGTGCTGCTGCTGCCCTCTCAGCTTGATCCTCAATCTTAATGGGTTAAATAAAGGTTAAATAAGAATAAAATAAAGCATTATCTTGTGCTTGCCTGGTCATCACATAGAGGGCAATACTGTGCTGACCTGCTTAGTATGGAGTGAGTCTTCTTAAAGTCTTGATAATGAACATTGGTATAATTATGGATTTTTTATTTTATTTTGGTGCACTGAATACCAACATCAGACTGTACTCAGGAGGAAACGTACTTCTTGTTTCTAGTGGAGTATAGATTAAAGATAATTACTGTCTGTTGAATGTAATTGTTCTGAGATGTGGAGATGATTAATCAGTTACTGTTATATGAATTCAACTGCAAACTTTAACAATTTAAAGTGAATATCTGAGTGAGTCTTAATCCCCTGCCTTTTGCTTTTCCTCTTTTATGAGTTGTGTTTTTTAGTTGTTTTTATATGAGTTGGTGTAAAAATAACATAAAAACAAGATTTAAGCAGCTCTAATTAATATTTGTTATAACAACAATGTATTTAATGACAGTAACTAATATGAGAGCAGCTCCCCTTCAGCTTTACTGAGCTTCATAGTGAGTCTCAGCGTATTGTGTTTTACTGTTCTGGTTCACTCTCAGCGCTCTCATAGTGTCGTTTTAACACTGAGAGCAGGAAGCTGTTTTCAGAGAAAAAGCTCTAACAACTCATTGTACACTTCCTGCTCACCACCAAATGGAAAATAGACACAGTTAGCAATTAGCTTGTGAACGAAGTGGAGCATTTATCTGCTTAAAGGCTGATTTATGCTTCTGCGTCGGATCGACGGCGTAGCTACATGTAGCCCTCTGCGTTGACGCGGACCCCTACGCCGTAGCCTGACGTGCACCTCCAAAAAGTCCTCAGGCAACGCGGACCACAAGGGTTGTGATTGGTCCGGTCAAAGCGTCAGTTCCTCCGGCAGTTGCTTTATTTATTAATAATGAACAAAAGGTATGTGCTTTCTGTTATTAGAGCACATAGCCCAATGCTACATGCTACTGTGACCGGAAGATAAACAAGGATACAGATAGAGACTCCTCTGAAACCACACACGCACACACACTCACACACACACACAGTCACACCCCGTAGCAACACGTTCCCTCAACGCAGAACTTCGAAAGGACAACGACTACTTAGCAACGGCGTCGCTCCTACGCAGAAGCAGAAACCAGCCTTAAGTTAGAGAGTTAGTTAGTATAGTTAAGAGGTAGCTAAGACTAAAACTGAAATTAGCATTTTTATTTCATTAACTGACATAAAAACAATGAACAATGTTAAATGAACTAAAACTAAACAATTGCAGATACATTTGTTTTCGTTGTTGCAGACATTGACTTTAAGGTTTTGCTTTTGATTTAGCTCCAGGTGATAATTAGTGAGCATCTCTAATGAAGTACAAGGATAAAATAATAAAATGTCTTAGCATACATATGGTACCAACAATGACTTGGTAAACCATATTTGGTGTCATGCATAATCTTTTTATTATTCTCAGCTTCTTTAAAAACTCAAGGCTTTCCTCCAAATACCTGAAAATCTAAAACTAAAAAACTATAACTGGTCAATTCCTCAAAAGAAAAATAAAACACTTTTTAAACCAACTAAAACTAAACTGAAAAACCAAATACCAATATAACCTCATGAAAATTTCAAAACTATAATAACCCTGATGGAAACACAACTCCAAATGAATGATAATGTAACTGCTGGATGCTTCCTAAATTCAACATATCAACCCAAGAGGTGATGATAATATAAAACTTTATGCTTAATGTTGTTATGCTTCCTTCAAATTGTCAAAAAAATCAGATATTTCATGTTTGATGAATCCAACTTTACAATGTCTGAGAGTTGCTGTGAAGGTGTTTTTGCAACCTTCAGGGTCTCCCAACATATTTTAGAGTGGATTGAATTGGCAGGTGAAGTTGGACTGACCTTACCGTGTTGACTTTAGCCAATAAAAAGAGATTAAAGGTGGGAGGGGTTCATGAAATGTTGAAAAAGTCAAAGCGACGGATTTGCTCTGTTTGCTGACATACAGGTTTGCTGTCAGGTTGATTCAGAGCACACAAAGTGATTCAGTTTTTTTTTTGCTTTGGTTGGTTGTTTGTGCTGCAATCCTTTCCTCTCCTCCCCATCGTCTCCCCTTTTGAACCTTTTTTTCGTTTCTTCTCTCCCCCTCTTTCATTTCATGTTCCCTTCTTTTCTCCAATATGTCTCCATCCTTCACATTTTAAGTGAGGAGCTTTTATTGAATTCCCTCTCCACTATCAGTGTGGCAAATTGGCTTATGTGTTTGTGTTATCAGGAGCTCCATCTCACTCATAAATCTTACTCCTCTCTCTCTCTCTCTCTCTCTCTCTCTCTCTCTCTCTCTCTCTCTCTCTCTCTCTCTCTCTCTCTCTCTCTCTCTCTCTCTCTCACTCTCTCTCTCTCTCTCTCTCTCTCTCTCTCTCTCTCTCTCTCTCTCTCTCTCTCTCTCTCTCTCTCAAATTTTCCAGGGAAGACTATCATCCGAGGAACATTAAAAACTTCTCTCCTCCTTCCTCCTGCCTGACTCATCTGTTGTTTCTCACCTCTCGTCTCGTCTCTTTTGATCTCCTCTTCCATCTTATTTTCTTTGCGTCCTCTTTCCTGTTTTTCCAATCTTTTCTTCCTCCCTTCTTTGTTCCACTTCAACCGTATCTTCAATCCTTTTTCCTCTCCCTTAATTTTCTTCTTCTATCAGCTGCCTGATTCTTTCCCCTGCATTTTGTCTTCTTCTTTCATGTCCTCTTTTCTCTCATTAAGGATCAACATGTCATTTTAAAAAAAGACTTCAGCAGCGGTTTTACAGACGAATGTTCATATCATTGAACGTGCCTGAGTGAAATGAAATTGACAGTGATGTATTTAGAGCCATTTTATTATTCAGAACTTATTAGGAATTTGCCAGTGTGCTTTTAAGGAAATTAATCATGGAGAAAATTGAATTATGATAATTAAAATGTTATGATTCTTTAGTTAAGACTTGGAGGGACTCGGGTTGGTCTGCAGCATCACAAACAGCCTTTTCCTTTTCTCTCCGGCTTCCCCTCCAATTTAATAATATGACAGTAATTATTAATTAGCATAAATAATAAACATTAAGATAAAAATCAGTGATGTAAAGTCGTGTTTCTTAATCAAATCTGTCATAAAAAATGTAAATAATGAGCTCCGTTATTGTAAACACTGTCAAAACTGGTGACAAATGTTATCCAGAGGGCAGCAGAAACAAGCGGAAACACACATTTGTATATACACTGGCACACATCAGTGATCACCGCGCACACACACACAGACAACCTTGGAAGTCTCTGGCTGCCACGGCAAGCTTCCAGGGAGCAGATTAAACCAAGTAGACGTTGAGCCAGGGTTTTAATTAGTGTGTGCGTGTGTGTAAGCACTAAACAGACACACCTGTCGCTGGGCGGCTGCTGGTTGTGCCAACTAGACTCCTGACAAATGACAGACAGACGGACACACACACACACACACACACACACACACACACACACACACACACACACACACTCTCTCTCTCTCCCTGTCCCTTCCACCATATCCATAGCCTGGGGATCAGTTTGGCCATGATCAGCCTCAAAGTGTCGCTGTAATTTATTTCCATTTGCTTGAATTTGGAGTCTGAGTGTGACCCTGATCAAACCCTTGCAGGAAATCTGGTCGGCATGCTGAGCAGCAACAAGCAGCTGATCAAAGAAACATCCTGATATTACTTTACAGAAAATAAGGAGATGAGAATAACACCAACAACAAATTATATAAAATGAGACTAATTAAGCCAAATCTAGTTTTATTTAACTGATGAGCACACGAGTTCCTACTGAGGAAGTACATCTAAATGTAAATGAGATATATAGTTTTCATTCTCTAAAAAGGCTTAGTAATTGTTTAACCCTCCTGTTGTCCTTGAGTCAGGAAGGGAGGAGGGAAGAAGGAAGGAAAGGAGGGAAGGAAGGTTTAGTTTAGTTTAGTTTAGTTTATTTGGATCCCCATTAGCTGTTACTCAGGCAACAGCTACTCTTCCTGGGGTCCATGGTGGGAAGGAATGAAGGAAAGGAGGAAAGGAAGGAAGGAAGAATGGATGGGAGGGGGAAGGAGGACGGAAAGGAGGGAAGGAACGAAGGTAGGAGGGAGGGAGGAAGGAAAGAGGGACAGAGGAAAAAAGGGAGGGAGGAAGGAAAGGAAGACAGGGAAGAAGGACAGAAGGAAGGGAGGAAGGGAGGAAGGAGAGAGGAAGGAGAGAAGGAGGGAGGAAGGAAGGAAAGGAAATGAAGGAGGAAGGAAAGGAGGGAAGGAACGAAGGTAGGAGGGAGGGAGGAAGGAAAGAGGGACAGAGGAAGGAAGGGAAGAAGGACAGAAGGAAGGGAGGAAGAAGAGAGGAAAGAGAGAAGGAGGGAGGAAGGAAGGAAATGAAGGAGGAAGGAAAGGAGGGAAGGAAGGAAGGAAGGTAGGAGCGAGGGAGGAAGGAAAGAAGGACACAGGAAAGAAAGAAGGGAGGAAGGAGAGAAGGAGGGAGGAAGGAAGGAAGGAAGGAAGGAAAGGAAAGGAAAGGAAAGGAAAGAAGGAGGGAAGGAAGGAAAGAAGGAACAGTCAAAAGAGATGGGGTCAATTTGACCCGGGAGGACGACACAAAGATTAAAACAACTGTTGTTTTGTAGATTGCATTTTTAGGTTTTCAGCTGCAGATTAATCTAAATTTAGTGATGTAGTGTAGTGACTATTTCCAGCAGCAGGACACAGAGAGGAATGTGTGGTAAGAAAATAGTTTTTTTTATGATAGAGGAGGATCTGGGTGAGAGGCTGGTGGCAGGGAATGAGGAAGGAAATATTGGCTTGTGGCTGGAGAAGAGAGAGCGGGAAGGAATGAGGGACAGGCAGGGATATCCTGAAGGCTTCGAAGTGGTTGACGGGCAGACGGACAAGCAGGAGGACGGGCAGCCGAGTAACGATCCTGGGACACGAGGGAAACAATTTAGCACGCGAGACACAAGGAAACTGAATAAGTAGGAATATATTAAATCATCTTTGCTACCCCTGTGGTTGAAATAACAATCTGGGAAGAGCCGGGGTATAGAAGCTGATGAACTGATGAGAGGCATGGTTTAGCAGACTGGGAGAGGTGATGAGCCGACTGCAGACAGGTGTGAGGGATGAGGAAAGGCGGGAGCCAAGAGAACGAGGAAGGGGGAATCACACCTGAGCCAACACACACACACACACACACACACACACACACACACACACACACACACACACACACACACACACATGCACATGCACATGCACAAACAAAACATTAACACAGACAGAGACAGACATGGGAACACTGGGAACTCTGGGGAATCTTCTGGTAGCATAACATATGTGGGATTGAGTCAAAGCTACAGTGTGTGTATTTATGATAATGAATGAACATGCACCAGTGTGGCTTAATGATGTGTTTTTAATAGTTTTTGTATAACAATGGAGCACTTTGGGTTTCAGATTTTTTTTTTTCATTGTTGGTTTTAGTCTTTTTATGGGATTTGTTGATAAGAAAAAAATAATAATTATAGCCAGAATCTAGTAATAGTTTCTCTATTTTAATAGTCTAGTAGAGCTGACACTGAGGCTAAAGATGAAAGTGTCAAATGTGTTAGCACAACTCTCTGGTGCAATCATCTATGAGGAAATGAATGTATGTAAGAGAGGCTGAAGCTGGATGTGAGCAGTATGGGCATAGACGGGAAAGAAATGTGATTTGCAAAACCACACTTATCGTTTTTAAATGATCCAAAATAATAATAAAAAAAATGTTAAAAGCTTTCCAGCATTACACACCATAAAATTTTATTCTTCAACACTTTAATGGCACGTCCACTGTTCTTAACTGCATTAATGATAATAAAATCAAGCTCATTCTGTGAATTTTAACAATAGATATGATGCTTTATATTTAACTTTAATTTAAATTTATGGTAACTCAACTTATTATTATTATTATATTATTTTTTTCGATGATTGATACATTTTCATAACTAGATGAGGCTCTCAACAGTCAGGCTGGCAAAAGGGGAAGTAGAGAACTCTTATTTTGAAGGTCAATCCTTCTGAAGAACTCATCCTTCGTCGTATATAAGTATATAGTATAACTTGGTCTCCCTCATGCATTAACTCCCACGTGTCTATCACCATTTTCTCTTGCAATTTTCACTCTGCTTTTGTCAACGTCGCCTCATAATAATCTTCCAAGAACAAAATGATTTTGGTTGCTGCTCGTCAAAGAAAGACAGAACAACCTCAGATATAACTGGCAGATTTCAGTCACCGTTAGTCATCTGTGTGTCCCGTTATTTCCACAAGCAGATGAGACAGACAAATTGGATTTAGGAACATTACATGCAAATTAGCCTCATATTCTCCCTATTCCCCCACCAGATACCACCTCCAGACCTGGACATTGTCCCAGTCTCTGTCCAATTTAGCCCAGGATATTGGCTTTCACCTCGCCAGAGTTACTATTTGTGCGAGAAGGCATCCTGGGGACTCAGAACATAGACATGGCAGACTTTCAGCTAACAAATAACATGAGACTCATTCCAAAATAATAAGTTGTGTCCGTGGAAGCAGCATCTGTGACATCATTCGCAGGTTTCCAAAGGGACGCCGGTAAAGCTGGGCTTCTGTTTACGGCTCGCCGGCATCTTGGCAGCTGTGAGAGCCCAAAAAAATTTTACTCTGGCAAAAGGGGAGGAAGGAAGCTTATCAGAGCTGATGGGGGTGAGTAAGGATATCTCCAAGTACGTCTCTTAAAGATTTTCCTTTGATGAAGGTGTAACAGGACGGCATCTTTGTCCTTCTTCCATTTCTTCTTCCTCTTCTTAGGTTTGTTGTATGTGACATAGAAAATGGAAAGTTCATAAAAACCTTGAAAACTTTACTACTTGCCAACACAGATGTGGCTGATACTGTATATGATTGGCTCACCTCTCTCAAATGTTTGGGATTCATTTCCAATACATATTCAAAAGGTTTTTTTCTGAATATAAACAGAAAATTATCAATATATGATAATAAAAGTAATAAGAAGAACTTCATTTAGATGGCATCTTTCAAAACAAAGTTACAAAGTGCTTTACAATAAAAACAGATGATACAAGTAAAAGATCCAAGGTAAAAATATGGACGATATACCATCATTAAATAACACAACAAATACCATCAGTTAAGAAAAAGCCATACGACAGAACAAAAGTGAGTCTTAAGAAGAGATTTTAAAGATGACACTGAGTTTGCCTGCCTGGGATCTCCAGACAGCGAGTCCCACAACAAAGGCCCACTTCCCTCAAGTGATATGTTGAGAGTTGTGGAGCCATAAGTTCTGCTGGAGGATCTCAGGCAGCGGTCAGGTTCATAAGGAGCAACTCATGAATATATGAAGAAGCCTGAATATTCAATGCTGTAAAATCTTTAAATCCATTCTAAAAGTGGAGGGCAGATTGGACTATTGTGGTCACTTTCTTTAGTACCTGTTAATATAATGATATATGACAGCAACAATATGAAAACCCTACTAAACATAGCAATTAAAAAAACTAAAGAAAAAAGTTAATAGCAGCTCAGTGTTAAAGCATGAATCAGTCATGATGTCTACGAAATTAAAAATTAAAAAGCTGACCGACCAATCGAGAGAGAATGGTAAATGGACTGTCCTTACAGTACATAATAATAACTTTAACTTTATTTTGTATAGCGCCTTTCATGAAACCCAAGGTCGCTTCACAATGACACACAGACAAAACACACATTTAGCCGGCAAAACCCTGCAGGAACAATGATTTCAACAATGATTTAAAAGAGTCCAGAGTTGGTCCTTGGCGAATGTCCTGAGGGAGCGAGTTCCACAGTGTAGGAGCTACCACACTGAAGGCCATGCTCCCAATGGTTTGCCTTCTGGTGCAGGGGATTGACAGGAGGCCCAAGTCAGTGGAGCACAGGTCCCGTAGAGGGTGGTAAACATGGAGGAGGTCTGTTAAGTACTGGGGTGCAACGGCATGGAGAGATTTATAGGTGAGGAGAAGAAATTTAAAAGTGATACAGAACTTAACTGGAAGCCATTGCAGCTGTTTGAGTGTGGGGGTGATGTGCTGCCAGGGTTTAGTTCGAGTGAGAACCCTGGCAGCTGAGTTTTGGACATGTTGGAGCCTGTCCAGCGTTTTATTGGGGACCCCAAACAAGATGGCATTACAATAGTCCAGACGTGAGCTGATGAATGCATGTATGAGAGTCTCATCAACTGAGTCAGAGAGTGAAGGACGGAGTCTGGAAATGTTCCTTAGGTGGAAGAATAGCCCTTTTCTAGTCTTTTTGTCCACTCAAAGGTCACATTCACTCATTCACACACATTCATACATTCACACACCGTCAGCGAAGTCATGGGGAGCAATTTGCTGTTAAGTATCTTGCCCAAGGACATGTGGACTGGTGGAGCCGGGAATCGAACTGCCAATTCGAACCTCCTGAGGCACAGCCGCCCCACAGAGAAAGAAATCATCAATTATGGTGATGGTCAATTAATTGTTAGACTTTGGGCTCCACAGTCTGGATCAAAAACACAGAGCATTCCTAATAACCTTCTGATATCTTATGATCCTATTCTTTCATGATGTAACTTATCTGTGAAAACCTCCTGCTGCCCAGAGTCAATATAACTTATTTTTTTAATGCATTCGTTTGGGGGCAAATTACACGATTGCATGAAACCAGCTCTCACCTCCAAGCTTCACTTTTTTTTCTCCCCCCTCCCCCATCCTTACTCCTCCTCATATCTCCATCGCTGCGCAGCCCTCACAAGCAGCAGCAGCTTCTCTACTCGACTGTTTCTTCGAGCTCACTTCAAAAGAAAAGCTGCAGTCCTAATTACTCCCACAAGTCGAGCCCTACTGTCGAGTACAAAGCGTGAAACGTAGATTTTTCAGCATTCTCTTCATCTGAAGCTCAAAAAGGCTGTTCACTCCTTCAACTCGTTTGACCTCCTCCCTTGAAGTTGTATTTCTCTGTACTCCAGATTTTTTCACATCTCAGTGTGCACACCTCTGCAGGAGCTCAGCAACGATCAACCTCCACGCTCGCTGCCCTAAAGATGCACCATCTCCTCCAGGACTCAGAACCTTTACCAGCTCTGTGATAACTGATAAAGGAGGGAAGATCTTCAAAAAGAGAGACCTGGTGTGTCATGTTTATAGAGTGTTAGCTGCAGTACATTGCTCTTAATGAATTTATATTTCATCTATTATTCAATAGTACTGAACAGAGTGCAGGCTGTTAGTAGGCTACTGTCTTTATTCAAGTTATTTATCTCCTCGGTTCACATTTGGAGAGTTTCACTGTTTCACTAACAATCTTGGTGTTCAGAAAGATAACTTCCAACTAGTGACCCTCCTTGTTAAGCTAAAAACAAAACAGAGGGATGACAAGCTACCATAACAAGCTCCTGAACAACCGCTTTTCCTGCTTTGACAAGTTAGAATATCTGCTGTAAAAAGGGTCTATATTTGTTGAACTGATGAGCAAATGTGACCTTTACTATACACAAAGAAACCCAATCCACATCTATAAGGTGGACAAATAATACTGTAGATAACTATAACTCTACACTGTGGGCTAGGAGTCTTTCACATTATGTTATAAATCTTTTAAATATATGTGAAAGAGTTGAGTTGAGAGTAAGAGTAGCAATCATGAGGGTTGGGTTTTTTGCTTAAGATAAGTGGTGCTTCACACCTGGTGCTACTCAGCTAATCACTGATGAATTAAACAGTTTTTTCTGACATTACTCGAAGCTTTGAAGTAATGCATCATGTTGAATCTGAAGCTTATTTTGTTGTAATAAATGTATTTTAACAACACAAGTTGTTTCAGTTTATTTAGGGCAGTTGTTTCTTTACTCTTTTAATGTTGAAAACGTGTGATGCATCTTATTGTTTTGCATTGGAGTCAGTTTAAAGCTGCTTATAGTGGGCACCATCCTTTCTGTTTGGAGGCAGGATCTTCCAAATTAGGAGTGCAAGTTCTTACCTTTCACACTCTGGAAATTCAACTCACTATCTCAGACTGAATTTAATGTTGGCTTACCTGGAATATCGAGCACTGCACGCTTGGGTCTAAGGTTAGAACTGGGGAGTTCAGGAGGTGAGCAAACTGTCAATCGCAGCTGTCAATCAGCGCCCACATATCAGACATCAAAGCTACTGTAAGTCATCAAATCTTGTTAATGGATCAATAATTTCCAAAAATAACCAGCAGCACACTTAGGGTCTGTTAGAAACCGCATACTTTCCTACTACTCGTACTAACTCTGACGTCATTTGAAGTATGTAGTGTGTTTCAACTGCGTAGTATGTGATTTAGAGTATGTGAGAAGTTCCTGGATGGTTTACTAGATTCTCCAGAAATGCAGAGTATGCATCAAGAGCTGACTACTCACACTCACATTACCCAAGATGCAACGCAACTTCTGAAAAAACCCCGAAATACAAACGTCACAGATCACCACCTCGGTCGTTTCAAGTTAGCTACAGCGAGGGTATGTTTGCTTCTTGTTTTCAAAATAAAAGCACCAATTCTATCGTTATGCTTTTCTTAATAATAAAAGGTAACGGGTGTTTTATTTTGTGAAAATGACAGGAAGTGTGTTACTCGCTACGGCTAACTTGAGCGGCTCTGAATTCTCAGGAACAAAACTTTAAACAGGTGTTATTTGGACAAATTAGCGTCACATTGTGGATCTAAAGTGCTACTTTACTTTCTTCCTAAAAAGGTTAGAAATGTGGATAAAGTGGTTTATTTACAGAGTTAGAGCTAAAATGAAATCAGCTTCAGCCTGATGATTTCAGCTCGGGTAGGAACCAAATGCATTGTGGGTTATCGTGTAGTTTACTACAGTGTAAACGGACTGCTTACTATCTGGTGGTTTAGTGTGTAGTGTGTAGTATAGACGTATGTAGTATGGAAGTATGTAGTATAGAAGTGTGTAGTATGTTGAATGCGGTTTCGAACACAGCCCCAGAGGGCCAAAATTTAGTGATTGACTTAAAGTGTCGACTTTGTGTTTTTAGAGAGAAGTTGATGCATTTTGAATGGGAGTCAGATGAAGCATACAGTATAGCGGCTGGCAGTGGCATTATACTTTAAGGTATTTCCACATTAGCTTCACACTCAAGTTGTGGTAGTTGCCGCTTGCCAACGACCCTCTGCAATTGACTTATGTACAAGCCACACTGACAATGTTTAGGACTGGGCTGGTAGGTCAGGTCACACTCTGTTTACAACTTAAAACACCAATAAAACTGCAGAGTCCTTCCCCTCCCTGAACAAATCCCTTTACACTGTTTACACACAACATATTCAGTGAGAGCTGTGTGACGGGAGTTATGTTCTTTGTGTCTGTGTGGTCAGAGGCTCAAAGCGGTCCATGAGACAGTAGAGTTAAAGCCTCCTTCACTCAGATCAAAGACACTGCTGCTAATAAAAGAGCTGAGAGAAAGTGAGAGAGACACGGGTGCTTATCAGAGAGCAGAAAAGAGACAAAGAGAGGGAGACGGCTGCTTGTTAAAAAGAGTCAGAAAGGAAAGGGGAATTTGAGTGTGTGAGTCATGGAGAGAGAAAATGTACTTTTTTACTTAAAATACATAAAGAAAAAGGTTTATCCAAGCATTCAACTAATCTATATGTAGCTTGAGCCTTGGAGCGTTGGGACAATTCATGTATTAATTCACAGCATCTCAATGCATTTTAACATCAAACACAAAATGCATCTATACATAGCTCACTGTAAGTCCTATTCATATGGTCATATAGGCACTGGTATGGTTATCTGCAAGCTTAATGTAACAAGTTTAACCATTAAAATTGTCAGCTGTGTATTTTGCCATTGTTTGGTTTATTTTGGTGCTTGGACACTATTATGGATATT
This sequence comes from Scomber colias, assembly GCA_021039105.1. NCBI lineage: Eukaryota > Metazoa > Chordata > Actinopteri > Scombriformes > Scombridae > Scomber > Scomber colias. Next base: position 117,673 of record JAJDFG010000334.1, read on the forward strand.
ACCTAAATAAACTAGAGGTTTCCATGGAAAGACTATAATCTTTATCTTTATGTCCCTCCTTGTTGCTTGTAGTGTTGTTTTCGTGTCGTTGCAGAGGAATCATCTTCCTCATCTGTCAAACCTGCGACCTGCCTCTGCTGCTCTGCTAATGTAACGCTTGGGCTGAAATCACCTGCTTGGCTGCTGATTCTTGGGGTGTGGAGGGTGTTGCATCTGGTAATTGAGACTGGATTGTAGGCTTTGAAATTTAAGGGCCCTGAGAGAAACTTGTGTAAAGCCCCTCTGTGTAGTTTTCCCTATTCCTTTTCATTTCTTTTCTTTCTTCTTCTTCGTTATTTTGTTTGTTTTTTGTTTTGTTTTTTGCACCCAAAAGCAGACTGATACCAAAAAGCCGCCAGCCTGACACTATTGGGGAATACTTTTTCCATGCATATTGGCGCTAACGTAACATTGTGTATGTTTTAAATTGTATTTTTTTATATTTTTTAATGATTTATTTGGGGATTTTTGCTTCGGAGATGCCGACAGGAAACAGGGAGAAAGAGAGAGGTATGACTTGCAGCCAAGGTCCCCAGCTTGATTCGAACCAAGGACACTGTGATTATGTGGCGTGCGCTCTAAACACTCGACCAACAGGGCGCTCTGGATTTTTATATTTTGTTGGTATTTTTTATTATTTAATAAACCCCTCTGTTTTTGCCTCAAAGTGGCAATGAGTGGCCCTATGTTTCTAAAATGTGTTAACCCTCCTGTTGTCCTCGAGTCAAGGAAGGAAAGGCAGGAGGAAGAAGGAAGGAAAGGAGGGATGAAGGAAAGAAGGAGGAAGGAAGGAGGGAGGGGGAAAGAAGGAAGGAAGCAGGGAGGAAGGAAAGGAGGGAGGGAAGGAAGGAAGAAGGAAGGAAGGACAGGAGGGAAGGAAGGAAAGGAGGGAGGAAAGAAAGAGAGAGGGAGGTAAGGAAGGAAGGAAGGAAGGAAGGAAGGGAGGAAAGAAGGAACAACTCAAAACAGACGGGGTCAATTTGACCCGGGAGGACGACACGAGGGTTAATGTAGATTCTGTCTCCAGATATAAGTTAGTATTTTATAACCAATAGCCAAAACAAAAAGGATACATTCTGTAAATGGCATATATAATATTTATAACTATTTAAATAATAAAACAGCTTATCAAAAAAGACTCACTACACAGCTCTCTCCTGACACTCTCTGCATTCTCAGTGTCAACCATGTGGTGTGTCTGGTCACACAGATGCATTAGCAGTCCATCGACTGATCTGACATTTGACAATCTAAAGAGATTAAAGAGCTGCAGTGTAGCCCGGCGAGGCAGGTACATGGCTGTATCTGTAGGCTGGAGGTCTGACCAGAGTGTCAGTCTGCGTCTGGCATTTCATTTCACTCAGACACCAAAAGGTTGTTGGACTGAGAGTTCAACAGTGGAACTTGCTCCTCGGGGCTTTAGAGAGCTGCATTTATCACACAGACTTATTAAAGCCCAGGGACACACACAAACACACACACGCGCACACACACACACACACACACAAACACACACACACACAGCTTTACTTAAGTCACTTTTGGGGTATTGAAATAGTCTTACATTCATTTTCTTGAGACTTACTCTAACCATAACGACTACTAGACTAAACCTAACTCTTACCTTAACCTTAACCTAACCTTAATCTTCACCACTGATCCCACAAATCTACATTTTACAAACTGGAGACACAGCTTTTGTCCCCAATTGCACAATCTGTCCCCAGTTGAAGTCTGGAGTGTGTCCTTCAAAGTGACTTAAGCTCATACACACACACACACACACACACACACACACACACACACACACACACAAATAGAGGGACACACCGAGACATGAAAGTACACACATGCACATGCAAAGATCAAAGTACACACTTACTGAAGTGTTACGGACACGAGTGTTAGGGATGGACACACACACACACACACACACACACACACACACACACACACACACACACACACACACACACACACACACACACACACACACACACACACACACACACACACACACACACACACACACACACACTGCAGGGCATGATAAAGTGTAACCTGTCAGTGTCTTGCTCAGGGACAGGGCTGAACTTTAACATTTATTCATTCTGAGCCATTTTCACTTCTGCTGCTCTGCACTTAAACTCACTCTGTGTCAAGTTTTCTCTGTTTTCCATCACTTTACTTCTTTCCACACAAGAGTTTAGTTTAAGAAGTTGGGGGGACAGAGTCAACCAAAAAAGCACCTATAGGAGCTATGCAAATGCTACATCCTGACTTACATTTCTATACATTAATTTTAACTTTGCAAATACCACACAATGATAGAAGTCTTTATTTTATACTGTGGTAATCTCAAACTGGATTTACATAATATGGATTAAATCAGATTTTAACCCCAAATTTCTTGCAGGTCAGACATTTTGAATATTGCAGTTTGAGTTCCTTCCATAATCTAATTTCACACAATATACATTTAGTGATGTTCAAACATGTAGTGTCAGTATAAGCCGAATACTAGTTAACCTTTACATACTGTTCATATTCTGACTCACAATTAGTCTCTACACACATTCACAGTCATGAATTCCCCATCAGTCATTAATAAATGTTTGATTAATTCTTAATTAATGAAGCTGTCAGAGAGCACACACGGTGTATTATATTTATCTATGGGGGGGGGGGGGGGGAAGACATTCACAATCACTATGTTATGGTCCAGGAGAACATTGTATAGAGTATGATGAATAAAACATATTTGAATGGTGATTTTTGAATTTTTAATAAACACACATCACATTTGCATATAGAAAAATGTGTATCAGCTGCACATAAATAAAAAAAGATTCATTTTATGTCCATTTTTGTATACTGTGGGTTACATTCAGGGAGAAGTCCAGCTAAAGGAGATGTAACACTGGGTCAAATTTGACTCTGAACAGTATGTAAGGGTTAAATTAAACTGTGTGCTGTCTGCTTTTACAAAAATGAATTAGAAATATTGTAAAATGTAAATGTATATTGCCGTATCATTTATTCACTAACATCATATTTAGTTTAATTGATGATCTAGATAATAGATAGTGTGATTTTGCAGATGTGACTGATGTGATATGCCAAACCTCCAATATCACTGCTGGACTGTGAATTGTTTTTGGCATCAGAATCACAGATCATTAGATGCCCACATGCGTCCAATATACAGTCAGCTCTAAAACAATTAACATATCATTTTCTAATTGTCATAATCACCCTGAAATTGCTGTCTGTATTATCATAATGTGAGCCATTCAGGCCACCAAAAAATAACACGTCTGAATCGGCTGAATCAGTTTCAATTATTTTGGTATGATTTGTTTGTGTGCGGAGTTACAGAGTCAGCCAGAGAAGTGCAACAAGGACTCTGATGCAAATGCCACAGAAGCCCATCCTCAATAGATTTGTTTTTTAAAATCTATTTCCCCCCAAGGTTCAATACACAAACACAAAATACAGACGTAAACTAGAATAACAAAACAGGTCTATCACAAAGAGATTTTACTGTCATGGTCATTTATCATTTTTCTGGCAGGAAGACAGAGAAGAGATGCATGAGAGTGGTGAACTGCAGATGAATGCAAAGAGCCGCTTATTGTTAAGAACATGATGAACAATGAATAATCAAGGATGAATGTTAGCCAAAATAAACTGAAGCTCAGTGCACCATTGGACCGCAGTCTAATCTAGGCCTGTGTAGCCAGCATGAGGCTGGAGGGGAACCAATGGAAAGACCAGACGGGGAGTTCTGGTCCTCCGAACTGAGGCCAACGCGGAAGTAACTTAGAACTGCATTCTATCAAAAGGCCACCAGGGGGTGACCGTCTCTATACAAGTCAATGGAGAATTCACCAACTTCTCACTTGATTTCTAACCTCAGTAAACGTTTTCAAAATGTGTTTATGGTCTCAATCGCTAGTTTAAAGCCTTCTTCAATGCAGTATGATGTTCATTTGGGACATTTTGGCCTCCCTGATTTTATATTTGACGATAAAGCAGGGTATGCATTAGGGCGTGGCTACGTCGTGATTGACAGGTTGATTGACCAATGTCCTTGTGTTTTTATTTTTCCCAGCATGCACCTGAAATTTTCAAGATGGCGCTGCCCAGATTCGAAACTATTGGCTTCCGAGCAGCAGTCCACAAACCAATGGGTGACGTCACGGATGTTACGTCCATTTCTTTTATACAGTCTATGGGAAAGACGGAGGAAGGCTGGTCGAGCCCACCGTGGTTCAGGTAAGGTCTGCACCCTTTCAAGGCATTCAGTATATTTTGTGACCTGTTAGTAGAAACCATCTCTGTCCACCTTTACTCAGTATTCTCTCTGTTTCAGAGTTATAGCTGTGAGGAAAGAGCCACTGTGTTAAATGTTTTAAAGCTTCTAGTCCACTCTGCAGCCTGAATGCTGATATTTAGCTTCTGAACCCATTTCATGCAAACATGATGAGTTTAATGTGAATGAATGTCATTATAAAATTGGATCCGTTTTCAATTAAACTCTAAGGGCAGCAACAGCTAGCATCCCTCGAGCAGTGTAGACACACACACACACACTTTATACACGCGTCATACATGTTAATACACACATGAGATACAAGCATATGTATGCAGGTAGCAACTGACATCTTCAGGGAGAGCAGAAACCATGTGATCAAAGCTTCATGTTGCCAATCAGGTTTCTCTTTGATGTGATCTCCTTCAGGTCACTAGTGGATCCTCCGAGGGTCCTTCAACAAAATCATTCAAAGAGAGAGAGAGAGAGATAACACGTCAACAGAAAAACAGCGTAATGCTTTTTTATGATGTTTATGATCTTTCATCTTGAGAATGTGCACAGTGACAGACAGTATAAGGAAATGGGAAACAGTATACCTGTTATATGCTAACAGGTTTCCCACCTCTTACTTTTTGGTATGAGACACTCACTGTCAGGCTTTGCAGAATAATGTCTCAATAACAACTGTAATTTCCCAGGTTGGGATCAATAAAGTATATCTATCTATCTATCTATCTATCTATCTATCTATCTATCTATCCATCTGTCTATCTGTCTGTCTATCTATCTATCTAAACATTGACAATGTCTCATTACACAATGAAAAACTGCAAACGACTTATGAAAATTCAATCTAGGAGATATTTTTGTGTTTATAAAAATGTTAAGGTGTAAATACAAAAAATAATACCAAAAAAAAAAGCAATTGGCAATATGATGCTAATTCAAGCTTGATGCACTGAATCTGTTAATCATGGTTTCATTCATACTGCCTCTCATTAAACTCACACTGAGTCTTAAATAGTTGCTGCCCTGAAAGACTTGTGAGTTTAAATGGTAACTGGCAGATGGGTGAAAAATTAAAGGAAGAATGTGAATTTATGGGTGTAAAGGTATGAGTATAGAAATGATACTGTGTGGTCTTCACAGTTGAACACCTATTTATTATACATCATACTGTACATTTATCTGTGTACCAATCGTAATCTGTAGTGGGTTTTGATGCCATTTGGGTTATTTTTCCCAATTCTCTTTTGTCTTCGTCATCTTATTTTCCCTCATTCTCTTTTGTGCCAAGACGTTTTTGCCCAAAAGGATTCTTTTTTTCCCCCCTGTTGAGTTTACATTTAGTTTTAGTTTTCTCTCTATTTCATCATGTGGACGTGCGAATAAACTAAACCAAACCATAACTATCAGTCGCTCCAACTTTCTGTTTCATCTTGATTCTTGTGTGTCTGCCCTCTGCTGACTTAACATGCATCGTGCCAGGCAAGGCAACACATCTTCATCCAATATGTATCAGTACTTGTCCTACAGCGTGAATACTTGTAGCGATAAAAACATCTCTAGGAATTAAGTTTTGCGCTCGTTAAGGCAGGGACACCACTTCCATTAGGAGGAAAATAAATATCATTAAATTAATCAGTTTCATAACCACAAATTGTGAAACTTCCTGCTGATAAATGAGGATATTTATTTATAGCTAAATGTCTGTCAATAACTGATCAAGTGAGGCGTTAATAAGGAGAACATAATGAAGAAAATAATCAAACAAAAAGATCTTCAAATGGTGAAATGAATTGAATCATTAAGTTGGCAATAGTGACTGAAGCATATAATCTAAGTTAGCGTTATCAAACAACAGTGAGACAGAAGGGAATTAATGGAAGCGTGTCTATGTTCCCTCGGTTTAATAATAAAATAAAGAATTTCACGTGTGGCTTTCAAACATAGATGAAACACGTTATGTGCATTAGGGAAATTGGTGGAAAATCCTTGAGGGAACATAAAGCTGAGGGAACATAAGGCCTGATTTTGATGGAAGGAAGATTTCTTAAAATTGGGGGAACACTGGGATGACCCCGAAATAATCAGCTTTTGTAAGGGAATTAATTTCTATTTGAAATCAACTCTTGTCACAGAAAAGCTGTGGATGTTGCCTATACTTGTTGCAGTGTTGTATAAAGATGTGTGCAGGGTTGTGTCTGCTTGAGTGGCCTACCAGTTGGGTGCAGGCGGTGTCTGTCTGCCGTTCTCTGCCACAAAGGCATCCGGTGCCGGCTACGCTCCCATGCGACTCCACCAATGCAGTTAGTTACTGAGCAACAGGGGCCTGACCCACCAGCCGGTCTGGAGGTTTTACTCCAAGCTAATTTATCTTGGTTCTCCCAGTCCAGTCTCTGGGATTTCTAGTGTGTCGTGGCTAAAGTCGAATATCTGTTTTTTGCTACACAAACCTTCCTAACTAATTCCGTTAGCCAGACGGCAAAACTTCAGAAGCGCTATAAAGACATGAGACGTATGACGCTACAATAATTATAAAAGGAATAGATACTTAAGCTTGCTACCGAGATGCATTTAGACTTATTTTAGAAAAGGCAAGGAAACAAAAGGACAGAGAAGGTAAAACTGAAGCAATGTTCCTTGGTGAGCGGAGTTCGCTCAATTGAGTTTTGCACAGAGAAATACTTCATACTTCAATGCTTCACTATCAAATCATCAAATCAACCGTGATAAAATTGTATTTAACAGTGTATTGAATAAAATATTCAGAAAACACATGGTTTAAAATTAGCTCTCATTTCAGCATGAACTCATTACTAATCAGCTGTTGAGATGATTTCCAATCCTGCTAATAGATACACAGACAATACTGAGTTGATTACACAATAAAAAATAAAAAATGCAGTCTTACACACATGCTATTACTTTTCCTCAGACATAAGGGTCCATGGGTTACAGCTGTAGTTCTTTATGTTTTGACTGAAAGTGTGCTGCATTTGTGTGTGTGTGTGTGTGTGTGTGTGTGTGTGTGTGTGTGTGTGTGTGTGTGTGTGTGTGTGTATGAAAGACAGTCTCTTGACGTGTTCTCCAGCTAAAATAACCCATAAAGTCATTTTAGTGTCTTGGTATCCTGTTGTTAATTCTTTATCTTGTCACACCATCTGTCTCTCAGAAGTTTGAGAGCACCAATATTCGGTCTTGCCAGCGTCACCCTGTCACCCCCCCACTGTGAGACATGAAAGGGACAGTTCTGTAAGACCCTCACCTCCATGTATTGTGGCATTAAAGAAGAGTTTGCCCAGTGGCATTCAAAATAAAAAAAACTGTCCTCCCTAGTTCATACTTTTAGTATTTACTGTAAACTGGAGTTTATTTTGGAGAGTGATGGAGTCATGGTGAAGCCAGGTGTTTGGTAACTGCTGTGTGATCTGTGGATGTAAAGGTGTTGAGAAGGTCATTAAGATATTTTAATGAAGCTTAAAGATTGTGTCCAGATGTTCTGCACACTGTATGATGTTGCTCATTATTTTATTGGTTGCCTATAGGAGGAGGCTCTAAGGACACAATTTGACAGTCTCCAGGACTCATTCATTCATTCTTCTTCTATGCTGCTTATCCTCTAGAGGGCTGCAAGGAGCTGGAGCCAATCCTAGCTGTCAGTCCATCACATAGCTAATAGACAAACCATACACACTCACATTCACATCTGCAGGTGTAGTTTCTTGGCTAAAAATGTGATTTGGAACTAAAATGGAAGGTGAGTGGGCCCATTTTTGGTCTGTGGGTGGCAGGCACGGGGAGAGCATGCTAACGCCACACAGAAGGATCCCAGCAGGCCGGCGGGTTTCTTGCTATGCGGCAACAGTGCTAACCACTGCACTTAAATGCCACCCCTGTCTCCAGGACTCTCCTGGGCACCTGAGCTCGCTTGTGGCACACAGTTACAAGTTTTGCTTTTAGCATACATAGTTTTTTTTAAAGCTTTATTCAGTGAACTGGTCGTTAGTGTCAGTGGGAGAAGTCCATGACACCACAGTAGATGAAAGCCTCAGGGATCACCAGAGTGATTCATTCATTCAATTCATTCAGGGTAAATTGAATGTCTGCACCTAATGTCATTATAATCCTTTTAATAGTTGTAGAGAAATTTCAATTAAAGCTAAACAAACGTGAACATTAAGAGGATCACTTAAGCTATTAGGATACATACTCTGGGTACCATGACTATCTGTACCACATTAACTAGTAGATGTTGAGATATTCAACAACATCTACTGGACGTTTGACCTGGTGATAGCACTCGAGTAAAGGTCAAAAGATCAGAAAAGACAGCAGGATTCATCCTCTGGGGAACATGACTGTTTGTACAAAATATCCATCCATCCATCCATCCATCCAACACTTTCAATCTGGATCGATGTTGGACCGATAGAGTCGTACCACTAGCACAGCAAAATGTTTCCTTTATTATTATGCTGGAAAAACTGGATGTAGGTGGAATTTTGTATCCATCAAAGCCTATTTGCAGATAAGTAGTTAAAATAAATGTAATTATGTAGGAGACAGAGTTGTCTAGAGAGTTGTGCTAATTCTGTCCTGTGAAATACATACAGTAGTTATCCACGTCCTATATAATTCATGGGGGACAAAGAAAATCCAGCTGGGTCACTCTAAGGCAGCAGCCATCTGATTATAATTCAGAACAGTGAGTGAGTACAGGAAGACCGACTATAAATAATGTAAAGTTTATCAAGTAAATTTCTATTTAGAAAAATATGGAAGAATCCATATTTCCATATAAAGCAATGTCTCACTACATCATCAAAACCACCAGTCCATTACAGGTCACACATTTGTCTAATCTCTTTATAAAATATTATATGCGACAGCTAAGTCGGCCTCCCATGAGTGCATGACACTTATAGCATTAGCACACAGCCAATCCATTGATAATTTATTGTGAATGTCAAAACCACCCATCCTCATACTGTAACTGCATCACATCAGGACGCACGGAGAGTCAGGGGAGAGGAGGAGATAGAGGGTAATCTTTCTTTTTCTACTTGTACCTCCCTCTCTCCTTTCGTCAGCCTGGCAGAGGGGTGACGACGGTGGTGAGAGTGATTCCAGAGAGGGGAGGTGTTTTAATGAATGAGACATCTGCTCCAGGGAGAGTGGAAATGGACTGAAGCCGCAGGAACCGCTGATAGAGAGCAAGGAGAGCGACAGGGAGAGGAGAGGTGACACGGACTCCGGGGGGAGATGAATCAGAGGTGCAAAGTTTGTTTCCAGGCTGAGATCCCCAACTTGATAAAGCAGTATATACTCTTAAATTCTGTAAATTATGTTTTTAACACAGTGTGTTTGGGCGACTATGAGTTTTGGGAGACTATTATCTTCGTCCGCCACCTGGTAGAAGGTCAATTTTACTACTACTGTTAAATCATGAGCTATAGAGCTGTGGGAGGAGAGGCTTTCCAAAGCTGTTCAGCTACCTGACAAGCAATTCTGATGGAGTATACCAGCTCCCTAAACTTGATTTATGGGTCTTACGATGTGTTGTTTGACCACATCGGAAATCAAATGCGTTTATAGTTGTTCCCTGTTTAAATGCATGGATTTTTCAACTAGTTTCTCCTGGAAGGCAGCCAGTCATATCGTGGCATTTGGTTGTTCACATAAAAAAAGTGACATCAATAGTTGTGTGAAGAATGAAAAAGGAGAGCTAAAGAGTTCAAATGGCTGAGTCCTTTCTCACCTCCGCACAGCTGGCCAGTCACTGTGTGAAATGGCAAATGTTGCCTTATCTGTGTCCAGAAAGTTACAGGAGTGACGGAGCACAGAACTTCCTAATCTGCTGTCAGAGAGATGTTCGCTGGAAAGGGACTCTGAAGCTATTTGACCATCCGACAGGCACGTCTGAACACCAGCCCGCTTTATAATATTTATCATGGTCACCATCTTAGTGTTTCGTAGATTTTTTTTGGTCGCATGATGGTGCAAGATGAAAAGTCAGAAGATTACAGATATTCATCCTGTGGAAAACATGTGTCGACTAATGTGAGTGATCATGCAACTGACAACCACAGAGACATACTGCTGCTAAGCATGACTAAAATCCCAGTGAAGTGAGTGAAGGAATCAACTGTAATGTGGAAAGGATAAAAGATGGAAGTCGTTATAAAGAGAGGGATGACAGCAATATGACATGAGTGACATGTAAGATGGACTGATAAACAGGTAGAAAGGGGTGGATGATTAAAACTGAGGGAGCGAGAAGGCGGATGGATGATGGACATGAAATAAAAGAACAGATAATAGAATAAAAGCCACAGATGGACGATAGAACTGAGTCAGAGAGACAGACTGAAGAAACAAAGTGCCGACTGCTGAAACGATGACTTAAGAGCAATAAACTGATAAATCAAACTGAAATAAATGGACTGTGGGATGGACAGGAAGTAAACAAAAGAAAAAAGGAAAAAACAAGGATGATGGAGAGTGGTTCATGCAGGTCGAGCGAAATGACAGAAAAAGTAGTCAAATGATGGTGTGTGTTGTTTTCTTGGAGCATTATACTACATCATCCTGCCTCTCAGTGGGCAGGAAACAAAAATACAGAAGAAGAAGAAGGATTAGTTAAGTTTGTAAAAGTACATCATGCCTTTGGTCCAAAAATGGAAAATAAGACCAAAAAAAGGGATGATTTCAACCCTACTGGACTACATTACTACTACATTAGTGCATTAATACTACTAATAGCAGTTTATATAAAAATTATAAGAAAGACAGAGAAAATACAAAATACAGAAACTGTTACATCAGTATCACAGAATTTATCCAAGCAGGGATGAACGTGCCCTCACTCGCCCTGAAACATCGCACTTCGCCGCAACGCCACACCCATCAGGTATAATGGAGGCGAAACATTTTTGTTTTTTAAAGATTTATTTGCCTTTATTTATATAGTAACTGGCAGAGAGGCCGACAGGAAAGAAGAAGAAAGAGAGAGAGAGAGGAATGACCTGCAGCAAAGGTCCCTGTCCGGATTTGAACCATGGATGCTGTGATTACATGGCATGCACTCTAACCACGACCAGGGTGCTCCAGGAGGCGAAAGATTTTGATAACTTTTCATCTCCAAGGTCTTTAGATGACACTAAGAAAACTTTGAAGTCATTGGGATAAAATCTCTTAGAGGAGTTCAATAAAGCGCGAGGCGTGGCAATCGATAACTCAAATCAAAATGGTTGACTTCCTGTTTGACGTTGGGCATAGTTCCAAGACACTTTTTTGTGCGTCTTTACATGATACATATGCATACCGAATTTTGTTCATCTACATCAATCTGAAGCGAGGGGCTTAATTTTCTTTTTATCTTTGTTTATCTTAGTATTAAGGGCCATGCTGAGCAGGAGTAAAATAACTGTCCTTGAGTTAATCTGACGTGAATCCTGTGTCTGTGTGAACGCTTTGTCAAAATATGACAACGCAAATCGTGACAAACGCTGATGACAGACGACGACTTCAATGACAGACAGAAAGAGATAAAATTAGACACAAAGACAAAGCTTTTAACTGACTAAGTGGCTGAGAGGAAGAGGAGGAGACAAGCAGACAGAGAGTGCTTTCAATCTCATGAATGACTAAAGGAAAGAATAAGAGAGGGATGAACTGAGTTTAAGACATAATCAACATCAGTGTGATTACATTTACATGCACAAAATAGTCCAGGTTTTTCCCCTTAAGGCCCATTTATGCTCAACGTTAAATCCGGATCCAGACGGAGCCTTCTGTCCGTGCTCTGCGTTAATTTCGTCCGTATTTCTGCACGTTTCCATAAAGCTTACGGATACAGACCAAATGGAGCAGTACCACCGGAAACCATGGGGGGGCAGTGTTGCTGTCACTACTCGATACGTAGCTCTAGTGAGATACGAAGAAGAAATAATAATGGAGGAACTTTTTGAGGAAAGGTTTTGCGAGTTGGTTAGAAACTTTAAACATAACGTTTTTGTCTTTTATGCAAGAGGAACATGATCAATATCTCCTCCACAGTCGCCATGTTTGTTTTTGAGTTTGTTGTTGTCATAAACATTTGACTCTGTGCTGCCCCCTGGTGGATGTATTGGTTAACATCCATGCCAACGTAAAGGACGCATGGAAGTATGAGAGCAGTGACGATAACATCGTTTGACAAGGACGGATACATTTTCGTACGGCCCTTATTCTAAATTGTGTACATGATTAATGAAAATGAATATTCCTCTAATAATCCCGTTGATATACACCTCTGCAGGGTTTTCCTCTGCTCCAGTGGGAACGGGAATCACAAGATCTCCACAGACAGTGAAGTAAATCAGCGAGGTGAAAAACATTAGTGAGCATCTGCCTGATATTTGTACGTGATATTGATATGACTGTTATAATAAATTTATAGTTACAGGCTCATCTGGTATCCAGTTTGTCCCATGATGTTTACTACACTGCTGAGTGGGTTTGGTGCATCACGCTGAGTCCATGGCTGCATGTCAGGATAATAACCAATCCCCTCTGTCCCCGTAGCTCAGACGGCACACTCTGTTTTTCCAGCCCACCCTGAACAGCTCTCCACTCTGCTCTCATTCCTCTCCTCTGTCTGCCGTCCTGCTCCAGCATATGTCACTTTGCCTGCGCAGGGGTGCGTTAAACAACCAGCCGGTCGTGCATCTCTCTATCCCAGCCTTGTAAACTGTTGGCTATTTGGTTTGTTTACAACACACAGAGCTTGGAAAGAGGCCGTGAGCATATACTGAATGTGCTGTATACATGTCCAGAGAATGACCCTAAATATAATAATAATAATAATAATAAGCATATTTCATATAATAAATGCAGCTCAAAGTGCTTTACAACAAAAAGAAATTACATACACCAAGGGCTTCACATAAAAGGAACATGAAAGAAGCATGAAACAATGTTAAAGAAAGAACAGAAAAGAAAGAGGAAATAAATAAAAAAAAACATCAACGGAATATAAGATGGAATATGAGTAAAATAACAGAAATAGCACATAGTAAAAATAGCTAAAAAATAGAATAAAAACTACATTAAATCAAGTAAATAACAATACAATATCCACACCTCCCACATGACTTAACCCTCCTGTGGTCCTCGAGTCAAGGAAGGAAAAAAAGGAGGAAGGAAGGGAGGAAGAAGGAAGGAAAGGAGGGAGGAATGAAGGAAGGAAGGAAGACAAGGAGGGAGGAAAGTAGGGATGAAGGAAGGAAGGGAGGAAGGGAAAGAAGGAAGGAGGGAGACAGAAAAAGAGGAAGGGATCAAGGAAGGAAAGAAGGACAGAGGAAAGAGGGAAGGGAGGAAGGAAAGAAAGAGAGAAGGAGGGAGGGAGGAAGGACAGATGGAAGGAGGGAAGGGAGGAAAGAAGGAACAGTCAAAACAGACGGGGTCAATTTGACCCGGGAGGATGACACTAAGGTTAATTGGAAAGTGCTACATTTGGAATAATACTGTTTACATGACTGGTATCAAATTTGGACTATTGTCATATTCGGTATAATAGTGACATGTTAGTGTGTATGTAAATCAGCGGTCTCCAACCCTGCTCCTGCAGAGCTACTGTTTCTCCCCACTCTAACACACCTGATTCTAATTATTGACTCTTTATCAATCAACGACGAGTTCATTATTAGAATCAGGTGTGTTAGAGTGGGGAAATACCTAAAACATGCCGGGCAGTAACTCTCCAGGAGCGAGGTTGGAGACCACTGATGTCAATGACAGAGGGAGCCGGAGAGCAGAAAGAGAAAAAAAAGAAAGAATAAAGTGAGAGATGGAGGGAGTAAGGGTTCAAGCTTTTAACCCCATAAACAACAGAAAAACAAGATGACAGAAAAAAAGGAAATATGTGAACTGGACTGACAACTGAATGAATGAAATACCGCTTTCTGCAGATTTAACTTCATTAACGCTAAAAATATATATTTAAAAACTGGCAAAGTTAACCCTCCTGTTGTCCTCGAGTCAAGGAAGGAAGGGAGGGAGGAAGAAGGAAGGGAGGGAGGAAGATGGAAGAAGGAAGGAAAGAAAGAGAGAAAGAGAGAAGGAGGTAAGGATATTGTAGGATATTGTAGATTGCAGAGAATAATATATTAGTTGAAAGTGAAATGTGAAACTTGATGTCTGAAAATGACTTAAAAAAAACTAAAGGAGGGAGTAAGGGTTCAAGCTTTTAACCCCATAAATGACAGAAAAACAAGATGCTGAAAAGAGGGGAAAGGAGCTTTTAATCCCACAAGTGACCATGAAAAATGGAGAGAGATCGACAATGAAGGAAGCTTTTAACCCCGTAAATGGCAGATCAGGAAGATCAAGATGAGAGGAAGCAGGAAAAATCTTTGTAAAATCACTAAATAAATAACAACTTTGTATATTTCTGAGAAATGGAACGACATCCTGAGTGTGAAGCAGACAGAACAGATAACACGCTGCATGTATGATCGGCATCAAAAGGATTAAAAACTTCCACAAATGCTAAAAATACCATAAACTCATTTCAGTTATTAGTCTCTAGATATGAATTGGTACAAAAACAACAAGTATTAACCTATCTGTCAAATTTAATATTAAAGAAATGCATTATATAATTCACTTTCTGGTTAAATATAATAATATGTTATTAAAAAAACACTCAAATATATAAAACATATATAAAAATTCTTGAGAAAATTAACACATCAGTGCTGGAGACCACTTTCACATTTTCTTTTCTTCTGTCCCATTTTCAAATCATTCAGCATTCAGTCATAGTACTGTAGGTATCATGGGTGTTCTGCATTAAAAAAAATAATTCACCTCACTATTATTCTTGGAAAATCACCACCAGAGATAATACTCAGAATCACAGCCATGAAGCAAATACCTAGAATGCAAAGATAATGATACAGGAAGTCTCTGAAAAGGAGAGAACAGAGTACAGAGCTAGAAATGAAGACACAGAGTATAAAACACGTTCAAGTGGACGAGAAATGGTTTCAACTTCAACTCAGCCCAACAAAAGAAGGCTAGAAGAAAAAAAACTAAGAAAACACACACACACACACACACACACACACACACACACACACACACACACACACACACACACACACACACACACACACACACACACACACACACACACACACACGCACACACCATAAACTTCCTGCTTTTAATCCATTTTGAGAGAATATATTAGAGGATTATGGCAAAAATGTCTAAGTGGTGTAACCATAAAAACGTTCTACCAAATAATTCAAAACACTAAATTATTATTATTATTATTATTATTATTATTATTATAATAACTTTTTATATTAAATAAAGGTAATGGAATACAATTGTTCTAAATATTACATTTAATCTGGGTAACCATGGAGATCAGGAAACATTTACATTAAAAAAAGAAGTATCTATTAGTATAAGCACACTTAAATACAAGAAAATGTCAAAATGTACATTTTTAAAAAACCTGATGCTGCTTTTAAAACTATTTTTTAAAACTATATTTGAATTGCTCATCTTGCCAACCCTTATTTGTCACTGACCCAAACATATATGAGTATTATGTGTTGATGAAACAACAATACTACTACTACTACTACTTATAATAACAATCATCATCATCATCATCATCATCATCATCATCATCATCATCATCATCATCAGTTGATATCAATTGTACTGTAAGCATATAAAAATATATCAACATTTTGTGGGTGTAGTGAACTTTGAATTAATTGTAAAGTATAAAAAAGATGAGAGGAAAGAACCTGGTTCAGCTAAAGTAAATCTTCAAGCCGATATGTTTTACCCTGAAAACAAGTTCAGAAGGTAAATGAAAAGAAAGAAAGAAAGAAAGAAAGAAAGAAAGAAAGAAGAAAATCAGGGCTCAGGGTGTTTTTTTCCAACTTCTGTAAAACATTATTTATTATTATTATTTACTTATTCTGAGGAAATCTCACCTCATACATCGACACTGAGGTCAGAGCTGTTATGGCTGCAATCCGCCGTTGATTTTGTCATTTTAGGGAGTTCTTTCTGACGGGCTTCACCTTCCAAACTGAGCTAATAAACAGCTGAAGAAGAAGGTGACATTGACTGCAGGTGTCGGCTGTGCTGGAGGTGCAGGACACTTTCCATGTGACGCTGCCAAACTCAGGCCATGTTACTTAGTTTTTAGTTTCATGATGAAGAGCCAGAAATCATGCCAAATGTTTATTAAGTGTCATTTTTGATAAATAAACATCACCTTGATACATCCACCCTTGAGATTTGGAGCTACATGTGACCTTTAATTACAATATTTCAGTCGTGTTTTAACGTGATGCACTCCATACTAAAATCACGTCATCCATAAAACATATGAATGCTGTTATGGTGTGGTCTCCTGAATTATTCACCTGTGCTTTCATCAAAACCCATATGATCTAAGCACCATTAAAGGACATTTCATCAATAATATACTGTATGAATGCAATATATTTATCTGCCACTCATGCAGGTTTTTGTAAAATCACCTGTAAATACTGGAAACATGAGTCTCAATGTTTATTACACTGCACACTATTTTCATTCTGGTGGTGTAGCTCATTTTATAATAGTTTTATAATGGGGATAAAAAAATAAACATTGTCCTGTGTTATTTTAACCCTCCTGTTGTCCTCAAGTCAAGGAAGGAAGGAAGGGAGGAAGGAAGGAAGGAAAGGAGGAAGGAAGGAAGGGAGGGAGGGAGGAAGAAGGAAGGAAGGGAGGAAGAAGGAAGGAAAGGAGGAGGAAAGGAAGGAATGAAGGACGGAAGAAATAAGGAAGGAAGGAAAGGAGGGAGGAAGAAGGAAGGAAAGGAGGAAGAATGGAAGGGAGGAAGGAATGAAGGATGGAGGACAGAAGGAAGGCAGGAAGGAAGGACGGAGGGAGGAAAAAAAGGAGGGAGGGAGGAAGGAAGAAAGGGGGATGGAAGAAAGACAGAAAGAAGGGAGGAACGAAGGAACAGTCCAAACAGACGGGGTCAATTTGACCCGGGAGGACGACAGGAAGGTTAAACACACCCATTAAAAAGACCAAATTGACAATTCTAATTAATCCTGAAAAAAGTATTTTCTATGAATTTATCCGTCTATGCTACAGAGCTCCTTTGTTGTCTGAAAAAGATTAAAAATACATCAATGAGCCACACAGGTGACATACTGAGCATGACCAATGTAGTTTATTTTGAGTCAACACATTCCTGCTGCTGCAAATACAAAAACCATAGCTAGTAATCCACATCAAAAACAAGATGTGAGCTGTGCTTAAATGCTACTTAAGTGTTAAATCCTTTCAACCCACAAGACTCTGTCCTTGGTTCGGCCATCACTGTCGTCAGAGGCAACCGTCCTTCTCCTCAACAGTTTGAGTGATATCAGGAATTTAATATACACAAATACTTTCCAAATAGGCACAACCCGACTTTAAAGAGACATGAAATAAGGGAAATGAGAAGTAGCCTTTGTAAATCAGCAGAGGAGTAAAGAAAAGTCCATTTTCCCTTATAAATTACCTCCCTGATGACCAATTAAGAGCCAGATAGGTGACCCAGCTGACCCAGAGGAGCTGTGGCTGACAGTGTGAGTCAAAGCCTTTTGGTTTTACTAGTCAGCGACCAATGTGTGTTGATACATTTAAATCAGTTAAGGTTTTCCAGATAATTAATTTATTTTTTTTAAAGTACTAAATTGGACTAAAGTCAGTGTGAATCAATGTGGAAGTTTTTAATTAACGGAAGAAACATGAAAATATAATATAAAATATATGGAGGGCAAACACTCTGTGAGTCTGAGGCTCTAATGAGCTGAGTAGGGAAAAAAGTTCAGAATGTGGAGCCAAAAAAAGTCAGTCCAACACACACACACACACACACATACACACTATTACATATGGATCATACATACACACACGCACACACACAGATGTACATGGACACACTTACGTACAAACGAGAAACTCTACAGATGTGAAATCATACTTTGGCTGAAGTTTTTCTTCTGCTGCATGATATTTACAAATGTAAACACATTAGAAATGGTATAAAATCATAATGAGGACAGCAGGCAGCGAGCGAGGTCGTGTCGTAGTCTGGCAGAAAATAACAACCTTGAACAAAAAGCAAGTTCTGACTTGTAAATCCATCGGAGCCAGTCGGGATAGCACACTGAAACAGGAAATGCATCCTTAAATTGGTCAATATAAGGGATTTAAATGAAGAGAATGACAGGAAGATCACATATTTGCAGAGGTTGGTGCTGGTGTGATTATAATTTGAGCCTGAATGGAGCATTTTACTACATAATGGCCTAAACATATAAAATACATCCTTTATTTTACAATGATCACCACCATGACTTTTTCAAAATAAGAAATGCTGTATCAGACTAGCCATGTGAGGGAAGGTTTTTCTGTGATGCTACTAGTCCAAGGCGGGGAGTTCTGGTCCTCTGAAATGAGGCCAACGTAGAAGTAACTTAGAACTGCATTCTATCAAAAGGCCACCAGGGGGCGACCGTCTCTATACAAGTCAATGGAGAATTCACCAACTTCTCACTTGATTTCTAACCTCAGTAAACGTTTTCAAAATGTGTTTATGGTCTCAATCGCTAGTTTAAAGCCTTCTTCAATGCAGTATGATGTTCATTTGGGACATTTTGGCCTCCCTGATTTTATATTTGACGATAAAGCAGGGTATGCATTAGGGTGTGGCTACGTCCCGATTGACAGGTTGATTGACCAATGTCCTCGAGATCCAGCCCTCGCAACCATAGAAACCTCCTTGCGCCCCTGCATGGCTCCGCCCATGACTCCACCAGTCACCAAACCAATGGGTGACGTCACGGATGTTACCGTCTATTTCTTTTATACAGTCTATGGTAACAGCTAGTGTGTTGATGGTCAGTGAAAGATGATTGACATCATTAAGATATATTCTCTTTTAAAATTCTGCCAACACTGACTGACGATATACAGTATTAATACACAGTTGAAATAATATAAAATATATCTCCAAAGAAGTTATATTTTCTGACAAATACTGCACATTGATAAACATATTAAAATTTATTTGTATCTGCTTAAATCTACATTAGTCATAAACTGTATAAGTGCTAATCAGGGGGGTTAAAGTAGCACCAAAATACTTTCATTAAAGCATAACATGTTCTAAGTGCAGCTAATTATTCATCCTGTTTATCAGTCACATGATGTACTTATGCACTCAATGTTGGAAGCACTAGAAATGATTTAGGATTTATATATTTTATTACTCTCTGCTGTGACTCTAGTGATGCTCGGCTGCCTGTAGAGATCATTCAGTGTCTGGTCAGTTTCTCCAGTGCAGATGTCAGGAGACAGTTTCAACTTGTTTCCCCTCATCAAGAATTTATTTCCTCTGTACCAAATCTCTTCAGGATTTAACTGGTCTAATTTAACAATTTTAGGGCTGTGTGGACTCTCTAAAAGACACACTTTGCCTCTCTTCTCTCTCTCAACACTCTCTCTCTCTCCTTCTTCTTTTTCTTCTCTCTCATCCCAGCTACTCTAAGCAGATGGCCGCCCACCCAGAGTCCGGGCCTGCCTGAGGTTTCTTCCTGTTAAACGGGGAGTTTTTCCTTGCAGCTTTCACCAAGTGCTTGCTCATTGGGGAATGTTAGGTCTCTTTAAATTAAATGAAAGAGTGCAGTCCAGACCTGCTCTATGTGAAAAGTGCCTTGGGATGACTTTTGTTATTATTGGGCATATAAATAGAAGATTTATTTATTTATTAATTTACTTTATACACGCTTGGAGAAACTCACTAGCAACATCGAAGCTATGAGAAACCCATAATGTAACATACTCTTGTTAATAGATTGAGAGATTGACAGCAAAGAGTAACACTGAATGTGGGAATGTGTAAATGTTTCTTCCTTGGATACAAGACAATCACCTCTGGAAATCTCCATCCCCAGGACGATACGATATGCATCTCGATATGTAGGCTACGGTACGATACACTAACGATTCACATGAAGCATCTAACGATTGAGTACGATATGATTTATCTTCCTACCACGATTCAATCATGATGCAATCACGATTCAAAAACAATGCAAATCTGTGCTAATTCGACTCAACTTTATTGTTCCGTCAAGAACATAAGCAGTATCATACTTCTGATCATTAAGAGGCTTATAACAAATGAAGACATCTCTTAAATTAGGCTACTTAAGCATTGAAAAATCCGAAGTGACGCCAAACATTGGACTTGTATGTATGGCTGGGTAAACTATGAATTTGTTGTTCGTCTTCTGCCATGTTTACCGGTAGCCCACTTCAACACGTTTCTTTCTTGTCGACTCTGTTGCCCGGATGTTATTGTTGTTATTCTTCTTTTTTGGCCCGGATGTTGATATTCAGTGACTAGTGGCACGTACACCTAGTGGTGAATAGGTGAATCAGAGTGTTTGTCGTTCCGCAAAAAGTAGTCCGCTCGTGAGAAACTGCTGATTGAGATAATTATGGAAGTGAATTGACTGAAAATAATCATTTAAAAAATATATATAATAAGAAATTGGATTTTACCAATGCAAAGCTTTTACAAGGAGATGCATCGTGGTTTCAGCCCAGTTTATATCCGATGCACACCACTCCAACCGATGCAATGCATCATAAATGCAATTTCTAGAAAATATGTTCTGGGCTAATAAGGACCCAAAACGTATTTGATGGCAGGACAAACGTCTGTTCAACTCACCACTGTTAACTGTACATGTCCAAGACGGCTTCGGCCCTGAGTATACGCTGTTGATATGGTAACAATGACACCATGGATGCAGATGAACATGCTGCACAAAAGTCTAACACACATGCAGGTAAACACACCCACACAATTTAGCCAAAAAAAATGTGCATGTATTACCAGATATTCACACCTACATTTACACTTAGTGCATTCATACCTCTATTTGTACACACACACACACACACACACACACACACACACACACACACACAGAGAACACACATGCACACTCTTCCTCTCGACAGGAGGAAGGGTGAGTCTGAAGCGATTAGCAGAACAGAGGTTTTTGCTCAGCGGGGGAAGCGAAACTCGTTTAGCAATCATATTACTCTGCATAATGCGCCATTAATGATATGCTAATCATATGTAAATCGGATGCTAATTGAGCAGGATTCAATTCCGACCAACAGATGGTTCCTGTACCGCTGTAATGGAGCCTCTGAGAACTCTGTGTGGGCAGGTATATCTGTTGCATGTGTGTTTCAGTTTACACACACAGAGAGAGAGAGACAGGGAAGAAATAAAGGAAGAGAAAAGTAATGTAACCTTAAATTAAATTCTTTTTTCCCCCCAGTAGCCTTTAGCGAATAGTCTCCTTTGCACTTTTATTTCCTTCACTTCTTAAACTTTTTTTGACAGAAGCAATATTTTGAATGTACAGCACAGGCAAAAAGTTTGTGGTGGCATTTGTGTATCTGGTATCACTCTTGGTTTATTGAGTTTGTGAAACCACTGTGCATGACTTGCTCTGAGGAAAATAATCTGCTTTGACTTGACTTTCTTCACAAAATCCTTTAATGTCATGAAAACACATTATGACTTTCTGTTCTTGCCATCTGCCTCCTGTCTTTCCATTATTCCCCCAACACAGGAGCTCTTGATTCAGAACTTTCCTCCCTCCTGTCTCCCTCCTGTCTCCCTGTCTCCGCCTACCTGCACACCTGCTCCTCATTACTCCATCAGCACACAGTGTGACTGAATCAAAATGTCTACATTTCAGACTTGCAGACTGAGCCTGTCATCAAGTAAAGTCTGTGATGGTGCTGAGCTGTGAGGGGAGACAGGACCATTCAGAGCTAAAGCATTAAAATCTACAACTGTAAAATAGCGGACATATCCTCTCCTATCCATGAACAGGGTTGGGAAGGTTAAACATTTCTAGTTACTCTATTTAAATTGTAATAAGTAATGTTACTATTTCAATGATTTATTCAAAGTAAAGTAACTTATTACATTTTATTACTTTTTGATTACTTTTCTAATTTTCTAACCAGTGTTTTCAGCTGTTAGGGTAAATGTTCTCTCCCTCCTTCCTTCCTTCCTTCCTTCCTTCCTTCCTTCCTAAGACCTAAGATCAGCTGTTAGGGTAAATGTGTGTAACCATTAAGCACCAAAATCTAAGTCCAGCTGTGTTGTCATGGATACTGACATGATTTATAAGGGAGATCATTTCTTATAAAGCAACATTTATCTCTCATTTGAAAATGTATTCATTAGTTCATGTAGATTTTAGAATATAAAATAAAGATATTTGATGAAAAAAGTCAAAAGTCTGGCTTTGGTTTAATTGGTACTGTGAAACCATTTAAACCCCCGTCATGATTTATTAACAAAGTATTAAAAAAAAAAGTTTTCAAAGAATTAAAACAGCAATATATGTATTCAGTAACATGTTAAATATTAAAACATGAGGAAAAAGGTCTGACTTCAGATGTAACCTCCTTTGTAATCAATAACATAATGTCGTTACATATAACTAGTAACTCCCCAACACTGTCCATAAACACAAAGTCTCACATATTGTGCTAAGCGAGCCTCTATCCAAGAAAACATACAGTGAAGCCACTTTGTCAGACATGCTTGCACTAAAGAACAAAAGAAGAAAAACAGGTTGTCAGTCACGTTCAGATGTTTCAGCACCGAGGACAGCATGCAGTGCTCTACAATGCATCGATTGATGAACAGTTCAGCACCACCGCCAATAGACAGCGACAGACCAAGGAGCAGCGTCTCTGTAATGTGTCTTTCTTACACTGGGATGAGATAAAGACAAAATAGACACAGCAGGACAATTCAAAAGTGAAATAAGCCTCTCGTGTACAGCATATTGATTTATTGACTTCAGTGCAGTTTGTATTACACTCTGTAGAAACCAGTTGAATGCTATAGTATATTTCAATGGCACTGAATGTCTGTATTATATTTTCTAATAGCTATGTTGAAAATTGATGCAATCCCAGTCTTATTTCAAGAAAAACTGTTTGGGGAAATGGCTGGTGACTCTGAAAGTGTCAGAGAGCATGCAGCTTTGTGTGTGCTGCATGTGCATGTGCTTTAAATTAAGACTGGAGACATAAATGTCCGCAGTGCCTTTGGCCGAGCAGCTTTTACATGAAAAAAAATGCTGAGATGTAAAATTGCACACATTTACAAAGCCAAATTGTATGTGTGAAGGTGGCTCGTGTGTGTGTGTGTGTGTGTGTGTGTGTGTGTGTGTGTGTGTGTGTGTGTGTGTGTGTGTGTAAGCATGACTCATAGTGAGAGTGTGCTCAATCTGAACACACTCTCATGATGAAGGCCTTGGAAGGTAGGTGCCAAAAATTGAGTGAATCAAAGGGAGTGCTTTTACTTTTGGATGTTTTTCTGGATTTTGAGTGTTTCTCATTCACTTCAAACCCACGTATAAAAACAAGAAGATTAGGAAGGAATAAAAAGGGCAAAAGAGAGAGGGGGGAGGGGGGGGGGGGTTCAGGGAGGTCTGTGTTTGTGGTGTAAAGAAACTGTGTGAAGTGAGTGGGAGACGGAGAGAGAGCAAACAAAAAACACTGGAGGAGGGTGAGGAGCGATTGAGAGTGAAGAGTAGTGTTGTGTGTATGTGTGTGTGTGTGTGTCACATCATTACTTCCTCCTTTCCAGGATCATTATTTGTCTTTTTTTGGTAGTTAAACTAGACTGCAGTTTAAAAAGAAACAGTAGGAAGCAGAAGCAGCCACCACAACATCAATATGCAATATACTTTTTTTTGTGAGCATAATTTAACCTTTTTTTCTGGTGTTTCCAATCTCTCCTCTCACATTTTTGTATAAAACCTGTAGCCTGGATCCAGATTTATGACTCATCACCCACAACTTTGATTGGCAATTCAAATGACTACTGATTTGGCATGAAAAACATGGAGCAGATGGACCCATCTTTACGAGTTGCTGTAAGTCAAATAAATAACAACTCTTAAAAAAAGACAGTAGACCAAAATATTTCTTTCATACTCTTTTTTTCCCTTTTGTATTCTTGAAATTGTTCCAAATAAAAAAAGTCAGATTAACTCCACTGCAACCACACACAATGCAAATGATATTGGTGAAACAGATACACCACTCAATGCTCAATTTGCTTCAGGCAAAATAAAAAACAAATGGGCGAACATGAACAAAATGTGACCCCAAAAAAAGTTATTATCGTGCTATAAAAAGGAGTTGATTATAAAACTGGTTTGCTGTGGACTCGCTTAAATATTCTGGGAAAATGTAATCAGTAATCTTACATTTGAGAACATACATGTCATTAAGAGGATCACGTTAAATAAACCCTGACCAGTTGTAGATCAGGCGGGGAGTTCTGGTCCTCTGAAATGAGGCCAATGCGGAAGTAACTTAGAACTGCATTCTATCAAAAGGCCACCAGGGGGCGACCGTCTCTATACAAGTCAATGGAGAATTCACCAACTTCTCACTGGATTTCTAACCTCAGTAAACGTTTTCAAAATGTGTTTATGGTCTCAATCGCTAGTTTAAAGCCTTCTTCAATGCAGTATGATGTTCATTTGGGACATTTTGGCCTCCCTGATTTTATATTTGACGATAAAGCAGGGTATGCATTAGGGCGTGGCTACGTCCTGATTGACAGGTTGATTGACCAATGTCCTCGAGATCCAGCCCTCGCAACCATAGCAACCTCCCCGCTCCCCCCATTGCTCTGCCTCATGCCCATATAAGTAGAATCCGTGGTTTTATTTTTCCCAGCATGCACCTGAAATTTTCAAGATGGCGCTGCCTAGATTCGAAACTATTGGCTTCCGAGCAGCAGTCCACAAACCAATGGGTGACGTCACGGATGTTACGTCCATCTCTTTTATACAGTCTATGGTTGTACACAACATCAGAGTAACAACTGGATTATTTCATAGACATATATACGCATATATGTCTATGGTTTATTTAGCAGCTGAGGAAACATACTGGTGGACTGTTTGCCCACTTTATCACTTCCACGTCATGTCCGGTATTTGGTACATTCCCTTTCCAAGAAGATTGTGTAGTTTGTAAATTTGTCTTAGTACTCGTAAAAGAGTTTCATGTCTTGTAAATTTGTTTTCTAAAATGTACATTTGTTTTGTCCTTGGTAAAAGTGTTTTTGCACTTCCCAGCCACCGTACCTCCTGAGCCACAGCTGGCATGAGCAGTGATATAAAACAATGATGGTAACAGTTAAAGCAGTAGAGAAAATGAGAGAAAAAGGGGAAAGCAGTCTAAGCAGCACTCACAGCAAATCCACACTTGAGCTGCAATAGTAGTGTTAGCAGCAGTATTAGTGGAATCAGTAGTGGTAGTAATACTTAAAGTAAGTGCTATCATGTGTGAAGTGTATGTGTGTGTGAAGAGAGGATCTGCTCCTTTGCATGAATCTCTCTTCACTTGTTTCCTTCTAGTTTGGTGTTGAATAATTGCTGATGTCTGCTTCACATTAATATAGAAGCTCAGTGGGTCTCATTAAATATATCTGCACACACACTCACACACTCGTACAGAGGTTTAAACTAGCTCGTGCTACATATAACAACCTCTTGAGTTTGTACTACACTGTATATAAATAATGTTAGTAGAAAGTCGAGAGGTTGCGATATGATGCAGGACAAGCTAGGGACACTCTGGAAACAAAACAACGTTAATGTGCAGTGGCGACTGCTTTACTCAGAGCTACTTAACACAGACTGAATGTCAGTCTTAAGAGCCATTTCTAAACAAACTAACATACCCAAACACTTCATGAGGCTCAGTTATGTGTTTTCAATAGTTTTTGGACTGTGAAGATCTCCATACAGTGGATTAATATATATCAAGCCTTGGATACACATATAATTCTTGTAAGTAACATTGATTAATTGTTGGTTTGGCTCTGGACATGAAATTTGTTGACAGTAACAAAACCAGCCAAATCCTTGAAGACCAGACATAACGCCCCCCTGTCACACAAATGTCCTCTCTTTCCAGAAATGATTCTCACATCCACAAGAAATGTCACTTCTCACTTCACTCAGTCCAAAAAAAAAAGGCTGTCTCATTCTAAAAGTGTCCTCCCTCTCAGTCCTGAAATCAAAACACTAAAATTGGTCCTCACAAAGCAGGAAATACAAGAACACACACACACACACACACACACACACACACACACACACACACACACACACACACACACACACACATCCATACACATTTTAAACAACTCTTACCCTAACATGCCCCGACACAAGTCCAGAAATAGTTACACACACGCTGCTCTCCATGATTCATAACACAGAGCCAGATTCTTTCCCCCAAAGAGGATCAACTACAGACATGGCTGGACCGATCCCAGAGTACACTCACACAGAGGACACATTTATCTCCTGTTAAAGTCCTGACTCAACTAGATGGGGAAAATAGAGGAATCCATCTGCTTGCTTGACTTCCCTTAAAATAAGTTGTTAGAATTGATACATTGCAGTTAGTAATCCTATCTGTTACTTTAAAACAAACTAATAGGATTCCCACATTTTTACACTTTGAAACATGGCATCATGAAAAATGGATGCTTAGATTGTTTTGCTGGGAAGAATAGTTTCAGCCTTGAGCCGAGCATCGGTGTGTTAGAACAACATATTTAATTTGTTGTCCCACAATATCCACTCTCACAAAACATTATCCACTCCTAGCAACTAATGCACGATGAACAGATGTTTAATGGTTATATTTAGACACACTTGAAAAATCAGTATCTTGGTTTATTAATCTGCATCTTCTTCCTTAACATCAACCAACAAGCTTTTGTCTCTGAAACAATTTCCCACCATAAAATTCTTGGAAAATGTGTGTAACGATCTATTTGGTCTTTAACCTTCGTGTCGTCCTCCCGGGTCAAATTGATCCCGTCGGTTTTGACTGTTCCTTCCTTCCCTCCTTCCTTCTTTCCTTCCTCCCTCCCTCCTACTGTACCTTCAGTCCTTCCTTCTTTCCTTTCCTCCCTTCCTTCCTTCCTTCCCTCCTCCTCCTTTCCTTCATTCTTCCTCCTTTCCATCCTTCCTTCCTTCTTCCTCCCTTCCTTCTTTCCTTTCCTCCCTTCCCTCCTTCCTCTCTCCCTCCATTCCTTCCTTCTTCCTGCCTTCCTCCCTCCCTCCTTCTTTCCTCCCTCCCTTCTACCTTCCTTCCTTCTTTTTTTTCCTCCCTCCCTCCTTTCCTTCATTCTTCCTCCCTTCCATCCTTCCTTCTTCCTCCCTTCCTTTCTTCCTTCCTCCCTTCCTTCTTTCCTTTCCTCCTTTCCTCCCTTCCCTCCTTCCTCTCTCCCTCCTTTCCTTCATTCTTCCTCCCTTCCATCCTTCGTTCCTCCCTTCCTTCTTTCCTTTCCTCTCGTCCTTCCTTCATTCCTTCCATCCTTCCTTCCTCTCTCCCTCCTTTCCTTCCTTCTTCCTCCCTTCCTTCCTTCCTTGACTTGAAGACAACAGGAGGGTTAAATGCAGCCTCTGAATCCTTGTAAACCTACATGTACACTGAGAAGTTTTTATTTGTTCACTCGAAACATAAGCAGCAGTGCAACAAATAAGCTCTACTAACGGTTCACAGACTTCACGGGCCAACTTACCAACATACCAGACCCTGCTCGTATCGGTGCAGCAAGGCTCAGCTTCAGCACTTCATGAAAAAAGGTGCACTGCTATAAATAACATTAGATACTGCAGGAAAAAGAAAAATTGTGTTCATGTGCAGTTTCTCACAAAACTGGCATCTTAAGCAACTCCCCAAACAAGCAGTCAAACTTGGTAACCTACTTCTGCAGCAAACACCCGAAACCAATCTGGCCAGAAACTGTCCTTCCCTCGTGGTGAGGCAGCATTACCTGGGAGGCACAAACAAACACCAACCAAACAGACAGAACTGAGAAAATCTGTATTAATTAGGTTAGACTGGGATGAAAAACATGCTCAAAGCAACAAAACATAAAGTTTCCAAAATAATTGGAAAAACTAAGTTAAACTTAATTTAACAGAAATTGTAAGAAATGATAAGGAAGCACGGCATAAATATGTTTTGTTGTCTGTGTCTTGTGAATCAAATTTGATCCCTTAGATGGATCCTGAAATCCCTGGAGGGGCACAATCTCCCAGGTTGGGTTTGGGCATAACTGCTGATTACATTAAGAGAAAGACTGTAGTCATGATTGAAATTAGAGAATGAAATCATTATTGATTAGTCTGATAATTATTGCTTAAATCAATTGATTAGTCACTTTGTCTAAAACCTAAAGATGTTTACTTTTAAATGACTTAAAATGGAAAAGCAACAGCTCATGTACTCAAGTGTACCAACAAATGATTACTTATAAACATTACTCATTATTCATTTTTTTGAACTGATGATCTAATTGTGGTGATTGTCCCCCTATTTAGTACTTATAAGTAGTAAATTAAACATTTAATAAATGGTTTATAATACACTATAATGTGATTTTAAACAGATAAACGTCTTTATTAATTTAAGTGTCAATAGTTATAGCCTCTTAATTGATGTATCATTAAATAATGAATAAAAATGTGGTGTGGAGTCTATTGATCTTGATCACGTAAAAACATTTGTGATTCATTATTTGGATTAATTGATGATGAATAGTTTATATGCAGTTTAAATGGTGTGTATGACATTCCTGCATATTACTATATTTAAAGTTTGTATCACTATGAATCTTTCTGTCTCAGCCTGAAGGAGGCTACAGTTTTCCTCTCTCATTCTAGCAGATAATATTGAAATAATAAGAAAACGAAGGCAACTCGTAAAACATGAGCCCGAGGAACAATCTGTGACCTTCATCGTTATGGCAACAATAATAACCCTGAAATTAAGGCTGAGGGACGATCATAGTTATAGTTTTTAAAAATCTGTCCCTAATAGTGGTTGGGAATGTGGCACAGGTTAGAGATAAGAAACAATGCTGCAAAATTCATTCATCCCTCTTTCCTCCAAATGAGGAAATGTATTTCTATATGTCATCTGAAATGCACCACTGCTCCAGGTCATAATCACTACAGTCACTAGATAAAATCTGTCACTCAAACGTAACTCTATACTGTTTTTACGCCACTGACATCATAAACCTATTGTGAATAAAAAGAATGATGAAATGGAGCAGACAGAAGTTATTAATCAGTTTATTTCTAAGTTTCTAAATTGCTGCGTAAACACATAAAAATCATAAAATCAGAGGAGTTGATTAACAGCTGCTAAAAACAAACCAACACCCTATCATATCTATCATATAACCTGTTGCTGACTCTGGAAAAACAACATATGTACGGCGGGTCTGACGTATGCATGAGGTGCAAACATTCTCACCACATACTGTGTTTTTATAAATACCACTTTATGTGTGAGGAATAGTGTAAAGTGTGGATTTTGTGACCCTGGAGCGAGAATTTATTCTGAATCACCTACACGACACAACCCTAAAATGCAAGGGATTATGGGTAGAATGAGATAGATGGAGAAGCTTTGAAAGTAAAAACAGAGCAATGATTTATGGAATAATGTAGGATGACAGGTTACCGAAACGCTTTCCAATGAGGGAGATACTTTTAAGTCATGTGGCTTTCAATTACAAGCACTATATAGATATCTTGGAGTTGAACTGCATTAAATATTCTCAAATCAAATACAGGAAGTTACCTTTTATATAGCAATTAATAAAACAAAACAACTGGAGGTAGAAATGTGTCTAAATACAGACAAACAGAGATGATTTAACACACACACACACACACACACACACACACACACACACACACACACACACACACACACACACACACACACACACACACACACACACACACACATACACACTTCCACCTTGTGCATGGCGAGCAGGCAGACAGGCATTGTGTGAGTCAGCCTGACTGGATTGACAATGAGCAGACTTGTATTGTGCTCAGGTGATTCTTTCCCTCTTCAAGCCTGGCTGAAGGAGTCTGCACTGCTGCTGAATAGACTTCCTTTGTTGCTTTTAGTTTGTCTTTTAGGACCAAGAAATTCATTTTTTTATTTTTTATTTTATTTTGACTTAACTAGAAGATGCTATATAGGAGAGATAAACAGATTCCAGGTAAATGATAATATAAACACAAGTACAGACTGCAATAGGGAAGGATGTATAATGTATGTATTTTGAACTTTTTGTCAGCACTTTGGGATAAGGATAGATCAATTGGTAATGTATAACGATATTGACTGCGGTTGGCAGCAGAGAAATAGTCTTTTGGGGTATTAGACTCTATTTATTTGAAGCACTTCCATGAAGCATAGGTCAATATAAAGATAAGACAGGTTCCCTCCGGAGAGTCTAGACGCTGCTGCTGGTGGTGGTGGTGGTGGTGGTGGGAGGGTTGTTGATGGAAACCTTTGCACAAGTCTCCCTGGATATTTAGGAGGTATAACGCCGGTAACGGAGTAGGTCCGAAAGACAGGATGGCAGAATTGCAACAATATTGAAAGCACAGCTGACTGGTTTAATAGGGCCCTCACCCGTGGGGCCCTATGATTTCCGCGATCACATAATTTGACTGAAAAGCTGTTTTCGAGTGGAAGAGGAACGTATGTCTGGGGAAAACTGCACGGAGGGAAGCAAATCTGGGTGGCACAACAAGCCCCCCCCTCCTCCACACACTGAGCCCATCCCTCTTCTAAACAATGTAAGCATGGAGAGGCTGGCCACGGCTCTGTCTTCGTCAGCGAAAAAACTTTGAAAACTGGACACTAACCCCTCAGTACAGAGCCGAGCAGTTCCCGAAGGACTTCTGTGTGTCAGATGAACTGTTGTTTTGTAAAAAAAAAACAGGATTCACAAAAATTCACACGGAAGAAACAGAATTTGGGAACAGATTTTATAGGGCCCTAGTTTAAGCAGGAAAATCATTGATCAGGTGGTGATGTTGCATTGTGAATTTAAGGACTTAGTAGAAGTGATGGAAAGAATCATAACAGGACATGATGAATTTAAAGTTTTTGTCAGAGGTCGCTTGAGCTGACACTCCGGTAGTTTCCAACTTCCAGTACTCCCTTCCAAGTTGTAGATGGACATGAGTGTATTTGTTTCTTCTTCTTGGACTCTAAATTCACTTTTTTGTGCAAGAAACAAATTATATATTGATAGTTGAAGACAGAATAAGAACCTCAAAACCTGAGTGTACCTAACCTGCCTCTGAATCAGCAGATATATTAGGCCTTCCTGAACTAGATCAGCTCTCATATGGGTTTCAGATGGGAACATCAGCTGGATTAAGTTTGACTCCATTATTAGCATTATTTCAGTCTGCTGGCTGCCGTTTTTAAATTGACTTCATTTTGTTATGTGTAAATAATATCAGTCTATATTGACAGTTCACAGTTCATTTGGGGTCCACATAGTATCCCCGAGCGCTGTCAATCCTTAAAAATGAAATTACTTTTACTCCTGATAGATCAACAGAAGCTCAGAACATAACCTATTCAACACTCAACACTAATGAATAAATCCAGTTAAAGGATAGAAAATCATGAGCGTAGCCTGAATCCAGCCTGAAGCCAACATTTTAAAGTCAAAACTTTCTGTCTCTGTCGCTCATGCTTAAGCAATCAACTGCGATGATGTAGCTCTCACCAAGTATTAATTAACCAATAATCACTCGCACAGAGAAAAATCTTTAAAACTGATGAAAAGAATGGGTGGAAAGCAAAAGACTGCATCAATTTCTACTGATATTTTCACTGCAGTTTTTTCCCCCAAACAAAATATATTCCAAAGACATTGTTATTACATAGAAATTAAAGATTCCTTTCACATGTGTATTAAGACATATAAAGTGTTAATTGCTCAGCAGGTTTTCAACTCTCTGGAAGCTGAGGTCTCCTCCTCTGCAAAACAAGCTGACATGCTGATTAAAACCAGTAAAAACACTGAATAAAATATTTTCATGTTGATCAAATGAAACAAACTGCTACCTTGATTGAAATTATGGATTTCTGCAGGTTTGATCATTGTTGGAAACATCTATGATAATGTAACTCAACAAAATATAACACAGGTCTAGTTGTATTTAGACATTTTAATGCAGAAAAGTTACATATTGAGCCTTTAAAATGGCACCTACGCCTTCTCCCTCATTATATATTCAATCATCTATAAATATATAAATGTATTTAACCCTCCTGTTGTCCTTGAGTCAAAGAAGGAAGGGAGGAAGGAAGAAAAGGAAGGACGGAAGAAAGAAGGAGGGAAGGAAAGAAAGGAGGGAGGAAGGAAGGTAGGATGGAGGGAGGAAAGAAAGGAAGGAATGAAGGACAGAGGAAAGACAGAAGGAAGGAAGGTAGGAGGGAGGAAGGAAGGAAAGGAAGGGAGGGAGGGAGGAAGGAAGGAAGGAAGGAAAGGAAAGAAGGAAGGGAGGGAGGAAGGAAGGTAGGAGGGAGGGAGGGATGAAGGAAAGAAGGACAGAATGAAAGAAGAAAGGGAGAGGGAGGAAGGAAGGAAGGAACAGTCAAAACAGAAGACAAAAGATGTCTCCTTTTTTCACTGAGTCTATTTCAGTGTCTGTGCAGTGGAGACTTTAAGTTTCCACATCACACTTGTGTAAATTGAATATTGGACCGAGATTGGCTTTGAAAGTAGTCATGATGTGTCACAAATACTGCCGATTGGATTTTTTTTTAGTCTATCTATCTTGAGCATATGAATGTGAGAACAGCTTTCTATAGTAAGTGTCAAACTCTGCACATACATCATTCTGCACAGTGAATCAGGAACAAGAAGAAAAGAAAAAGGGTTGCATATTTCTACATTTGTTTTGTAACACATGTATGCTTTTACTTCTACAAGGAAGTAAAAGGATACAAACTGGATCTATTCTATCATTTCTGTCTTCTATGTCAGGGAGATAAAAGCAAGGAAAGATCAAGATTTTTTTTTCTCTCTCTGGCTCTGTGGTGAGAATC
The DNA here is from genome assembly GCA_021039105.1 of Scomber colias. NCBI lineage: Eukaryota > Metazoa > Chordata > Actinopteri > Scombriformes > Scombridae > Scomber > Scomber colias. Next base: position 151,145 of record JAJDFG010000334.1, read on the forward strand.
GTGACTGTGGCAGAATCAAGGTTGCAGCTGCTGCCTGCTTAAAAGGCAAGAAAAAGTTTTGATGGAGAGTTCCTCAAAAAAGCAGCAATGAATAATAGTTATATAACAAGTATGACCCCTAAATTTGAATCAGATTTTTTATTTTTTTTAAAGGGTTAGAAACCACACACAAACTAAATCAGCTGGCTTTTGCTGCTCTGACGCAGAGTCGTGACCCGAGTGTCTCCGGAAACTTCCAAGTGAATGAAAGGTAACAAATAAAAACCCCACAAAAAGGGGACAGCGTATTAAGATCCCGTGCAGGGTTACATGATGAACTTATATGCTGACTAATAAAAACTACTCTCCTGTATAGTACAATATATACAAATACTATATGCATTACATCCTGAAGAAAGCGACATAAGTGTGAAGTGTTGAGATGGAAGGTAAAATCTAATATATACCTTCACAATTTTTGCCATTTTAGTTCAGTTTGCATGCTAATGAATGAATTAGCTTGCTTGTGGTCTGCTAGCTTGTTAGTGGTGGTAATCAGTTTTGTTGATGTGGGTGTTGCTGCTTAATGCTGTTTTTGTTTTTGTCTGTCAGCAACTGTCTACTGTTTGAGTCTTTGTTAGCTTGTGTTAGCTGAGTCTTTGTTAGCTTGTGTTAGCTGAGTCTTTGTTAGCTTGTGTTAGCTGAGTCTTTGTTAGCTTGTGTTAGCTGAGTCTTTGTTAGCTTGTGTTAGCTGAGTCCTTGTTAGCTTGTGTTAGCTGAGTCTTTGTTAGCTTGTGTGTGTATGTATGGATTTTTGTATTGTTTTTTGCTTTTATTCAGATTCAGTCTTCTTATTTTTTTAATGTATTATTTGTATGCCTAAAACTAAATCTTTTTATATTCTTTTAGGGTGACTATTTTAACATCAGTCCAGGGACAGCAGATGTAAAACAGCCTTTTGGCTAATTCTGGCATATTTACATTTAAAAATGTGCATTGTCCCTGATTTCTAAACTTTAAATTAAATAAATAAATAAATAAATATATATAAGGTACAGCTGAGTCTGATGTGAATATCACTAATGTTTTATTATGGCAATTTCACCAATATTTATATATTAGAGTTGAGATATAGTTGAGTATAATAGTTGAGATCTGGAGTAGTAGTGGGTCATTCAATAGACAAATAACCATGTACCATCTGCAGTGTATACAAGAGTAATTATAGCTTCAACAAAGCTTAATAGGCTTCATGTGCAATTTAAACAAACTTTGTGATAGCCAGAGTTTGAGTTTTGACTGTCATTAGAGTTAATCATACAAAAAGTTTTAACACTTCCCCAAACAGCAGATGCTGATTTGTCGTCATAATGGAATATGACAACCAAGACCCGAAAATAGTTTGTCTAAGTGGGTCATACCAGTGAAATACTGCTCTTGGTACACTGAGGCACAAAGTCATCATTCTGCATTGTAAATAACCAGATGATATTTTGGTTTTATTGTCCCAGGAGACAGTTGTTACCAAATGTTCATCTGTTAAGATCTTTAAATAACAGAAGCACTTTGAACACAGAATCTGTTTGAAGATCCGATAGATGATGATCTTTGTCGCATGTGGGTCTCATTTTGTCGTGAGCTGTCAACTGAAGACAAGGGACAAACACAGGTGGTTGGAGGTTATTAGGAACACAAAAAAACAGTTTCATTACTTAACAGTGATCTTTTTCAGAAAGAAAAACATGTTTCATAAGTTGTCATTACTTAAAAAGCAAAATAATTCAGCCCTAGAAAACAGAATTTGCTATTTAAGATCTCAGATGATAAATGTTAGTAATGAATAATGTATGCTTCACCTTTCATTTTTAAGAGTAGAAGATCTCTAACCCTAACCCCTGTCACAGGGATATGTTTTTATTTGCATTGATAAATAATAACATTAACCTTAATAACATAAACCTTGATAAAGCAGGGTATGCATTAGGGCGTGGCTACGTCCTGATTGACAGGTTGATTGACCAATGTCCTCGAGATCCAGCCCTCGCAGCCATAGCAACCTCCCCGCTCTGCCCATGGCGCCGGCCATGACCCATATAAGTAGAATCCGTGTTTTTATTTTTCCCAGCATGCACCTTAATTTTTCAAGATGGCGCTGCCTAGATTCGAAACTATTGGCTTCCGAGCAGCAGTCCACAAACCAATGGGTGACGTTACGGATGTTACGTCCATTTCTTTTATACAGTCTATGGTTGGACTCTTCCATTGTGTCTGTTCTCTCAAACATCGGCACTTTCAAGAAGATTTACAATAGGTCAACGTCTCAAAGTCAGTTCACTTCAAAGTTCACCAAAGTTTTAGCTCTACACAAACCCTACCGCATGTAAACCTGCTGCAGGCAATTATATGTAATACACTGAACAAACATTGTCTCGTATTGTAGTGCAACACATTACAACCACATCTGCACATCAACTGACACCTGCAGCAAACTACAAACACGTCATGCAGACAGAAAAAGTAAAAAGTAAAAGATGTCAGGATGTGACAGTATGAGGACACAACATTATTACCTGCCTCAACAAACATTCACCTGTAAACTAAACGTGCTGCTGTTTTAAGGCACGCCAGATGCCACAGTGCTGCTCTTAATTCTTGAGTGTCCCCAAAATAACAAGCTTTCATGTAGAAACTCAGTGTGTGTGTGTGTGTGTGTGTGTGCGTGAGAGACCTATCCATCATGTGTCCCTCTGGATGTGGTTATCCATCATGTAATGTGGTGTTAAAGAGAGAAAAATATCTACACACACACACACACACACACACACACACATTGTTTTTCTTTCGCTCATAGAGTGTATCTGGCACATTCACACACTCTCTCCCTCCTCAGCCTCCTGAAATGAATCATGGGACGTCAAATGAGACTCACTACGATCAGTCAACCTGCTTAGCAACACAGAAGGAGCAGAGGGATGGTGGGCCTCTCTGTAACAGCAACACACACACACACACACACACACACACACACACACACACACACACACACAGAATCCTTACATACCTCACACACTAACAAAAGAGAAAGTATCACACAAACCCACTTATTCACTACAATCGCTTCAACACGCAATTTCTCACGTTCTCACAAATTTTCAGTTTCCATGTCAGTGTCTCACACACACACACACACACACACACACACTCACACACTCTATAATCTGTCCTGTGTGAAGATAAAAGACTTTTCAGAAGGTTTTCTCAGCTGCAGACATTAAGATAAATTCCCCACTTTAATTGAATAATTAGGAAGCTTCTCAGCGAGGAAAGCTTTGTTCTCTAAAACAAACCAAATGCATTAAAATAAATCACTTTTGCTTTTGCTTTCACTTTCATCATTTTACACTTGGAAGTTGAACATACTGTAATTTGGCTTCTGTAAATGTTCTGCGTCTGTTTAGACAAATATCTATAAAGCATAATGTTAATATATATGTAGTATTAAAGAGTGCAGCTGTGGAACTTGTTGCTTGCTCTCACTTCTCTCCGACTACAGTAACAGACTTCACAGCTAACAGGAAACAGGCATTACTATTGATCCACTGTGTCATACTGGCAAGAAGAGAGTGTATATGAGTGTGTGTGTGTGTGTGTGTGTGTGTGTGTGTGTGTGTGTTCATGCACTACAGCACCATTATCCACAGTTTTCAGTTTGATTACTGCTCTGTCAGGCTTTGCAACCCTCCATCACTATAATCCCATTAACTGTGTGTGTATGTAGATACCTTTATTTACTCAGGGGGGGAAACCAATTGAGAGGAGCACTCAAATTTACAATGTTGCCCTGCAAATACACAACTAAACAAGCCATATAACAAAGAGTACAAAAAGTGTTGAACTAACAATCTTATACTAAACGTAAATACACCACAGACAAAACAGGATCATCCAACAGAAACTTGAAATGTTGTTGGGATACAAATGTGTGTAATTTAAGGAAGCCCTGAAGCTTATTCCCCCTATGAGGAGCATAATAGGTGAATGCAGCTTTTCCCAGTTCTGTATTCATATAGATAAATTCAGTGTTCCGCCCTCGTCAAAGTGTCCCCTTCCTTAACTAGACAGACAGATAACTCCTTCCAAACACTGTAGTCAATTTTATGATGGATTTATTGGGCACCACCGCTTCCATTGACAGTATGACAATAGGGTAAAACTAAAATGAAGAAATAACATAAAATATACAATTAGTGTGATAAACATCATTAATATACATTTCCAACATGTATATATGCCTCATAAAGCCTTCCTGAAACATATGGCTTACAAACATAGCTATCTGAGCTTAACAGCCTAGCTTAACATAGGGTTACATAGTGGGCAATCAATAACACTTAATACAAAACATGGCTGAACCTAGCTATCCACACAAAATATACATATAAACTCAAATATAAGCATCTTATACAAACAGTACTTACAGACAATGCTTCTATTAGTGATTCAAAGGAAGAGGAATGTGGATGCTTTAACCGCTCAGTTCACAATGTGCCTTCTATCCAAGAGTGAAAAGAGAAGAACAAGATGGCTGCCTACAGGAGTCAAAGGGCAAGCCATGAGGCCCACATAATGCAAACCAGAATAAGCACCACCTAGTGGCTGCTGAATGAACTAAAAGTATTTTGGCTTTCCCCAGACCATAACATTCAGTATTTTTAATTTCTAGATATTTGGGATTAACAAGACCTGATAAGTACAAAAACTAAGCATCGTCTTTGAACAGGAAGTAGTTTCTAAGTGTCCTCATATGGGGGACAATGGGTTTGTTTTACTGTAACAAAATGAATTCACTAGTGTATAAAAGACTTTTTTTCCTTACATTGACACCTTCCCTTTGTACGAATTAGCAGTGTTGTAGTTTGTTACTTAAGAAAATAGTCAAATTTCTACAATCAAATCAAACTACAAACATTATTAAGCATAAATAAACAAGTTTCAACCATGGAATTTGATGAAGTTTTGTACCTGGTCCACTTTTGACTGGAGAGCAGCTGTTGATTGACTTTTTGCACTAATTTTTACACTATAATGTGCTTTTGTTACCACTAGGTGGCGAAAAAAAGCATGTACAGTACGAATGAGAGCAACAGGTCAAAGTTCAGCAGAATGAAGTATAATGTCCAGCAAACCCAAGATATAATGTCCCCATATGACGACGCGGGGTTGCAGGAGGTTAAATTAAAAAACCAAAAGAGTGACCCTACCTTACCTTCTCATGGAGGATACGAGGATGTATTCTAACATTGTGACCTGTAATAGATTTTAAGGGAACCGTGAGTAACAGCATCAAGGGATCTGAGGCTACTGGCAGCAGCATGCATGCAAATTGCATCTGCGTAATCGAGCTTTGATACGAATGTTGTCTGTACAACTTTTTGCAACCTACAGCTAAAAGAGATGCATTGCTTTTTTCCATAAAAGAAACTGAATTTAAACTGTGTGTGTGTGTGTGTGTGTGTGTGTGTGTGTGTGTGTGTGTGTGTGTGTGTGTGTGTGTGTGTGTGTGTGTGTGTGTGTGTGTGTGTGTGTGTCGATGCTTCCTCACTTAAACCTTTTTAATCTCTCTGTGTGTGATTATGTGCTTCATCTTTGAGTGTGTGTTTGTGTTTCCATCTGCTTATCTGATTGTGTGTGTGCATGCTTCTTCATCTAACACTGTGATTCTGCATCTAAGTGTGTACTTTTTGGTTGTATTTAATTTCTCTTTTCTATTCCTTTCTTGTTTTCTTCTCTCCATCATCGCTTCCTATCCTTTTCCCATTATTTTGTTCCTTCTCTCTCTCCCCATTCACACCCTTTCTCTTTCATTTCTCATACCTCCTACCTGCTCTGTCTGTCATATTCCTTCCTTTTCCATGCTTCCTACATCTTCTTCCATCCCTTTTCAATTGCCTCAGCACTATTTATTTCTCCTCCCTCCCTCTACGCTCTTTCCTCCATTGACCATCCATTAATTCCTCCCACCTTTCATCTTTTTCTTCCATTCCATTATTTCTCTTCAATACCAATCTGTTCTCCACCCTCCATCTTTCTCCCTTTACTTCTTTACTCGTCTCACCTTTTGGTTCACTGTCTGCTCTGTGGACAGGGTTTTTCCTTGTGTTTAGAGGAGTTGGATTGTCAGCTGTGATAATAGAAATAATTTTAAGTCCCTGCTATCTTGACTAGATAGGGCAAACATGGCAAAACATGGCTTGAGTCAAAAGATGAGTTGTGCAAAAAAATCTATGAAAATTTGGCTTGATAATTGATTTGATGATTGATAAGGAGTACTAGGTTGTTAACTGATCCACTGAAGAACTTGAGCCTAAAGTTGGGAGCAAACTTGAAGACTAGCTGAAACATACAAAGATGGGAAAGACCACACATGAAGATTTTTCCAGGGGTGGCATAAACCTGATGACTGAGTAATCACACAGACAACACACTTCAACTACTAGTCAACAGCTGGAGATCTGGTGGTTGACAACCCTTGCAAATACACCAAGACTGACAATTATGAACATGGACGACTGCCAGCCACATGCACTGTTTATATGCAGGGCTCCAACTATCTAGCTATCAGTCCTCATATTCCAATCATATTGATAATCAACTCAATAGATGCGATGTGTGTCCCCACATTAACATGCTGGTAGGATCCCTAATTTTGCTTCGATACCCCTATCTTCTAACACAAAGTACCAAAAACACAGAAGAGTAGAAGTGAGCAGAGTACTGGAAGTCATCTGCTTCATCTTTCCATCACAGCTGTCAAGTCTGCTTATTATAAGTGACTTTAGGTTTGTTTTTCTGTGAAGTTGGTTACAATTATTGGAAGTCGTTGGTTTATTTGGGCTTGCTCCCAATATGTCTATTGTTAAATAAAGTATGGCTGAACTCCATCAAAGTTGTCAAATATCACTGCTGTCAGAAGCATGCATGTAAAACCTTTAGCTAATGTAAGGTTGAGTCCTTGCAGCAGTGGCACAAGTTCAGTTTTGACTCAGACCCCTTTATGCATGTCACCCCCTCTCTATATCCCCTCCTTCCTTTAAAATAAACCAAACAGGAACAGAGGCTAAAACGTATTAAGGTATACATGTGTGTGATTTGTTTGTTACAGTGGAACAGGGCTGATGTCAAGACTTGAGGACAAGAACGAGAGACACGTTTTCTGTCCATATATAAATTGAGATGGCCAAATATCCAGTATTAATGATTTTACTCATTCTTTAATTTTTGCTGGCCAATTGGTTTTTGTTCAACTTATTTAGAGTTAAAACTAAAAATGTAGAATTAAAAGTTACGTTATTGTTTAAATTGTTGCTTATGAAATGCAAAATAGAATTCATATGTTATATTTATAAACTGATCGAGTGGCTTCTCGCTCAAACATTGTGGTAGGTAAGGTCGCCTGTTTTGTGCTTTTTTTCTCCTCATTTTTTCCCCTTTCTTCTCCTCTCTTCTCATCTCTGTGCCACCACAGTTCATATCACAGTCTCCAGCTTGTTCTTCCCTCCCTAGAGAAGCTGCAAGCAGCAAGCTCCATTCATAATGTATATAAGCTCCAACACCAAAACACATTCTTCATACAGTGTGTTATGTATGAAGGAGACTGGAGCTGAGGAAGAGAAATGCTTCTCAGTAAACTAATGCAGTGTGAAATACAGACTCAGCATCCACCTCTAGAAGCATGGGGATGAACAGGAAAAAAGGATTTTGGACAATGAAAGCAATGAAAACAATGAAAAAATGGGAAAATACATTGGTTTGTTGGTTTAAATGCTGTAAAAGACCTTTATCTTATGTTTTTAGACTTTGGTCTCTGTGAATAACAATACATAACATCCACTTTATACAACAGATATGAATGTTCTCTGAATTCATTGTATTATAAGACTATCAAATACATAATCACACCTGGCACTTCCTCAAGAACCCACATAATTTAGACTCATGAAGACACTCAACTTATGAAATATCTTCAAGATGCTCAGAAGATCTCCCGTAGACGACTGAAACCCCGACTCAGATCTCTAGAACCTGAAATTCAGCTCAGGGGACTATTTATGGATAGTGGAAGTTATTCACATGCCCTTAATAAGTTCAAAGAAATGTTTGGAACCTCCTGAGGACCCTTATCTATTTCAGGAGAACAGCTCGAGGCCTTTCAGAATTATCATAGAGAACCTCCTGAACACTTGCAGGCACGTACCTTCATGAGGGACCGTAAGACATTGGGAACTCCTCAAGTATCACTGGAACTGGAACCAGGAACATTTATTTACTCAACTTGAGGCACAGATAATGCATTTTTGACAGAAGTCTGAAGTTTTATAGGTCAGGATTTTATGTGTACAAACAGAATTTTGTAAAGGACTTCTGCAGTATGTGTTGACTAATAGCAAATTAAGGCCTTTCTTTAGGAACCGTAAGAAACCCTGAAAACCCCTGAAGAATACCTGAACCTTGTTCAGTAATTAGAACTGCCTAAAGGACCCTGGCTCTCCAAGATCCTTGTGAACTCTTTAATAGTGTCCCTCAGGGACACACCTTGCCAAGGACCTTGACAAGTCACTCAAAAAACTTAGAACCACATCAAAAACCACTGATACTCTCTCAGGGACCCCTAGGGCGTCTTTGAGAACCTTTAAAAATCTTTAGAACCACCTTAAGAGACCTTACAACCCCCATAGGAGTCCTGAGACCTCTTCCACTACTAAAACGTTCTCAAGAACCCCTGGGATCTCTTTCAAGACCCCCACTTTACGAACCACTGCACTACAGAAACTCACATTTGTGTTTGTGTACCAGTTCGCCTGCAATATTAAACCTGCAACATGCTGATCTGTGCACAGCTGAAGTCTCGCTGAGCTCCTGTAGCTTCAGGGCAGCTACCTAATAACGCGCTGCCGAGGATTAGCCTGCTTTCACACATGAAGAACACCTCTTGTATTTCCAACATGCCTACACCAAGCACCACAGGGGTGAACGTAGCATTGATGCCGTGCAGGGAATGCTGCGTGTGCATTCAAGGGGGTACTTAGCATGTGACATTGAATATGTATGTGGTATTTGCATCACAGTGTTCGGATGAGTAGCTTAATACAGAGCACGGAGGAAGACATGCATGAAAGATAAATAAGAAAGATTCTTTGAGCTATAGGAAGCATAACTTTTAATACAACCACACTAACTCAATTTTGATTTATTGTATGTTTTGTTTGATAATTAATGGTACTTCTTGACTACATAGGAAGAGTTATGATGGTAGATACTATATATACATTTTATATGGAACTTATACTGTACTCACTTGACAAGATTTTAAAAAATTTAAATAAAATGAAGTTAAAAAATGTAAATATGGCATGTGTCAAAAGCAAATGCTTTGTCACAACACAATGAGGAAGGGAAAGCTGTGGGCTGCATTTATGTAGAATACTTAACGGCGGGCAATTAAGAAACATAGTTGGATCTTCACTCCTTTCACCATCTGTCATCACCGGAAATGTTAGCTTTATAATTATAGCTATACATTTATTTCATGGTGGTTGTCGCTTGATACTAGTGGCTGAGGACGGATTTCCAACAAAAGCCAGCTGAAAAGGATGTTCAAGGACTGTCACACTGTGTGATTGGACAGTTTGTTGTCATGGAAATGCTCACAATTTCCTCAAACAAGGCTGTTGGAAAAAGAAAGAAACTGCCGTCACTTAGAAGACCCCACAGAGATAAAAGTGATATTGTAGTCAATTTATTTGTGACCTAGGTAACAGCTGTGTGGGAAGAGCATGAATTACTTTCCTTTCTATTGCATCTCAGGCAAGTAAGTACTACAGTAAGAGCCTCTATTAGGTGGGCAGGGGTGGTCTTTGGAGTTGTTTAGTGTGGAAAAGCGGGGGGAAATGATATATAGGAAAATTAGATAGATACTTTGGTTTCAGTTTAGATTTTCCTTCTTATAATTTACTTGTTTTAATGTTTACACCCAGTTTCAGTGAAATTATTTTCAGACTAGAAATTCATATAAAATTCATGTTCAGCTGTTGCACTCCCACTCTAATATAAAACAGAAGCAATGTCCATATTAACAAACACAATTTAGTACGTGGGGGTGTGTGTTTTAATGAAATGCCGAACATCCAGACTCCGGAAAATACTCTTTTTCAGATGATTTTCTTTTTAGTTTATTGTGTTTTTAAACTGAGGATGTTTTGTGAAATAGAGCTAATGATGTATGTTTTGTTTCTTGGTAACATAACATTTCCAAATGTTATCTTTTATATTTTATTAACAGTTGTCATCCAATTGTGTTCATTTTCAGGTGGTCATTATCATTGTAATGAAAAGTAAATTACAAAAGCAATTAACTTTAGGATGCAGTGAAATCATTAAACAGAATCTCAGCTCTCTCTCTCTCTCTCTCTCTCTCTCTCTCTCTCTCTCTCTCTCTCTCTCTCTCTCTCTCTCTCTCTCTCTCTCTCTCTCTCTCTCTCTCTCTCTCTCTCTCTCTCTCTCTCTCTCATTACTTTTGATACCTCCATGTTGGTTGTGCACATCAGTTAACATAATAAACCTTTTTTGACTGGTCCTGACAGGCACAGTCGAAGTTGAATTAAACAATTCAAATGTTTTGCTGCTGAGCGATCACAAATCTGGTTACAGGAATTTTCTCCCATTCAGCTTCAAGAGTATTAGTAGAGGTCAACCACTAATGTTGGGTGATTAGGCCTGGCTCACAGTTGGTCTTCCAGTACATCCCAAAGGTACTGGATGGGGTTGAGGTCTCTATGGGTAAAGATATCAAACCCTCTGCAAGACCCTCTTCTCAACCATGCATGGTTGGACATGTTGGAGGCCGTCTGATATTTCTATAAGGACTGGCTGGATGAATGGATGGACAGCACAGGAATGAATTAAGAATACCATTTAAAACCATTGGCCAAAAAAACAGAGAGAAACCAGGCAGTGATATAAAACTGAAACATTACTTTGAGTGTAATTCTGTAATTTTTCTTTTCTTTGTATTTTATTTTGATATGCCCCTCCCCTCCACAATAAAGTCTGAATTGAACTGATCATGAAGTGAGCTGTATTTATCATGCAGTCTCTGCAGTGAGAAGTGAAGTGACAGCTGTCACATATAAACTGGTCCAACATCGGTCGAACACTCTTTGAGTAGACCTGTAAGATCTGTGTGTCTGAGCTGATTGTATGTGAATGAATGATGATAGGACATCAATACTTCACCTGGCAGGTGATGCATGCTCCAATCATTGCTCTCCTCCTCATCCCTCACTGTCGCCTTCCCTTTGTATCTTTTTAAAGGAACACAATTATGATACAACACAACATGGTATGTTCGGATCATACATATCATCATGCAAATTTTTCTTTCACTTTCTTCTTCTCTTACTCTCTCTTTCTTTGACTCCTCTACACATGCACACTCTGCTTATTGCGTGCTACATTGCTGATTCGTCATGTTGAAATAAATTAGCGTGTGGCAGGAAATTTACATTTGCATGACAACCTGCTTAATGAGCAAGATGTATGTATGTGTATGTGTGTGTGTGCGTGCGTGCGTGCGTGCGTGCGTGCGTGCGTGCGTATTAAAAAAAGGAAAAGAGAGCAGTATAGTGTATAGGGGAGCAGGACGGGGTCAGGAGGAAACTGACCTTCTTGCTAAGTAACAAGTAAAAGTAACAATTCACTTGTTAGTAATTATAACTGTGTTCTGTAATATCTACATTCATTGTGTATTTAATAAATTATATATTTAATAATATATAAATATAAATAGACTTATCAAATGGAAAGTAAAATTTAAATATGTGGTGTCTTTTCACTTTATTTGAAGATAACTGATTGGCTGTAGCTCTTGTTTTTTTTTTTTTTTATAGTTTTGATGGTTGATGCCTCTTGATTGTCTTATGGTGAAGCATCGTTATCTAATCACCATCTGATGTGTTACTAGGATGTAGCTTGTATAACATAGTGTCTGTGTCCTGCTATGATTGTTGATCATGCATATGGAGTGTGTGACACTTTTTTCCTATTCTCAACTTATTATAACTCTAACATGCTTGGATACTTGAATTTTAATATCACAGAGCAGAGGTTAGATGTTGACCGAGTTGGTGATGCACTTGTTTCCTCTCATACTTCTCAATTTCTTTTATTTGGTTTATGATGTTTGTTAAAGATTAATGTGGCACAGCAAACACAAACAAAACCAAAAAGGCAGATGAACAAAACCTTTTTTTGGGGAACTTTGATATGATGATTTATGTATACTTATCAAATCCAAAGAATTTTGTTCAAATAAATAAACCCTGAATTAATCATGTAAGTCTCCTGCAAATACTAAATTAACTCCTCAGTGTGTGAATGTATCTGCTGCAAGTGAGTGTATGTCAGTGTGTATGAGTGTATATATTACTCTGTTGCAGTGACTATGTGCAAGTGTATCTGCCAGGTGATGTGTGAACAGGTGCCCTATGTGTGTGTGTGTGTGTGTGTGTGTGTGTGTGTGTGTGTGTGTGTGTATGTGCTAGTCTAAGCCATTCTGCAGCAGAGCAGGGATTGGGGCTATACAATAGCCTACAGTGGTGTGAACCTCGTTAATTACCCCTCCTGTCTTTGATCTCAGCCTAACGAGGAGAAAACGAGGTGTTAACAAGCCCAGGCTTCTCTGGGGGACTTTCAGCTACTAATCACTCCATGGGAAAAAGCTGGTGTGTGCATGTATATGTGTGGGTTTGTGTTATATAAAAGGTAAGGGAAGGTTCTGGAGAAAAGTTGTGATTTTAGAGTGATGTCTGAATGGCAAGGAGGTTTACATAAGTCGGTTATTGATAGGGCTTTAGTTCTCCTAAAGACTGTAATGAAACTAAGGCAAGACTATATATAAGATTTAGCACAATGATTTAAAATATCACAAGGTCAACACGATTGTTGTAATGTGAATAAACATCCAACACACCAAGGATCTTATTCCAAGGTTTAAACAATCAGGGTAACATTGCCACAAGCTTTTAAAGAACACTTTTCAAACACAACTTGTGTAATTGGCTGCACAGAGACTGTTTTGCAAAAAGCCCAAAGCCTGGACTGGAGAAGTGAATCATTCAGTCACTACTGTGTGAAATATTTAGTGGTAATTTCTCCCTCTGGAGTTATCATGTTCATTTCAGATGCTTACGGTGGTAAATGCAGAAAAGAACTCAGAGTTTCTGGACTATTTGCATGCTGAGAAGGAGGTGATGTGTGACTGTGGTTTCAAAGTTAAGGATTTGCTGGAGGAGTGTAGGGTTAACTTAATCATGCTAGCATTCACATGGAAAGGATGCCAGCAGACCAATGAGGAGATCACTCACATATAGCCCATTGCACATGCCCACATTCATGTTGAACAGGCAACAAGAGGCCTGAGGGTGTACATGAGTAATCCTCAAAGTGTGCCAATTAACTATCTGCCATCCTGTGCTGGTATGGTGAATTTAAAATGTGAGAAGTGAGAAGACATTTATATTACACACACATGTATCGTTCATTCAACACATTTCATTCACTTAACATTTTCAAACTGGAATGAGATACAGCGTCGACTTTCAGTACCTCTAATACATAACACTCAGAAAGTAAAGGGCTCCATGTAGTTTAACCCCAGAAATGTAATTTCTCAAAGTGGAAAAGCCATTATTAAACACTGGAACATTTGTTTTAGGAAGGTGAGCAGAATTTAACTTTATTAAAATATTGTGTCATTTGTGGACTTTGTGCTTAAGGTTTTATGTCTTTAACCCTCCTGTTGTCCTCCCGGGTCAAATTGACCCCATCTCTCTTTTGACTGTTCCTTCTTTCCTCCTTCTTTCTTTAATTTTTCCTTTGTTCTTCCCCTCCTTCCCTCTTTCTTTGCTCCCTCCTCCTTCCATACTTCTTTCCTCACTTCCTTCCATCCATCCATCCATCCTTCCTGCCCCTTTCTCTCCTCTTTCCTTCCTCCCTCCCTCGTTACTCCTTTCCTTCTCTCCTTCCTTCCTTCCTTCCTTCCTTCCTCCCACCCTCCCTCCCTCCTTCCTTCCTTCCTTCCTTCCTTCCTTCCTTCTTTCCTCCCCTCCTCCCTCCCTCCCTCCTACGTTTCTTCCTTCTTTCCTCCATCCTTCCTTCCTTGACTCGAAGTTAAACATAGGATACGAGACGCTCTCACTTCTAGTTGCAGTTAAAGTCCTTTGATTTGATTTGATCCCCATATGAGAACTTACAGACCTACACTGTCTGCTGCTACTTTGACATTTAACTGTTGAGTCCTGCATAGACTTTGGCGTACTTGCACATGGTTTCATACATATTCATTCATACACTATTTATAGATTGGTTTCTTTTTGGACTCTCACTTTCCTGCGTTTCATTCTCACAACAGCACTCAATCAGTTCTACACATCAGCTCTCCAGCACAACTTTACCAAAATCTAAATGCATTTCAGATTTAAGACTAATCCTCAAGTGAGAAGACATTTTCGGCTTTATAATAGAGAGGGCTGTTTTTCTTTCCCTACTGCTGTGACTGAGAGCCCTCTGAGTGCACTTTTAATTGCAGTTTGAATGTCGCAGATTTACTGTGCATATTTTTGTCAACTTAATCTCCGTGAGCCAGATGGTGAAGACAGTTTGTTTAGATCAAATGCTGTGCCCACTTTTTTTTAATAATGGGTTAAGTAATATAATGATAATAGGATGAGTAATATCCTAATTCCCCTTCCTTTCTCTCTCTCTCTCTCTGTCTCACACGCATTGATACACACATATCAGAGTAGAATCGAGGATAATGGATTAATCTGAAAACGCTGGTGTCATGTTTTAGTGTGTAAAGGTGAAAACTGAGGTTTTAAGAAAATGATAAGGGTTGGGTCGCAATAAAGTTAATAAACTTTTTCTCTTGCTTCTATCTCTGTGATTGCTCATTTAAATGTCATTAAAGCTTACAGTAGGTAGGTAAGTGTTTTTTTTTTATCATGTCAGATGACTTCAGGGTCATTAAATTGTAAATGATCAACATATGAGCACAGCATTGTTGGAGTAATTGTTCTCTTGTCTAACAGGTAGCTTTTAAGATCCATTATCACAATTATTCAGTTCAAAGAAAGAGAAAATATAAAGTGAGAGCAACTAAATTGTGAGTCTGGCTACATTTCAACTTTATATGATGTGTCACAAGAGAAAATGTAACCATCGTTCAGCGTTGACATACATCCAGGTCCAATGTCTGCCTTTACAGACTCACACACTTTAAGTTCTCAAGTTAGAGCCTTTCATATTGATTATATGTTATCACTCTGTCTATTTTTGTCATCCTGTTTTTACACACAAATAAAAAAAGTTATCTTGGTCAATTCAGTACACACAACCTTCACGTCTCTTCATCCTGGAAGAGGAGGGATCCTTCCTTTGTTGCTCTTCCTGAGGCTTCTTCTTTTTAAAGTTTCTAAGTTATTTGTGTGTGTGTGTGTGTGTGTGTGTGTGTGTGTGTGTGTGTGTGTGTGTGTGTGTGTGTGTGTGTGTGTGTGTGTGTGTGTGTGTGTGTGTGTGTGTGTGTGTGTGTGTGTGTGTTTGGTGTGAAGGTGAGGGTGGGGGAGTGGCAGGCCTTTGCAACTTTACATTGACAAGAGGAGGAAATAGTAAAACTTTCAAGAAGAGAAACCAAAATCCTTTCATTCCACTGACTGTAAGTACTACTTTACCCTAGAGACTGAAGTGCCCTTAATCTCAGAGTGTTTTGACAGGTATGGAGGACAGGTGATACACACACTTACCTAAAAGTGTGTATTTGTGTGTGTTTTTGAGGCTGTAAGCGGAAGAAAGGTTAAAGGTGTAGTACACAGTGTGTTTGTGTGTGTGTTTGGTGGAGACAGTGAGAGAGTGCAGCATTGGGGTAGAGAAAGACAGAGAGACACAGAGACAGAGAGAGAGAGACAGTGACAGAGAGAGAGAGAGACAGTGACAGAGAGAGAGAGAGAGAGAGAGAGAGAGAGAGAGAGAGACAGAAAGACAGAAAGACACTGACAGAGAGAGAGACAGACAGAAAGAAAGAGAGAGAGAGAGACAGACAGAAAGAGAGACAGAGAGAGAGACAGACAGAAAGAGAGACAGACAGAGATAAAGAGAGAGAGAGAGAGAGAGTGATAAAGACAATGACAGAGAGAGACAGAAAGAGAGACACAGAGAGAGACACAGAGAGAGACAGATAGAAAGAGAGAGAGAGAGAGAGAGACACAGAGACAGTAACAGAGAGAGAGAGAGACAGATAGAAAGAGAGAGAGAGAGAGAGAGAGAGACAGAGACAGAGACAGAGACAGAGAGAGAGAGCTGTAGAATGAGGTTAGGCTAGCAGCAGCTGTGAACTACAGGAGCCTGCAACCTTTGACTTTACACCTCACTGCTGCTCACCTTAACTCAATTTTGATTTCTCACCTTTACCCTTAATATTACCATCACAAAGTAAAGGACTGAACAAATAGTATCCTTTACTGTTGGCAGGACACACACACATAAGGTCAATGTGTCCCTGCCAACTCCATACCAGTCGAAAGCGGAGAGACTAAGGACACTTTATCCTTGAGGATGCTCTTATACTGTCCAGTACTGTGTCTGCCACTATGACTATAAATGGCTGCCATAATTACAGTTATGAAAGTAGGCAGTAAACATTTCATTACACATAACACTGTTCCTGCAGTCAGCAAAATCCTCTAAAAGTTAGTTTCTAGGCTTCAAAATGATTTGGCAAATTGTCCAAGTCATTAAATGTAATGTTATAATGTTTAAAATGAGAAAACAGTATCATTAGATTTAGAATATTCAATTATTTAAGTTATATTTCACGACCAGTATGTAGAAATTGGTGGCATGCAGCAGTGAGGTTACAGTTTGCAACCAAATTAATACCCTTTGGAAGGAGAGGGTGGTGGTGTAGGAGAATCTATGGTGACTGTGAAACTCACAAAAAACTCAAAAGGTCTTCTGTGGTTGGTTTGTCTGTTCTGGGCTACTGTACTATAGAAACGTTGCGTTGCAGCATAGTTCTCTGTAGATATAAAGGGCTCATTATAAGCTAATGGAAACAACAATTCTTAGATCCAAGTGATTATACACCAATGAAAACATACTTATGAATATTATGAACATGTAGATAGCTATTTCAGCTATATGAGTTCACCCATAATAATGAAAGACCGGGATTACTGTCTAGTTCAGCCGCTGGATTGAAGCTTGTATCCATGAGGTTGAAGGTAAGACCTGGTGCCTGTCTGGCCTGTACTGAAAACACTGTAATGTTAGTCTAGCAAACATCAAGTTTGTAGTTAGCGCCAATATTAGCCCAAGTAAAGTTGTCAGATGACAAATAATCCACTGACTTGTGAAAAGGATTAAGGGTAACTGACATTTGTTTAATCGGCCGGCATCAATGATACAGTGATATAACAGCAGAGCAAGCATCCCACTGCTCGCTGGCATCCAGGCAGTGAAGGGTTAAGGATTTTCTGAAAGCGGGCTGCTCACATAAAACATGTTCAAATCTGATAAACACATCCACAGACAAACTAAATGTGATTTTGGTCAAGCTCTAACATGCTCTATTTCCATCACATATTAGTTCTTTCCACCAAAATCTCCTGGGAGCCATGTAGAAAAACATGCAAGGAAAGAGGATCTGAGGAAATATTCATTCCTTTCACACTTCATATATATGTATATAAGGTAGCATGTATTGTGTTATAATTGATCCAGTCAATATACAGGAATACATATGAGACACTTGAATCTTGAGATATCACACATACTCTCTGAGCACTATTTGTTGCATCACACATCATACTAATGCTGGGTCGAGCCTCCCTTTGCTCTCAAACAGCCTCAGTTCTCACTGTAATGGATTCCACAAGATGTTGAAAATGTTCCTTTGAGATTGTGCTCCATCATTACGTGATTGCATCACATTTGTCAGCTGCACATTAGCGCTGCCAATCTCCTGTTCTACCAGATCCCAAAGGTCTTTTACTGGATTCAGATCTGGTGACTGGGGATGCCAGTCTGGGCGGCTGTGCTTCAGGAGGTAGAGCGGTCGTCCTCTAATTGGAAGATTGGCGGTTCGATTCCTGGCTCCTCCAGTCCACATGTCGATGTGTCCTTGGGCAAGACACTTAACCCCAAATTGCTCCCATTGATGTGCCAACAGTGTATGAATGTGAATGAATGGTTAACTTCCCTCCAGGTTGGCTCCCTGCGTGGTAGCTCCTGCCATCAGTGTATGAATGTGTGTGAATGGGTGAATGACATGTAATGTAAAGCGCTTTGAGTGGTCGTAAAGTCAAGTCAAGTGAAGTCATGATCTGGTGACACGAGGAATTATCATGCTGGATGTAGCCATGAGAAGATGGCAAACTGTGACCATAAAGGGATACACATGGTCAGCAACTATTAGGCCTGTCACGAGAACTACTTCTGTTGGACGATATATAATCTCAGGATGGGATTGGAGAGTCGGCGCTACGCTTCTGTAAAAACACAGATTGCCATTATGGGCCGGGACAGAGTTATTTACCTTCTGCAGTCTCTACTCAGGACGTGCACAGTGAGGAACAGAGCTTAGCCAGTGTGACATGAAATGCCTCTTAGCTGCTAATGTGAAGTGTGGCAATAGTGAGGTAAAAAAAAGAGATGTTCATGTCCATGTATCATAAGATAAGTTGATATACAGTACAGATGATGTTGATAATTACGATGTGAGATATGCATGTTGTCACTTCTGTTGCAAACCAAATATCCCTTCACGGACATTAAAGATGTTCAAATCAAATTACATTATTGTACAATAAGTTGATTATTGTGACAGGCCTAGCAACAATACTCAATAGGCTGTGGCATTCAAACCATAATCGTTAGGTATTAAGGGGTTCAGAGTGTGCAAAGAAAACACACCCTGCACCATTACACCACCAACACCACCACCACCACCACTACCTGCAGCCTGACCCCATCATCAGCAACCTTAGCAGAAGTGCAGATTCATCACGCCAGGCTACATTTCCCCAGTCATCAACTGTACAGTTTTTAGTGAGTCTGTGCCCACTGCAGCTTCAGATTTCTGTTCTTGGCTGACAGGAGTTGAACCCGATGTGGTCTTCTGCTGTCGTAGCCCATCCGCCTGAGGGTTGGACGTGTTTCGCATTCTGAGCTACTTTTCTACTCAGCATGTGATTTAACATAGGCTGTCTGTCAGCTCCAATATAAATGAACTCTAGAGACTGGACATCAGCTGTTTAAAAAAACATTCATATCAGCTCGTCTGACACCAACAATCATGCCGAGCTACTGACCTGACTTTGATACCACAGCACAGGTTACCGGCCACAACTGAGTACTCAACACCAGTAGTCTTTTTGAGTCATCTATTTAAAATTCATACTCCTCACTCTGATATTCTAAAATATTTGAAAAGGGCATGACATAGTAACTACACATCACATCTCAACAAACATAAGAGGTTGTATTATAATTCATAACCCAACATCTTGAGCCCATAGTTGGAAGTCAGAAAGTGTTTTCCTCACTCTTTACTCTTCTCATCTTTTTCACTCAACATTATTTATGACTCTTTTTTTTGTCAACCAGAACCAGCAAAACCCAACACCATAATCCAACTGCATGGTGACAGTAGAGAGAGATGGACACAGATAGTATGCATGATTTTCTATCTTTAAAAATATATATCTAATTAGATCATTTAACATAATGTGAAGTGGCATGGTGATGTTTTTTTGTCTGTATATGCAAGTAATTGTGATTGTTTGTATTTGAGAATTTAGGGGTATGTATAAAGGGTTAGGGTTTATATAATTGGGTGGGTGAGGATAAAATAATTAAACTTGTGATGACAACTGAGTGTGGATGTATGGATCTAGTTGTGGCTTAGCAATTTAGGTAATCCAAATGTATGTAATTAAATTTCTAGAAGGAATGACAATTATTTTGAAAAGTCATTTGTATTGTGTCCTTCATAAGACAAATTCACATAAAGTACATGACAATTCTTCACCACACCAGTTGGTAATTTCTTTCCTATGAGCATATTTGTCACATCCTGTCTGTCATTTCTATTGTGTTTTAGTTTGTGTCTTATTTTGAAAGATTTGCTCCTTGTGTGTATGGTTATTTTTACTTCCTGTGTTTTCTCGGAGCAAACGGAGCAGTACCACCGGAAACCATGGGGGGGCAGTGTTGCTGTCACTACTCGATACGTAGCTCTAGTGAGACACGAAGAAGAAATAACAATGGAGGAACTTTTTGAGGAAAGGTTGTGCGAGTTGGTTAGAAACTTTAAACATATCGTTTGTGTCTTTTATGCAAGAGGAACATTATCAATATCTCCTCCACAGTCGCCATGTTTGTTTTTGAGTTTGTTGGTGTCATAAACGGTTGACTCTGCGCTGCCCCCTGGTGGATGTATTGGTTAACATCCACGCCAACGTAAAGGACGCATGGAAGTATGTGAGCAGTGACGGTAACATCGTTTGAAACGGACGGATACATTTTCGTACTGTTGAGCATAAATGGGCCCTTAGTTGATTTCCTCATGTGTTCCACCTGTATCATGTTTCTAATCACCCCTTATAGGTTTTGGTGTTCAGTTCAGTCATTGTCCGAGTCTCTATTGTACTTGCATCTGTTTTGAGTTTCTCATGTTGGCCAATGAATTCCATTCTTCAGTTTCGCTCTGCGTTTGGGTCCACCTGCTCCACCATTTCTGACAATATTAGCTGTTAATTTACAAGAATCTGCAGAACACTGTCAATTAATTATGTTCTTGTATATTAAGCAAGGGATGCAATGAGGAGGAAGAGTGTAGGAAAAACTTATATGGGAATAATAAAAGTAAGTAAGTGTGTAATAAAAGACAAAAAAGTGAATAGTAATAGTAATTATTTATGCTTAAATTTATGATATCTTCTTTCTTTTATGGGCAGTTTTCCTCCATTCTGGCTCCAGCGTAATATATGTAAATCAAAGAAAGCTTCTAGCAATATTCAACTCCTGTATCTGGAAATTGTTGATATTTATTGGTGCATGAGCCAGGCGTCTACAGTCTTCAGGTGGAGTCACTGTCATCTTTGAAGCTATGAATGTCATTGAAAGGACACTTTTCATGTATTTTTTAATATTCTGTGCATAACATATATTGCACACATTAAAGTTTAAAATTGTATTAGGCTGTATTGTATTTGTGACTTAAATGGATTACCCATAAGAACAAAGTAAAATAGCAGCATGAAAAATGTAGCATGTATATTAATAATGAAAAATGGAAATATCTTATTCACATATGTGTTCTCATCAATTGCCATGACACATCCAGGCAGCCTTAGATGCATCCTGTATCCTTTGATCATTGAAACATGCAGAGATCTGATTAAGGATAAGAATCATTTGTTCAATGATTTATTTCTTTTAGAGTTACAAAACTTTAGGTCTGTAACTATAGTGCTACTTTAAATAACTGAACATTTGAACTGAACTTCTAATCGCTTTAAATGTACTCTGTTGAGTTCATTAGAGTAAAGTTCAGTCTTTGTCTGAGTCTCTGTGTTAGTTTGCTCTGTGTGTTGGAATTAAAACTACTATTTCTTCAATAAGGCTGAGCTTGCATCCCTGAACTAAATAAACTGATCTTTCTTTGCAACTTGCCTATCTCTGTGTTCTGCTTTTGGGTTCTTATCTACCAGTACCATACCTGATAGTTTGGTTTAACTTTTATAAAAGAAGGAATGTACTGAATCTGAATTGTAGGAATGTCAAAGCAACTGCAGAAATTCAGCAAGGTGAAAGGCTGTGAAAAACTATGCATGCCATCAAAAATCCCATCTACTGAACTATGGCTTCATCAACCACTGGACCAGAGAGTGGCAAAATGGACCTCCATCCTCAACCATGTGCAGGATATCCATACACACGAGGACCCCATTTTTCCGTAAGTGCTTACATCTATTGCGCCAAACAAGGGACAAGAATAAATGGCTGTCAGCAAGTGTGTTTCAGATATCTTTTTTGGTCCTTTTTTATTTATTTATTTATTTTTTAGCAACTCCTGCATTCAAATACACACCTTTTGGACCTCAGAAAGCTATACTTAACTTGTTGAAGAAGAGCATAATGTCATATTAAATATATCATTAAAAACAAAATGCTTCCAAAATATAAGAACATTGTAAAGCACATATTAATGTTGTCAGTGGCCATATGGTTGAAGCTGTTCATTCTCAAATTGTACACATTAACCTGTACAGAGGATGTCCTACCTCCATTTCATCATCCTCTTCCTGAGTCTGAACTGTTCACAATGTTCAACATGAAAGACATCTGTGCTTATTGTTGAGAGAAGACTGACATACTGTGAGAGATAACTTCACAATTCTCCACTCTTGCTGAGCAAAACGGCAGCAGCACCTTTGTCCTCTCTAGATCAGAGGTTTTTCAAAGTGTGAGGCGTGTCTCTCCTGGGGAGCATCAGAGAACTTCAGGGGAAAAATAGACCATAAAAAAATAACTAAAGATTTGGTTAGCTAACTTCAACTAAGCGTGGGTTAAAAAGGAGCAATTTTAATACATTCAGTGAGAGAGGAGAGAGCAGAGAATTATTAAAGTATTGTTAAGCCACAAAAACAAATGCAACATAGACCCGAATTCAAGTTTACCAAACCTATGGTAGTCAAGACTGGCCAAAAAGAACAAAATATGAGGAAGCGGGCTGTAGGACCCAGGAGTTCCCTTCTAAACTATAGAAAATGCAAAAACCTAAACTAAAGAAACAAAGCCGGGAAAACTACCAGGCCCCTGGTCCTCAAAAAGTACAAAATGAAACAAAAGCAAACAGAAAAAGAAATGGCAGGAGATCAGGACTGCATGTCAGGAGGAAGAAAGAGAACGAGCTCCCGTGCTCTGCCTTATAAAGGAGTAGCAGATCCGCCCACCAATCCTCTCATGAGGCGCAACAGAAAGCAAGAGGGGAAGAGAAAAGGGTAAAAACTATTAGTGATTCAAATAATAAGAAAGCTGCTAAAACTCATGAGTTATGTACTTTGCCCCACTGGCTGCTATGTTATATATTAACCACTGTGTGTTTGTATTGTTTTATTGTCTCTTTGTAATGTTTCCTATACATCAATAAAAAATGTATAGAAAAAAACAAAAAAAGAGAAGAGAAGAGAAAAGTGAGGGGGCTAACAGTGATGCCACTTACGACTGCCTGCTGCTAAAAGTATGTGTTTGATACTCCAAGGTCTGATGGTTTAGTTAAAAAGTTAAAAGTTAAAAAACTAAAGATAAAAACATGAGAAGTATATATAAATGTTTATTAAGATAAATATATTTAAAATGTTTTTAAAAATATGTATAAACAATAAAGATGTTCCCAACATTTCAATGTCTTAAATCTGCTTCTCATTGAACCTCTTTCTCTTTCCTGATATAACCTAGTCTTGTGACAGTTCATTAAATAGTAATGAAAGCTAATCTCTAAATTCATGTACATGACCACAAATCTTTCAAGTTTTTCAGCACGACTATCAGACTAGTGTATTTCGGTTTCACCATGTTTGACTGGTAGAAACCATCTGATACGTCTTTATAATGTACAAATTTAGATGTTTGGATGTGGCAGGTTGTGTGGATGGCTACATACATAATGGACTTTGCTGCAGGAGACTGTTCACTTTACATTCAGTCTTCTGCCATGAAGGCAATCTATTGATGCCCTTTTTTCCGTTTCTTCATTTCCAGTCCGTCCTTGCAGCATGTGGGGACTTAACTTGTATAGAAGCAGCTAAGAGAGAACAGCTTGGCTGGAAAGTGATTGTTCCGTGTCAATAGAGGCACCTTGAACTCCAGGTATTGTGGCAGTGGCTACTTCAGGGTGCTGTTGGAGGGGAAGACCAGTTTGAGCACATGAAGGTCTCAGTGCAGATGACAGAAGTGTGACCGTGGATTCTCCAACATGAAGAGAATTAAGTCAGACTGCAGGTCTGCTTGTCTAACGAGATGCTTAGCTTCCTCCTGCACATCTCCGTTTAAGGCTCCTGCACAGCAATTCAATACAGAGAAAGCAGTCCCGCTAGTTATATCAGGCCCAAGACTGTTATTGTAGGAGTCTATTCCTCGTGGAGTCATTAATGAGAATGCCATAGAAGTCTTGGCAATGAAAAACAATCATATTCTCAACTGACTGTCATTAAAACATGCTTTTCAAATGAGAAGTTTCTAGGTAAAGGGGAGAGTAAAAGAGTAATCTTATGGATGTAGATGGATATGAAACTTTGGGGTAGCGTAGCAGTTGCTGGCTAAATGCTGAAACATAGTGGTGTTGCAAGTTCCATTTCACACATGCAAAACTGGATCCAAACATCATGAGATATTCTTAAAATTCATGACAGAGATTTAAAAAAGAAAGAAAGAAAAGAAGCGAAGTCATTGATGACTTGATGCTGTTCTGTGACCGGGGGTCAATTTATGCCGAGGACCACAATGTGCAGAGACAGGCACCCAGCTCCCTCAGGCCAAGTATACACATAGCCAGGTATTTATATAAATGAATACCCTTACCCCCCATCGTTTTCAATAATAACATCGAACACACCAGATCGTTTTCAGAAAAGTTTTCATCTACACGAACCCTCATAAATACACCACACAAAGCCTAAACAAAGGTCACACACCTGATGCTGATGCATTTTCTGTCTCATACTGTGAACTGTTTTCCTCTGAACACATGCAGGCATGAAAAGTTTTCCCAAATCTCCACTTTGGCCAGAGTTTTCAGAAATAATTGTTTTCAGTGACCTATAAAGGAGTTTTCGTGTGGATGAAAGGCAAAAAACGAAATGAAAATATCAGTTTTTCCAGACACCCAGCTACGTGTGTACATGCCCTTAGTTTCTTCAAAGTTTCCAAAAGGCTTGCCTATAACCCTAACCTGGTTTCATGATTTTTTTTCTCCATTCTTACACGAGCAGACAACACTACTGCAATGTTACATAGTTGGAGCTCAACTAGACCATATTGCAAAGACCCGCCCTGCTAATGTTAGTTAGGTTGAGGGCAAGATCTGCGTGCCGGCATACTTTAAGCCCTGTATTTCTACAAAGGTGAGAAACTAATTTCAATAAAAGAAAAACCTGGAAGATCGTTAAGGGCACAGTCAAAAAGAATCAGTTTCTTCAAAAATGAGTTATGTACTGGTTCTCAATTACCTGAAACAAGGAAGTGCCACTGAGTATAAAGAAACAACACAACTATATACATATAATAAAAAGTGGCTCCTACAGTCACTTCATATAAAGATAGAACAGAAAGGGTAAGGTTATATTTTATTTAAATACGCTGGAGACACATTCCCAATAGCACCAACCATACATTGGGATAACCACGGTGAAGAGGACAGTTGTATGCTTCACTAACAAGCTTCAAGTTATTCTCTTTGCTTAATGTACAATGGGATTCATTTCTTGGTGTAAAAAAATGGTGAAAAAAGTTTTGAGTGACAGAAACCTCCCAATTTTCTGGAGCATGCACCACAGCGCTGCTTTGATGGACACTCTGGACACAGTCAGAACAGTAGTAGATTTCACTTCCACGGTCGCTGCATTGCCAGATTTCACTTTTATCATCAGTGAGGGAAACGTTGTAGAGGCTGTGCAGGCTGTGGCATCTGGAGCACAAAGAAGCTCAGCACTCACATTGAGGATTATTTCCCTTGTGCTTGTTGGCCATGCTTCCACAGTGTCATTCTTTTTTTTGACTGGTTTTAACAAAGCTTTGGGGAAGTCACTATTGGCTGCTGGTGGTGAAAACAAGCAGCATCTTATCTCTGTTGGCTTCTTGGTCAAGGGGATCCTTCCTCTCAGTGGAATTTTTGAACAGTGATATATTTGGTTTTTTGGTGTTTTTTTGGGCCATATTCATTTATTAAAATAAGAACAAAGAATAAAATTGATTCTAGTCATACTGTGCAAAATCAAGAATGGCAAGTGAGGCATTCAAACTAAATTTAAATATATATAAACATGCCAAGAAATGATCACAATCAAATCATTTGAATAAAACACATAACTTAGCCTCGTACAGAAGAGGAGAAAAATATCTTTAGGGCAGGAAAAATCATAATTAGTAAGAACTCTAGGAAATGTGTTGTGGAAAAGTTGGGAAGCTCAAAAACAGATTTGCATCTCTGTTTATTAAAGAGAACGTCTGCAGCTAATACTCCAAGAGACAAGTATCAAATGTCCTTACTGAATGTCTGCTAATATCAGTACTTGATTACATGTGTAGGTAAATATACTGTAAGAGTTTTGAGAGAATTCAAGGAGCTTTTTTTTTGTTCAGTTTTACTTTGCCTGCACTAAGCCTAAAATAAAGACCTATTCTTCAGCCCTGTTTGCGGTCTCTGCATTTTATTCCACTTGCTCCACTTTCCACCCATTACACACATGACATGTTTGATTTTCACTATGCACAGAATGTATGAATATAATATCTACCAAGGTTTAAAGTTGATTAACTGGTTAAGGCAGATCAGCTGGATCAAATTGGTAGTAGCATCTCTTCTTTTTCTTTTGGTTAGGTTTAGTAGTAACAAGTATCTTTAGCTAACGTTATATTAACTTACTTTGTATTAGCTATGAGAAGTACAGATACAGTAACCACAATATCCATATAAATAATGGAAATAATATTTATACCATGTTTGTGTTTGTTATCAAGGCGGCTGTGGACAAGGTGAAGGGTGGGTCGGGGGTTAATATATCGTTACAATGTAGCATAAAGACTTTATATCGGTTCGGTTTCACATGCACATATTTCTAAACGAACCAAAATACGTAATAGGTAATATGGCACTGTTCAGCAGACCGCTGATAACCCTAATCCCTTAGCTGTTTGATGAATAACGCGTATGTATTGCATTGATTTATGAGTCATGGAAAGTTATGAGTCTGACCAGATATCAATGAGACACTGAACCTCCTCATGGGTCCTTGTTTGTCTACGGTTCATGCTGTTTGGTCTCATGTTAACTCAGGGAATCAACAGGAAATGAAATATATGATTTTACCCACAATTTAGTGCCCCTCATACCCATAAGTCAT
Organism: Scomber colias; assembly: GCA_021039105.1. Lineage (NCBI taxonomy): Eukaryota > Metazoa > Chordata > Actinopteri > Scombriformes > Scombridae > Scomber > Scomber colias. The sequence continues at coordinate 178,360 of JAJDFG010000334.1, forward strand.
TACAACTAGATCGTTTTGGGCCTATTTGTTTCAGGTTGCATTCTCACCACCGGAACCGCACCAGAGTTCAGCAGATTGAGACGATTCATTTGGTGCAGACCTGAGTGTGTTGCTGTTGCTGTTGGTGTGAAAACGCCCTAAAGCTGCAATATTGAAGATGCACTTCTTTCCTTCTTGTGTGTGTTTGATGATGGTGTGATGAAGCATGGCAGGGACTGCACTATGGCTGAGGCACATTACCACCGTGGTGACAGTGACAGTGGCTGAACTGAAAGCCTTCATAGCCCTGTGGAGCCCAAGGTGCAAAAACCATGGAGTTGGACAGCCTGTGGTCAGGGAATTGGCTTGCTATCAGGAGATAATGAGGTTCCTATGGTTTGATAAGACCAAAAACCAATGTGTGTGTCTGCAGCGTGACAAGTTTGCTCTGGTGTCGGCCACTTGGAGTAAGTTTGTTCAGAACAGCGTAGCCTGCTACAAGACCGGTGCCAGCATCACTATAGATGAGCAGCTGTTCCCCACCAAAGCCTAGTGTAAATTTATTCAGTGCATGGGGAATAATCCTGATAAATCTGGCATCAAATGTTTTGCTGGCTGCGGATGTCCAAAAATAACACATGCTGTATGGGGCTCTGTTTCTGGGAGGAGAGAAGACACGGAGCAGAGGTCAGCTCATGGGAAAGAGTGTGGTGCTGAGACTGGGGGACATACCGGGGGAAGGGAAGACATGTTACAACTTCCCTACAACTGGCCACCGTCTAACCTGCCAAGAAGACCGGCTTGGTCGGCACCCTGGGGTGAACAAAGAACAAGCTGCCCCCCTCCTTGAAGGAGCACGATGAGATGAATGTTGAAAGCTGAGTAGGAGCATTATAGTGGCCAAACTGTGGAATTACAACTTCTGGGGCCGCCTTGGCTGCAGTTTCAGGACCGCATTTCTAGGACCCTAGTTCTAAAGGTTTATTCCACCCAAATATTACTTATGTCCTCTTATAGTTTTATAGATTCATTCCACCCAAATATTACTTTTGTCTAACTACTTTCAGTCTTGCAATTCAACTTTGTTGCTAAGATGTGCATGTTTGTGTAATTAGCATAATCAACTCATCAGGTAAAATAAAGATTAAATCATATTCTGTGCTCTTTGCAGTCACTAGATCTCAACCAAATATTTAAACAGAGAGAGGGAAAGACACAAGATATGTTTCTTTTATATAACAATTAGACATTTTATTCTACAGATTGCATACAGATTTTTCACACCATTGTTATTTATTCACTCACACATACACACATGCACTTCCACAGCACTGCCAGACCATATATGATGGCCTAACAAAAGAAAATAATTTGTTTTTAAACACGATAATTTAAACATACCATTATACCAATTATACCGATACAGGACAGAAAGCTATTACTGTATACACGGGTCTGTACGCAAGTAGCACCATGGCACGCACAAATACATTACATGGTTAGGCCTTCCTCTGGAAATGAAAAGACTTTAGACTATAGTGTATGTACATATATACGGTAGTTTAGTCATAAAATGTGTTAACATTTATCTTTGCTGTATAATTAGTCATTCAAATTTACAATAGTAATCTTTTTGTTAAATTGAGATGGCAACTTTTCTGCTCTGCTCACCATTTAACATACCATCTGATGAACTGTAACCTACATGCATTTCTCATACATTATGTTGTGCTTGAGATATGTAACTTGTTTTCTCACTGCGCTGTTAAATATCAGCACAAATAACTGAAAAATATATCCTGCAAGAATGAGTAGATTTTTGGCTTGGTGTTGTGAATTGTATGACATGAAGCACACTGAATAAGAGAAATAGATTTGATTCACATCACCTTTAACAAAAAAGCCTTTTTACAGCTAACCTAATACAGTGGTGAATGTAGCAAAGGTCTGAAAAGGGACGTCAAAAATCATTTCTGATCCCATTACATGATAGTGTTTCTCAAAAAGAGGGAGGTGGAGTTGTGGATGTGGAGGTTTGGAAGATGATGCTCACACTGTTATGTGTGATTGGAGGTGATGCCAGACTGGGAGCACAGGAGGTTGGACCGGACAATTGAAGGCTGTTAATCTTTGATCCGAAATCCTCCACATTAAAAACTGAGAATCTCTCTAGATGTGGCAGCTGATGCACAGAAGAGAAAAACGCCTGCAGTGATTTGTTTGACAGGTACAGATTCGGCCTAGATTTTGTGCTCCATTTTTTGACAATAATCAGTCAATGGGGGAATTCAAAGAGTTTTTAAGCAAAACACAAAAAAATATGCATCAAAGAAATTCGACTGACAGGCAGGTTTGTGGTTAAAGGTATCTCTCCAAGGTTGCCCTCAGGGATTTTACAGTTTGAGATTTTTTTTTTCAAACAAGCTTTGGAAGCCAAAGTTTTATTTTCTTCACAAGGAAAATAGAGTAACAACGGATTCCTGCCAAGTGAAAGAGGTGTCTCATACAACTTGCACTGAAAGTACACAGAGGTTTAAAGCACTGAGGTGTTTCTTACATCTTTTTAACGCCTGTTTTTTCTATTTTCTTGCAGCTATATGAGTATATTCACAACTGTATGTATGTGAAGACAAGATTCCTCACAGTGAACAGATTTTTAAAGGATGTGAAAAACAAATGGTAGATGGCTCTTTGAATCAGATCAAGTCATATCAGAATCAGCTGTTTTAAGACATTTCACACGGCAAAACACTGCATAGTATTTTACAACTCTGGAAAGTTATCTCAGCAGCAATCATTTTATCATCTATTGCAACAATCTAGAGGTAAACCGTAGAAACAGCCTACAATATTCAGGCAGTGTATCAGAACATTACTTTGCAGCAAAAGATGAACCAACAACCACTTTATCGTTAGTTTTTTGGCTGTCAAGATAATGTATGTATCACTATTCAACATGATTACAATTTGTTTTTGTATTATTTACTAATAGTCAATGTTTGTAATGATATAATATTCCACAATTTGCATATCTAGGCAAGGCAAGGCAAGGCAGTTTTATTTATATAGCGCATTTCATACACAATGTCAACTCAATGTGCTTTACATAAAACAGACAAACATGCAAATTGAGAAACATTAAAACATACAATTAACCCCCCCCCTCCCCCCCCCCCCCCACACACACACACATTAATAATAAAAACAAAGTACAGAAAAATAGAAAGAGAGAAATAAAATACTAGAATAGAGCATTAAATATAAGATTGCAGCATAAAATAATGATTAGCTTTAAAATCATTAAAAGGACATAGAGTGCAAATGAAAGATTAAAATGTAAAGTGCTTTAAAAGAGCTCAATCATAAGCTCAGAAGGAGAAGAGAAGTGATTTTAACCTGGATTTAAACATGATTTCAGTTCTGCTGGTAGTTTGTTCCAGTTGTGTAAAAGCTGCTGAGCTCTGGGCTCAACTATCTGACCTGAGTCAGTAGATCTCAGAGCTCTACTGGGTTTATATTCTACTAACATGTCATTCATGTATTCTGGACCTAAACCATTCAGTGATTTGTAGACCAGTAGCAGAACTTTAAAATCTATTCTATAGCTGACTGGGAGCCAGTGTAAAGACTATCTACCTTTTTTTCATGCCGCTGTACTTTAATGAAAACATACAGCTGTACCTCATATCTCTATTCTTTGAGTTTTTTCCCACTGAGCCACACTGCACCGTTGTGATGACATGAGCATTGTATATATAAAGAGTATTTAATAGCGTTGAGCTATTAAAGCACGTTTGATATTTTCTCAACAACATCTAGATTGTTTGGATTTTCATGCCGACTGATTTACTTCAACATGGCTCAGTTATACAATGAGGTTTTGTTACAATGTTAGAACAAAGACAAAATGATAAACCTAATTAAAAGCTCATCAGATTGGCTGTGGATCACAGATACTTTCCATACTCCCACGTTAGTTGAAGTTGGACTTCAACCAATGCTCATTACCGATATGTTGTCCCGACTTGTGTGATCATACAAGGCTCCATGTTTACCTGTATGTACCAACAACACACAGTCCAGGACATGGAGAGTAAATATGACAAGAAGGAAGGAAGAAAATCAGCACAACTCATTGGACAGTGATACATTTTTTCTCTTTGTTTGTTTATTTACACACATAGAAAAATTAAAAATACACAGTAATGATGAGTACAGAACAATGTGAAGGAGAATTGCAGAAAACCCCTCCAGGGGCTTGCAGAGTGGCGTTCTCCAGACAGCAAGGATCACAAACACACAATTACAGAATTCATGCAGATATACAGAAAATCATCATTGCCAAACAATGTCAAACACAAACAGTAAAATAACCAAAGAGTTGCAGTCACTTAGCCACCGTATGAATATGACAAAACATTCACTGGACTCAGACTAGATAGTAAGGGTGGGAATCTCTCTGAAAACGAATTTTGATGCATCACATCTTCAATTTTCTTTCTTACTGCTCTGCTCATTTTTCATCAATTGATACAAGAAATCAGATAAAAATCTAAATGTCAGTCAACATGCATGTTAAACATAAATGTCTTCATATTAAAATAAGTATACCATAATAAGTCAACAGCACAGACCTAGGGCAGTCCTACAGCAGAGTGCAGCGCTGTTTGTTATCAGGTCTCCAGCAGTGCAGAGAAGTCTCTCGGCTGCAGTCGCTTCTTTTTTAAGATGAACAACAGATAGACTCTTGCATGTGCGTCCTATAAGACCCTCTATTTGGTTCTGCCTTTGACGTCCGTCAACATCATTATTAACCAACATCTACATAATCAACCCTTGACTTTTGTTAATCGTCCCACCCATTGCAATGCATCTTATAATCAAGACATTTCTCCACCTCTACTAGATACGTGGTCCAAAAGGACAATTAAGGATTTGATAATAAAAGTGATTTCAAGGCTCTTTTAAATTGTTGTGGGAATAAATTCACAAAATGAGTTAATTCCATATTTTGGGCCCTCTGTATAAAATACTGAAGTGATCAAGAGATGTACGAAAATTGTACGAGATGTACGAAAAGCTATTAGGGTTAGAATGCTGTCTTTCATCTTTAATAGTCTTATTTACAACCATAAATATGACATAAATTGCTTATTTGTGAGTTGATCATTGGCATAACTGACCTCCCAAAATTGCTAAAGTCTGTCCATTCCCAGGGAAGTCTCAAACGACACTAACACGACACTGTCTGACAAGTAGAGACAGACATTCATTTGGATATCAAACTATGTAAGATGCAATATCATGTGACTAACTGACTTGACCAGTCAAGAACATTTCTCTGAGGCTCTGTTAAACACTTCTTGGCTATAAAAACGTGCCTTGTCTGTGTGATAGAATGGGAATGGATCGACAGGTGTGGCTGAAATCACTTCAGGGTGTCGGATCAGGACGTTAAATTGAATATTCAGGTTGAGAGTGTGGAAAAGGAAGTGCAGGGTCCACAGATATAGTTTGATTGTTTATATGGATGTGTGTGTGGTTCTGTAAAAAAAAAAAGAGAAAAAAAAACCACAATACAGGCTGATTAATAATTAGAAATCTAGCATGGATATCAAGATACACTTTAAGCCATAATTGTACATAAAAACAGCTAACATACAGAGCTGAAAGCTAGTAATAATTATGTAAAAGCTCAAATTGCACAGCATATGAATCACTGTCTCTATAACAATCATTAATTAACAATCATGTTTTTTGCCTAAACGACATGCCTAAGTTGTGAGCAGCACGGATCCCACATAGTTAGAGACTCAGAGATGTGTCTGATATCATTGGAAAGGAAACACTCTCAGGATTCTTGTAAAAGTGTCTGTGTGATTCTGTGACTTACAGACAAAGACTGGCAGAGGTTAGAATGAGGTTGTTTTCCTCGCCCATAGGTTTGCCTATACAATGACATGGGTACAGACATTCAGGGACATATAGACACAATAAGGTCTTGGCTTCATGCAGTTCAAATTTGGAGTCAAAAGACCAAAAAATTAGCTATTTTCCAACATATATGTCCATGAAAAAAAAGTTCGCTCCACTGAAAAAAGCCTCCGCCCCTGTGTATACGGAGCAGACGCACAGAAACTGGAGCGCAAGCGGTGACTAATGGCATTTGTTTATGGACAACCAAAAAGATTGCGTATGTCATACTGAAAACTTCCATTGGCTGGAACAGCTGTCAATCAAACCCACGTTGTCGTCGGTTACATGTTCTCATCACGTGCTGCCTCATCCTAAGCACTGATTGGCTGGTGTGTGGTGTCGTATGAAACAGGAGGAGCTCATGACGTAAATGACGTAAAAGGGACCGGAAATGGTTTGTTCCGTGTGTGTTACGTTACGTGTTGGACTAAATACATGGACCTATTGAGGATTTTATGGAAACGGATTTCATATTTCACAAGAATGGATATTTGGCGAGCTGTACAGAAAGTCCTGAGTCATAAGATGATCGTTGTGGATAAAGAGAAGACTTTGAAGGTATGTAGCATTATAGCTGTTCTTACTTTAGCTTAGTGGCTAGCCGAGCTAATCGCTAATACTATTACGGCTGTGAGCAACCATATAAGTCGTGAGTGGTCTTGAATGAATCAGGACAATCAAAGCTTTCTAACAATGTACGGCATATGTACGGAATATATATGTTTAAGGGTTGGTGTTTAAAACATTCAGAAGAACTTGTCGGACCCGTCCCGTGGGCGGAACAGCGTGTACAATCATAAAAAAAAATAAAGTTTTTAGTTACTCACATTTTTATGGACGCACAAAAAAATACATGCAGCACAAAAAGTGTAATTTTAGTTAAGAAAAATAAAGAATAAGAAGTGCATTAATGTGGGTCTGAAGGTAATCATTTTCACCATGACAGCATTTTACTTTGAGATAATTCCTGTTTGGTGATCCGCTTCTCAAAATAGCCAATTCCCTGAAACTCCTCCACCTGTTTGACATTTATGTAAAGTTGGGTTTGCTCCTGAAGGTTGGCTCAGGGGAAATTCATTCACAACACCACCACCTGTTTGGAAAGCAGATCTTCTCTTACAAGCCAACTTCTTTTTTAGTGTGTTGCCTCATGTGTGTCCAGGATGTTAAAAATTCAGCCACTGACCATGTTTGTGATTAGTTTTGTGAGACTTATTCTAAGCACTCTTAGTCTTTAAGGGTAGTGGATTTCCATCACCATACCAATGGGGTTACTATTATAGGCTCTACAATAATGTCATCTGATTTCCTCCTTTGCCTTCATCACAATAACCACTGGAGGGCTATGTCGTTTTAGGGCACTAGCTGAACTGATTACTGATGACTGATTTTTAAAATTCCCCGTCTAGTTTTTCATGTAAGGCCAGGGCCGCCACAAAGAGCTTGCACATTTATGAAGTTGGGCCATGGCAGTCACATGCTGCTTCCATCAGTCAGTAATAGATATTCTGCTCCATAAAGCTCTTAAACCAGCTTTCAGTAAACAGTCTTAGGGCTTAGATACTGTGTAGCAGCATGTCTAAAGTGTTTACATAGTGACATGTCTTACAATCATTTGCTCTGACCATTACTATTTCTCTACTAAAGAAAGGAATCTCTGTATATATTTGTCCTTCATGTATCTCGAGAGCTGTTCATTCAGTCAACAGTAGTGCTGTGTCGAACTTGGTTCAATTTGGACAGTCAACATTATTATTATTATTATTATTATTATTATTATTATATTGTATAAAATATACAATTAAATGTAATGTAAAATATAAAATGTGTATAGAATATATAAATGTTGCATAAATATTTGCGTTATTGTACGTTTTTATTAAAAATAAACAACCCCCCCCCCCCCCAAAGAAAAACTGAAAGGGAAAAATGTTGAACCATAATGTCTTATAGTGACTGCATCAGTAAACTATTTACTATCAGTCTCAGTTTGATGGGAATTCTAGTTCAGACAGTCAACATTATTATTATTATTATTATTATTATTATTATTATTAAATTGTATAAAATATACAATTAAATGTAATGTGAAATATAAAATGTATATAGAATATATAAATGTTGCATGTCCTATAGTGACTGCATTAGTAAACTATTTACTATTAGTCTCAGTCCGATGGGAAGTCTAGTTCAGACTCTTATAAACTGCTGACTCAGCACAGTGAGTTCAATAAGTGGCACTGAACCCCTAGTTGAGCTGCAGAAACATCACACAGACTCATGCAGCTGTGATGTGGTAACACCTGAGACTTTGCATATTTTCCAGATGTTTATTGTGAATGTTTTTTTATTCTTGCAACATCTTTCATATTTGCTCTTATTTGAAATTCTGAATCTCTTCCTCCAGTGTACCAGGCTGGTCCTGTTCATAACTTGTTTTCATAACAATTTGTCATCACCGGGGGGGGATTATTGTGCTACATGTTTGCCTGCATCGTTTTATATTTGTTTTGATGTTTTTGCTTTTTTAGGCCAAAGTCTGCTCTGAGAAGGAGCAGAGCTCATCTAACTGGTTAAATAAACAATAAATACATTTTAAAATCAGGCGAGGAGATTTCAGCACAGCACAGCACTTCCCTGGGCAAATTAAAAGTTTAAAGAAATAAGTGCTCCACCATTTGTTGCAACATTTCCTACCCCGACAGGATTAAGCTTGATGGATATTTTCCTGTTAAGAACACAATTATTTCAAACTAACTGTAAGGCTCCTGGATTAGTGCTTCTTTAGGGTTTTGTGCAGCTACATATGTTTAAGAATTCAATTAGAGTGAAAATATAGAATGGATATAGTCTTTTAATGCTCCATTGTTGAGTTATGAAAGGAGAGTATAATGTTTGCTGTTGAGGCTTACAGTCTCTGTTGTGAATGGAATACAGGAAGTGTGATTTGCAGAATAGCAATGGGTTTCTTTGATACACTATTTGGTGCAATTCAGCGGTTATATAATACACGAGAGATTAACATTGTAGAGTGCTGAAGGATATTGAAGAAGAAGAAGAAAAAAAACCTATGTAGCACTTTAACCTTGTAAAAGTCAGAGTTACAACCTCTTTAATCAAATCACATTCATCAGATTCATCACAGTCATGTAAAAGATGATGAAATGTGAATGTTATATATATACTGTATGGAGCTGAGAGAGAGTTGGACAACAGTTATATTGATTTAGCCAGAGTTTTCTTTGTTACTAACACTACAGAGTTACAGTAAATGTCATTCTTTCTACAGATTACAAGGAGACTTTGATTGACATTAGGCGTTAGAGGAGGAAAAAGGAAACATTTAAGGATCTTCATGGTTTTGGGAATATGGAGAAATCATTAATATTCATCCCAGTGGGTTAAGACAAAACTGTCAGGTTGTAAAGAAGCTAATAGTAGTATACACAGATTATCCAAAGTGAGCTCATCTGAAATGTTGGTAATAACCTCTCAAGAACAGTAGGTCAAATTTAAAGTGTCACTCAGTAAACTGTGATGGATACAACAGACAATCAGGGTAAGAAATGGGTAATAGTTGCCTTTATTTTCTCCTCTAAATAAGTTTGTGTCCAACCTTTCTGATCATTTAAATGCTCATGTGTATTTATCTATCATGTTCCCACATCTGAGCTATAAACCTGATATTATTATTACTGATAGAAACAATAGCTAAACTTATGAAAATGATATCCAAGTTGTAATAAACTGTATTTTTCCTGTTAAATTGTATATTAATGGAAGTAAGTCATTTATAGTAAACAATAGAGTATGTGAGTGATGGATGAAAGAAGATTTGAATTGATTGTCATTTAATTGAATCACTTTGGAACAGATCACCTCACACTTAATCAGTCTGCTACATTTTATGGACCTTTTTGTCATTGTATTGCATTTATTACAATTTAAGGACTTCAACTTTTCAAAATTCACACTATATAACAATGAAAAGCGACTATATGACAAAGATGTTTGAGTTTTAATCCAATTATTTAAGGATTAGGAGATAGTTGATACACAGGAGCACACTACAGTCTTTATTATTTATTGTATAGTAGAAGGCTGCATGGTTACAGTCTAGTGTTGCATCCTCTGAAGTCCTCATATGAAGACCTGTTATGTCACAACACATCAACAAGGCCTGTCCCAGTTCAAAGGCTCCTTTCACATGAAGCCTCCTCTTGCCCAAGGACACGACCAGGGAGTCTTTATTTTACCTTGTCAGTATCACATGATGCATTTTTGCATCTGTCTGTGCTTTAATGGAAAAGTTTATATGTGCTTTGTTCACAAATATCATCCGACCACAGTGCTTTTATGGGTAAGGGCAGGGGTGTCAAACATGCGGCGCGTGGGCCAGAACCAGCCCGTCGAGTGGTCCAATCTGGCCCAGTTTCCTTCTTCCTCTTTTCCTTCCTTCCTTCCTTCCTGTGTTCTTTTCCTTCCTTCTTTCCTTCCATCTGTCTTACCTTTCCTCATACTTTCCTTCTTTTCCTTCCTTCTTGTCTTCTCTTCTCTTCCTTCCATCTGTCCTTGCTCCCTTCCTGCCTTCCTTCCTTCTTTCCCTTCCTTCCTTCCTTCCTTCCTTCCTACTTTTCCTTCCTTCTTGTCCTTTCCTTGCTCCCTTTCTTCCTTCCTTCCAGCTTTCCTTCCTGTATTCTCTTTCTTCTCCTCCTTCCTTCCTTCCTTCTTCCTTCCTTCCTTTCAGTGATCCGGCCCACATGAGATCAAATTGGGCTTCATGTGGCCCTTGAATGAAAATGAGTTTGACACCCCTGGGTTAGGGGTTAGGGGTTAGGGTTAGGCTTTCATGTGTTTATCATGTGGTAAATACATTAGTTCAAGTGGAGAAATGAAAAAGCCACTAGAGCAGAGGTGTCAAACTCATTTTCATTCAAGGGCCACATACCAATGTGATCTCATGTGGGCCGGATCATTGAAAAGATGGAAGGAAGGAAGGAGGGAAGAAAAAAAGGAACGAAAAGGAGACAGGAAAGAAAGATGGAAGGAAGGAGGGAGGGAGGGAAGAAAGATATGATGAACGGACAGAAAGATGGATGGAAAAAAGGGAGGAAGGACATAAAGACATGAGAAAGAAAGTAAGGAAAGATGGAAGGAAGGATAAAGGGAATGAAAAGAAGACGGGAAGGAAAGAAAGGGAGAAAAGACAGATGGAAGGAAGGAGGGAGGGAAGAAAGGGACGAAGGACAGATGGAAGGAAGGAGGGAGGGAAGAAAGGGACGAAGGACAGATGGAAGGAAGGAAGGAAGGAAGGAGGGATGAAAAAAGGAAGGAATGAACAAAAAAGAAAGATGCAAGGAAGGAGGGAGGGAAGATATGATGGACGGACAGAATGAAGGATGGAAGAAAGAAAGGAAATACAGATGGACATGAGAAAGAAAGGAAGGACAGATGGAAGGAAGGGTAAAAGGAACGAAGGAAGGAAAGAAAGGGAAGAAGGAAATATGGAAGGAAGGAAGGAGGGAGGGAAGAAAGGGAGGAAGGACAGAAGGAAGGAAGGAGGGATGAAAAGAGGGAAGAAAGGAAGGAAGGAAAGTGGGCTAGATTGGACCCCTCAGTAGGCCGGTTCTGGCCCACGGGCCGCATGTTTGACACCCATGCACCAGAGGATGTAAATGTGGAACTCATTGCCACACATGAAGGTTGTGATGTGTGTGTTAAGTATCGCTTGTAGAGGGAAGATAACACCCACACATGTCAGCAAATGAACTAAAGAAGCTCTAAGATGGTGTTTAACATTAAGGAAATGAGATACTAATCGTCTTTATCTTTCTTTCTTTGTGAATAAATGTACACTATAGCATTTTGGAAAAGAACCAAAAACCTGAACACCAGCTGCTGAAACTTGAGAAAACCTGAATTAGATGTAGTTGTAGATAAAAAGCGGAAATGTGCGTCTGTGTCGGGGGGGAAATTGCTGCTTTAAAAAGGTTTTTTCGATGACTTTTCGCTGAGGTGATTTAGTGTCATTGTTGAAGCAGGAGCCATTACACTAAAGATCTCACAAAACAGTCATAATAGCTTTGTGTGTTTGTGTGTCTGTGTGCGCCTTATCACTGCATAGCATGCTGCGTAGTCCATCTCTTTTTAAACAGATGTTCAACAACTACTGTTTGTTTGTTTGTTTGGGGAGTTTCTGGGTTTCTGGGTGCTGATCAGATCAGAACAGAGTGGGCTCATCAGGAGGGGAGCCTTAAAGCTAAACTTAGGGGTTTCATAAAGTAAAGAGACAGTACAGCTAATAAGATATTCTAGTGGAGCACCAGAATAGAAAACACAGGCTGGGTTCGAAACCGCATACTACATGCTACATAATTCTATACTACATGCTTCCATCCTACACACTACACACTAAACGACCAGATAGTAAGCAGGACCGTTTACACTGTAGTAAACTACACGATAACATAGACTGTATAAAAGAAATGGACGTAACATCCGTGATGTGACCCATTGGTTTGTGGACTGCTGCTCGGAAGCCAATAGTTTCGAATCTGGGCAGCGCCATCTTGAAAATTTCAGGTGCATGCTGGGAAAAATAAAAACATGGATTCTACTTATATGGACATGAGGCAGGGCCATGGGCGGAGCCATGGGCGGAGCGGGGAGGTTGCTATGGTTGCGAGGGCTGGATCTCGAGGACATTGGGCAATCAACCTGGCAATCAGGACGTAGCCACGCCCTAATGCATACCCTTGCTTTATCATCAAATATAAAATCAGGGAGGCCAAAATGTCACAAATGAACATCATACTGCATTGAAGAAGGCTTTAAACTAGCGATTGAGACCATAAACACATTTTGAAAACGTTTTACTGAGGTTAGAAATCAAGTGAGAAGTTGGTGAATTCTCCATTGACTTGTATAGAGACGGTCGCCCCCTGGTGGCCTTTTGATAGAATGCAGTTACTTCCGCGTTGGCCTCATTTCAGAGGACCAGAACTCACAGTGTGTGTACGATCGCTCTGTGCTGTGATTAATTTTACCGCTCACTCAAAATCTGTGTAAATGTCCTAAATACACAAATACACAATACCCACAATCTGAAATATTAAACATTTTTCATTGATGGAGAAACGGTGTGTGAGTTTTCCTCCTCAGTCGCAACAGTAGCCACTCGCTGCCTGACTCTGTGTGTGTGTGTGTGTCTGTGTGTCTGTGTGTCTTGTGTGTGTGTGTGTGTGTGTGTGTGTGTGTGTGACAGTCTTACTCATACATTTCCATACACAAGCAAGGTCTGTTCCATTTGTACTAGGCAAGTTGTCTCCAAGGTTTGTGTCATAAATACTGAGCGCTGAAGATTTTAAAGCAGCGCCTGTGTGTGTGTGTGTGTGTGTGTGTGTGTGTGTGTGTGTGTGTGCTTTCTGTACTTGTCTGTCTTTGCGAGGACCGACTTCAAATGCAGACCTTGAGACAGAGGACATTTTTTTTTTTGGACATCTTGGCAAGTTCACGCTCCTCAGTTTGCCTTTTGTTGAGGTTTAAAGCGTTAGTTCACGCAAAAGCACGAACATGTTCTACCCACTTACCTCTGCAGTGATATCTGTGCAAATGTTTTTATTTGTCCAGGTGTTGACATATTCAACTCCATCCCAAAGAAATGGAGGTGAATGGATTTTAGTTTGTGGTGCTCATAGCATGAAAAATTCAATATCACTGTGTATTTCAAATGGTTTGTCCTTCTGCTGAAGAAATAGTTCATTCTTTCATATCATGAAGTTAGAAAATGTTTTTTTTATTTTGGCCATCCACTGAGGAATGAGTTCATGTTGCTACCATCAGGGCAGATATCTTTTGCCCCGAATGCAGAACAAATAGGTTTGAGAAGTCATAATTCCTGCTGCTATTACCCTTTTTAAATGACTCTTAAATTTCAATCTTGTATTTATTTTTTGATTGTATTTGTTTATTTGTTGTTGTGGCTGTTGTTTATATTTGACTGCTGGCTGTAAACCAAATTGCCAATTCAGTATTTTAATGACAGACAGAAGCAAAGGTTTGACTACCCCAAAGGAAAATGACATAATATAATATAATATAATATAATATAATATAATATGACCTGTCAACACAAGAAAAACAGGAAAAAAAGACAATAAAACAAACAGCAGCACTCCTTCTTTCGGAGGCACTTAAGGTGGTAATTAAGATATAAAAAAACAATCCATTTAAGATAATGAATATATATAATAAACTGAAATCTAACAGCAAAAATCACCACCTTTCTGACTGTAACCTGGCAACAGCACACAACAGAGTTGTGGACTAAACCTTAACAAAATAGCTCTACACAAAACGTCTGGATATAAGCAGGCAGCAAAAGGTGGTACAGGGTCCTGAAAGTGCAGCTCCTCAGCTATTGTTTGCAGCCCCCCGATGGGCAGTGATCGCCTGCAGGTCCCCAAACGCACCGTCCAATAGCACCAGAGAGGAGGAGGATCAAGAGCTGAGGCCCAGAGAGCTGGAGGAGCAACACAAAAAACATCATCAATACACTAAAATACCCCTTTTTTTGCCTCATTGCAGTTGGTTACCTGTGTTTGGGTTGTTTTTTTTTTTTTAAGAATTGATTTTAAAATGTTACTGCTTGTTTTTAAATCACTTGCCCCATCTTACATCAGCGACCCTCTCATCCCATACACCCCTGCTCTTTCTCTTAGATCTGCAGACCAGCCGGTGCTCTCGTTCCCCTGGGGGGGGGGGGGGGGGGGGGGGGGGGGGGGGGGGGGGGGCAAGGCTTGAAACAGGAGAGGTAGCAGGGCGTTTGCTGTTAGGGTTCCTCAGTGGTGGAATAACCTTCCTCTGGAAATCAGACAGGCTACCTCAGTGTCCTCTTTGAAACTTCTTTAAAAACTTGGATGGATGGATGGATAGATAGATAGATGGATAGATGGATAGAGTGAGTCAATAGATAGATAGTGAGTCAATAGATAGTCACTTTATTGATCCCAGTGGGAAATTTAGGTTCCAGCAGCTCAATGTAAGCATAAAAGATAATAAGGCAACGAACAACAGATAATAAAAAGACAGTAAAATGAAGTGTAAGAGTAATAAGCCAGTAGGTGGATGAGAAAAAAAATCATATGTAATGTCTAAAAATAAATAAAACACGTGACCTAATAAAGTACAAGTTAATATAAAAAGACACTGTACTGGTTAAAAGTGCAAATGAGAATAAACCATTCATGGACAGGGCTTATGACTTTATATTACGACTTTAAATGTGTCTTTTTATTTCTTTTTTTATGCTTTACCTCACATATTTATTCTTAAGATTTTCTTTTCAGAGTGTCTTTTTTCCCCCATATTTATTACATTGTGATTTTTTAATAAGTAATTGCACTGTGTCGTTGTTTTGTGTGTTTTTATGTCTATCCAAACTTGTTTTTGAAAAGTGCTATATAAATAAAGTTTATTAGTATTATTATTGTGTGTGAATGTAGCAGTTTCTCTTTAACAGTGATGTAATGTGACTATGTATATTTAATCAACTGATATACTGAGGTGCAAATTTGAGGTATTTGAACTTTTATTTGTACTTCATAATACAGTTGAGAGGAAAGTATTGTAGTCATGGTTGTAGGAACTTGTTATTACATATGATGAGCTTATACAATTATTCTGCCTGTACTGAAACCTATCTGAACCATGGCAGTAAAATGCTACTTAAACATTATTCAATAATAAAAATCCTGTAATAACTCAATACATAAGATACAGTAACACTTTAACACATGATCCATTTTCCTCTGTCAAGTACTTTAACCCTCCTGTTGTCCTCGAGTCAAGGAAGGAAGGAAAGATGGAACGAGGAAGGGAGGGAGGAAAGGAAGGAGGGAGGGAGGAAAGGAAGGGAGGAAGGAAGGAACAAGGAAGAAAGGAAAGAAGGACAGAGGATAGGAGGGAGGGAGGAAAGAAGGACAGAGGAAAGAAGGAAGGGAGGAAAGGAAGGAAGGTAGGAAAGGAAGGAAGGTAGGTAGGAGGGAGGGAGGAAAGAAGGAACGAGGGAGGAAGGAAGGAAAGAAGGACAGGAAAGAAGGAAGGGAGGAAGGTAGGAGGGAGGGAGGAAAGAAGGAACGAGGAAGGAAGGAAGGAAAGAACGACAGAGGAGAGAAGGAAGGGAGGAAAGGAAAGGCAAGACGGATGGTAGGAGGGAGGGAGGAAAGAAGGAAGGGAGGAAGAGAAGACAGAAGGAAGGGAGGAAGGAAGGAAGGAAGGAAGGAAGGAAGGAAGGAACAACAACAGACGGGGTCAATTTGACCCGGGAGGACGACACGAAGGTTAAACTCATTTTATGAATATTTTTACAGTGTGCTATTTTTAATATCGCTCCTTTCCTGAATTCTTTTCATTTAAGACGTGGGTTTAGGTTGCATGGGTGAAATAACACGACCATGGCCCATAGCTTGATAGCAGAGACATCTTTAGCTCAGTCATGCATTTCAGAACATAATTAGGGATAGACTTCTTGTCCTTGTTGCTTTGTGTTCTTTCTTCCTCTACCTTTTCAAATCAATTATGGCTCCAATTTATTTCAGAATGAGTTCCCTCTCATGGGAAGAAGGACGTTTCGTTGCACTGATTTTTCCCCGTTAGTGCCTTTTTCTAAGTCTACATGCCTTTTCATATTTAGATGTGAAGAGAGGAAACTGGGAAGATACACAGACTAGTGTAGTACTTCATATTTTCACTCACACTTATAGTAAAGACTATAAAAGGACTATAAATACTGGAAGTAGTTTGTGTGTTTATTAGTGGGGCTGCAAGGTTTGATGATGAGAGAGAAGACAGTAAAGTCTGGGAGGGGAAGTGTGTACCTCTGTGTCTGTGTGTGTGTGTGTGTGTGTGTGTGTGTGTTGTACCTGAGCTTATCAGCAAATGTGTCTCATGAAAAGGTCAACTGGAGAAAATTAAACTGTCATGTCGATGCAGTTGAGACTCAGCTACACGCCAAGACAATAAAAGTCTTGCACACATCCGATGCATACTGACATATAGTGTGTGTGTGTGTGTGTGTGTGAGAGAGTGAGGGTGGATTTACATGCTTTCTACTACTTTGATTTATTTGTCATTTATAGGCAAATCCCTTGTGGGTTTAGTCTCAAGGGTCTTGTTTTGGTATTTTGAATAACTGCAAATTCCAATATTCAGCATTTGATATTTTTCAGTGTCACTAAATATTCAGAGATTAATTGCAGACAGGTTACACTTATAGATTTCGATGACTGTCAGGTGACATTTGTGAATTGTCATGCATCTTCACAGGAAAACACAGATTGTAAAATATGATTAGCAAGACAGAAGGAAAGTTTGAAACACTTTTTAATAGTGGTGACTGTAACATGAGCGGAGCGTTGTACTGATTAAATCTGTGCTGTGGAAATGTACGTTTTATTTAAATGAACAAGTAAAAGGTGAGTTTGCATTCATGGTAAACAGCATCAATACCACATTAAAACAGAAACAAACAGATCAGAAAATATAGAAGCTTTCACTCACATTTAATAAAATATACTTATGAAAACAGATTTTAAATAAAGGCCTGGTTCTCTCTGCTATTGAAGTAAATAAAGTCCACTATTTGAAAATGTATAATAAACACATTAAGTAGCTCCAAAGCAATTCAAACACTGCCTGAAGTGACAGACGTTTGCAGAGGGTGTTGAAAGCACAGAGTTCATTCTCATAAAAATGTAAATTTCATCTTTAAACCACTGAAGGAAATATTCAAAATTAAATTCATCATTCAGTCCATCTGGGCAAATATTACAGAAATGAACCATCTAAAAGACTTTTTTTTTTTTTTTTTGGTTTGTTTTTCTGAGGAAAAACTGACACCACAGGGAGTTTTATTACAACCCAAATTTTCTCCCAACCCTCCTCCACTGTGTAAAGATTAGATTAAAGATCCTCCACAAGGTCAAAACTGGTGGTTTCATTGCTAGATGACTGACAGAGCAAACATTTACTTTAGTTGATTTCACAGTAGGGCTTGGGATGACTTTTTGATCAGTGGCAGGTCAGTGCTTGGGTTTTGACCAGACACAGCAGATTATGCTTTTATCTGCCCTTCCACTGACTCATTGGTCACAAAACATCATTTAAATATATGTGTTTTGTGGTCTGTAGACAATTAGTATAAAGGAGGTAGAGTCATGTCTGGAGATGAGTAAGAAAAGAAAAAATAATCACTCTTAAAGGGCAGACACAGCTACAACCAAAAAGAGCCAGCAGACCGCAAACCAGTAATGGAACCTACTTACTCCAGTTAGCCAGTTAGCTGCCGAGCTAGCTGCCTAGCTAGCAGCTGAGTTAGCAGCAGAAAGCTCTCAGACTTAGCGTCCGTGTTTCTGGTAGAGGTGGTGACTTTGATTGACAGGAGACACTTGGTAGGGGGCGGGGCTTCAGCGGACTCGGCGGCCACGCCCACAGCGTTTGGTAGCAGAGAAAGAGGGCTGATTTTTACACAACTTTGAAGCCTAATTTCAGATATTTGGTGATTTTTTTAATCATTCAAATTTGGCAGGGTGGTTAACAACACACTTTTCTGTGGTATGTCAAACTCAGAACACATATTTATTCTTACTTTACACAGACTTTAATATTACAATGTAGAATGTAAGTCAGTTAATCTAGTATACTTTACAATACCAAAAAGTTAGTTTTTTGAGGGCAAGAATAAATGATCCAAAGTGTTATAAAGAAAAGACTTTACCACCTGCTGTAACTCAGGGGAGTACTGCTTTAAAGATGCAATACTTCACTGCTTGAGGCAAACTGAACTGCCTTATGAGCAAATATGGGTCAGAGGTCATAGTGAATGTCCTACACTACAATCAAACTGATTCATAGCTCAGTATTTATGACCTCTATCCCAATCTAACCAACTCATGGGTCATTTGAATCCACCTTCTGTTAGATCAATCGGTCTCACAGGTCATTATTTTTACCCTTCTTCCAGACTAAACTGCCCTGTAGGTCATTTTTACAGCTCTATCGACTCTGCTTAGGCCAAAAAACATTCCCTCACTGATTTCATTCTTTAACTGCACATTATTTGTGTTTGTATATGCCTAAATATCTTGGCACATAGCAGTGTTTTATGTGTACTTCGTTTTACTCTTTTCCGACCATTTGAGGATCTAAAGTACCTCTCGCACCTGTTACATCTCGCAGAAGAAACCCGTTATTGGGTATTAAAGTGGATTTAAGCCATAAAGTGAGAAACCATTCCCACACCAGACGAAGCTTACACTTGCTTACACAACACTTCCTCAGCTCATTAAGTGCCAAAGTTGCTGTCCCAGCTCTTATTTTCTGGAAAATGAACTTGTTAGGAAGCTTCTAGGGAGGGAAAACTAAGATGTAGGATTCCCTGTCTGATCTTCACATTTGGTGTAAAAACGAGTTAATTGGTGCTAACTAAAGGGAGGAGGTAATTATCTCCCCGACCAAATCTGTAATGTTTTTACGCATCTGCTGTCTAAGTATAGAGCGGGGGTTAGATAAGCCACATCTGGTAAATAAAAGACTGAAGAACATTTGGTTGCTGGTTTAAAATAATTGTCAATCCAAAATCTTAGTTTTTAGTATTACATTCTTGATATACTTCTTCTTGTAGGCTCAAATGTTGTCTGTTAAAATATTATAATACTAATACAAATGATGACATGTTCTCCTCCTGCAGTCTACTTCTACATGATCCATCTGCAGCATCAGTATGTTAGAAATGCTCATTATTTTTGGATAAATGTCAAAGGACACTTCTTATCTTACAATCATCATATTTAGTTTTTTCTTCTTCAGTATCAAAGATAATCCAGTGATGCCTCCTGCAACAGGAAGTGTTTGCAGCATGATATTCTGGAGATTCAGAAAATCCCATTTGCACCCAGCGTTTGATGGGAATTGTAGTGTCAGAAGTCTCATATATGATATATCTTATCATATCTTATCTTACTTAGATGGACTGTATGAGCTCTTATATGATACACTTCAGGTTATCTCTAGAGCACTGACACTGAACCCTATTCATATACATTGGAATATAGTATAATATAGAATTGCTGGGTAGCCAAAATTTATCATTAAAATAACACCATATGACATTCCTACATAATACATGAAGGGACAGTGCTATAAGCTTATAAGTAAAGGTAGATGAAACCTGCCTAAAGGTTTGAAATACACAGATTATGTTGTTTGCGTGTTTACTTTTAAATCACATTGTGGGTAAATATATGTAGGCCATTATGCAGGTAACATAAAAGAGTAAATGCAACCAAAGCAACAAGCTAAAAGAGGCTAATGTCTCTGTAGAGCTACAGAAATGTCTAGTCATTTCCTGGAGGTGTTGTCTGTAGCAGTGTTGTGTTACAGAGTAGTCATTTTTATTCAGTATGTTAAAAGTAGAATAATGCATTGTCAGCAAAACCTCAAATAACTTAAAAAATGCATTATGCATTACCAAATTGGTGTTGACTGTAATGTAACTCCATTATAAGATAAGACTATTATTTTGTCTACAACTATTAGAAGCCGAAGCAGAAGACAAGATATTTTCCAGATATGATACAGACATATATTACTGCAGGAGTCAATAACTTCACTGACACCTGCAGTCTGTGAAATGACTCTCAGGACTCTCAGCACACACCTGTCCCATCTGCTGCTGCACCCATATGATGCCTGCTTCATTCTGCATCATGAGGAAAAAGTGCCTGTTTTAACAATCACATAATAAATAGGTACAGTTTTATCCAAACCAGTGTATCAGTGTCTGTGTCTCCTTTATTTCGCAGCATTGGCCGTTTTTTTTTTAATGCAATGGTATTTTCAGTCTGAATGAAAAACTACAAACAAAATCTGTTTCAAGCAGCTGTTGAATGAATCTAGTTTCCTATGGAATTAATTGTGCTGCATATTAAATCTCAACTGACTACTGACTAAACACTGTCTGTCATTTTAATCCCTTGTGGAGAAGCACACATGAGTCTGTTTAACAGGTCAGCCTGTGGACAGCTCCTGGTGCTGAAATGAGCTTTAACTAGCAGATCAACAACAGATGAAAAATAACTGCCTTTAAGTGTAACTAAACAATACTGTGTTTTTTTAAAATGGAAATTAATGAATTTAAAAGTTTAATTTCATGTTTTCTTCGACTCATCCTTTATTTATTTATTTATTTATTTATTTATTTATTTATTTATTTATTTATGCCATTAGAGAAACTGCGTCTTTTGGCAGTTCACAATGAAGTTCAACTTTTTCAACTTGCCACAGTGACTTTCTGTGTGACCATGGCAACAAAGCGATTGAGGGGCTGATTTTAATGGTAGGCTAGGAATATCCTGAATTATTCACCTTTCAGCAAAGAACGGACAAATCAATGAAGAAAAACAGCATTTAAAGGCTTGTTATGCAGTTTGAGGCAAGAAACAACATTTATGATAATAGTGAGCAATACTTACTGTGTATTGTTCACCATTCCCTATATTTTAAGTCACAACCTGGCCTTTTTTGCAGTGTGATTAGATTGTAATATAGGTGAATATCAGCAGGTGGGATATAGAAGTATAGCCAAGAGCCATAATGCCCCGTTGCCGCCTTTATCAAAACACAGAACAATGATTTTGGCAGCGGCTTCTTCATCTTAGTAAATTTAGAGTGATCACAAAATGAATCTGAGGAGTTGCGAGATGATTAAGAAGAAAGGAAAGCAGAAAGGAAATTCCTACATTTCTCTATTTTTAGCATTTTTTTATAACAATAATTTGACTGCTTCAGGCCTCTTAAAAAATTATTCAAAATGGGGAGAAAATTAATCTGTCTTTGGTTAAACAGGTCACAATCCATGAAATATGCAGCTGTGACAAGCGAACTGTAAATACACATCGCTCCTAAGGGGTCACAAGTCAAGACGCTTATCCACAGCTCCCCCCCTATTTCTCTTTTTTTCTCAAGAAACATGAGAAAACATGCAGTATTTTTCCTTTTTAAAATCATAGTTCAGCTATAAACGAATTTTCTTTCTGCATGTGAAAGTTGTTCTAAGTCGGGGGTCACGTGGCTGACACCCTATCATAGTTTTTTAAGTGAGACATTTTATTTAAGAACATTGAAATTCTCTTTTCACTTTCTATGCCTCCAGATGACTTCAGTTTCAATCAGTCTTTTAAAGTAAGCTGTTTTATTAAGAGACTCTCTCACTCTCTCTGTCACTCCTCTAGTTCTTTCCCCTTGCCCCAAAAGGAGTACAGCTTCAGACAAGCTCTCTCTCTCTCTCTCTCTCTCTCTCTCTCTCTCTCTCTCTCTCTCTCTCTCTCTCTCTCTCTCTCTCTCTCTCTCTCTCTCTCTCTCTCTCTCTCTCTCTCTCTCTTTTGTGCTTTACCATCAGACTTCCAGACTTCTCACTGAAGAAAATCAAATAACTTGCATCTTCACTGTATGTCTCAGCCATGCTCACCCTCTCTTTTCACTGCAGGGGAGAGAAAAATAATTTAATATGAGCTTGAAGGAACAGAACATAGTTTCAAGTTCAAGAGACTTCAAACGTGAAAACCTCCCTCTCCTTCTTCTAGTGCTGGTGACATCTTATCATCTTGAATGATAAACTGACAATGGAAAATAAAAAACACAATTTGCCATTGACCTGTTTTTTTTACATGCCAGACTATTATCATTATGTATAATCCAAAACTGTACTGATTACTAAATTAACCTCGACATTAATCCTGCTGCATGATTCAAAGAGCTAGATTTGACAGTTTTCAATAACTTATAAGAAAAAGTTTATATTTTGAGATAATATAAACTTTATCTGTGCATCCTCGTGAAATCGGAGCTTATTGCAGTAGTAAACAGACAGGGAAAGAAACTGTAGGCATCCTCATTTTGCAGAGCGGGGTTATAGCAACAACTACTGTAATATGAAAGTTTTCTCCATTTTGGACTCCAAATTGGACAACAGCCTCCGAAGCTTGTCACTGTCAAGACCATTTGCAAAGGGTCAATAGAACACATTTGCATTCATAGTTCTGTCAAAATCTACTTAAAAATAATTCACTTCCATCTCTGAGTAAATCCATTGAGTTCATTTAAGTGAACTGATTTTGGTCTGAAATTCTGCTGTTATGAATACTGATGTGAGTTGGCCCTTAGCCATCCAACTAATAGTACATCATTGCTAACAACTGATCTCAGCTGACAGTGCATACAGTGAGAACGTGTTGGCTAGCTATCAGCTGTGAAGGTTTCAGCAGTCTGAACGTTTTGAGTGAATTGTTTTAATTTACTAGTCTGCTGTGAGATTGGCCAGAATATAGATAGACTGTGGTTCTAAAAATAAACATGTCAGAGTCAGATGTTTCAGGAAGTGCAGAGACATATGTTTACATTAAAGTTACAACGCCTTCTTGAGGCTGTACCAATTATAATGGTGATAAAGAAGGGAAGCAAGAAAGTTCGAGCTTGGAGGAGCTCGGGGTGGAGAAGTGGGTCAACAAAACCTTGGGCTTTGGTGCACAAGACAGTGGTTTGATTCCTGTTTCCAACTGTAAGTCACATTTTTCCATGAAGGAAACCTAAACTAACATCATAAAACATAATATGCTTAAACTATACACTTTATCTAAAGATGGCTGAAGCAAGGCATTACATCACCTATTGGTTTACATTGAAGCCGGTTCGAAGCCCATATATTCACGGTCGGCGCCATCTTTTCCATTTGGAGCCAGGACAATAACCGCATCTGGAGCCACATCCCGCTAACTCTAATCAAAGCTAATGCTAACTTACTAGGAACACCAAGTAGTGCAGATTTGTTCTTTACAGCATTAACTAACTAACACAACAAGCATCATTATCCTATCTATTAATCCAGTAGTTCTACTCAGTGTGCCTCTCGGAGCAGCAGGTGAGCCAACTGTTAATCAAAGCTGTCAACGCCCACACTACAGACATCAAAGTTTGTATTTTATTGGAGATAATAATTTCCAAAATGACCCCCAGCATATTTATTAGAGGACCTGAATCAAGCAATTAAGATCATAGCAACTAATTGAAAAATATATTGACTTAGTATTGGAGCCAGAATCTCTTTTGGAGCCAGCACCTAGTGGCTGTCAGTGGTATTGCAAGTTAAGGGACTCCCACATTGGCTTCAATTTCATGCCATGGTTGTTATAGAGAGTATGGACCAAAAATGTATTTAGTCATTCAATTTGCAAGACTTATTGCTCTGTCCCTGAGAGGATGAGCAGTGATATTGTACAGTAATAGAAACTTAATTTGCAGATTGTTGCTAAATCTGTGTTGATGTTGGTGGGGGCTTGGTGACGTAGTGACTTTGAGGCTCTCGGTTGTTGGTCCATTTTTGATGTGTTGACTTTTTGTTCCCTTTAGAGATCAACACTGTCAAGATGGTTTGCAATAGACCAACAGCTCAAAATCAACTGTCAGAGCTCACCGAGGTTGAACTCTGATTTTGATCTGAAATGTAGCTGTTAAAATGCTCCTGTGATTGAGCAGTGCATCATGGGTAATGGCTGACCCAAGGTGACAATAAATGCAGCGAGAAAGCATCAGCTGAACACTTTGTTGCATTGTGCCTTCATCAGTCCAATTACAACTGTCTGCTTTTATTCACTACTTGAACCTGACGGTGTAAACCTCTGGGGATTCGTGTCTTCTGTTCATCTGTTTTTCTTCTTCTCCGTCTGATCAGAGGGTCTGTGCCTTTCTCTCTCTCTCTCTCTCTCTCTCTCAGTGTGTGTTGTTTGTTTCTCTCACTCGCCCCTGCTTTTTCAGCTCCTCTTTCAGCCCTTGAAGGAGAAAACAAAGAAACAAGCAGCACAACAAAATTAACAACCTTGTTCTTCCTCTTTCACATACTTCCCCTCTCTCTGTGTGTGTTCTGTGTGTGTGTGTGTGTGTGTGTGTGTGTGTGTGTGTGTGTGTGTGTGTGTGTGTGTGTATAAGATCGCCCTTTGGCTTTTAAAGAATGTCAAGAGTTAGAAACTCCACTGATGTCCAGGAAACAAACAACTTGAGCCTCTGAGTTCATAAATTCTTCCCAGCAACTTTAAAGCTGCTGTGCAAGGTAAACAACAGTAGGAGTACAAGGAATGATGGTGCTTACTGTGCATTTCCACAGCTCTGATTTCTGATGGAAGGAATCAGAAGAGATGCTGTGGTGTAGTGAGTCAACTATATTTACAGTACTTTCCTCTAATAAACTAGTCTGAGTTCATCTCATTCCTTTTGTCTAATGCTCATTTTGAATGATGTGGATGTCCTAGGTATTAACACAAGATTTGACATATTCAGTGCTCATTAGTTTAGTTGGTCAGTCTGTTTTTATTGCAAGCTGGAAAAGAAGAAGCAGCAGCCATAGTGAGCTGATAGATGAAGATCAAGGGTGAACCAGCAACCTGACATTTAGCTACGCCGTTTACTATACTATGTTGTTTTATGGCACTCACAGCATGAATGGACGCAGTTACTTATCATCACACTATTTTAGTTTTGTTTCGTTTGAATATTAAGCCTTTATTTGAAAGTAGATGACATTGAGGTTGACAGGAAACATGGACACAGAGAGGAGGAGGGGAAATGACATGCAGTAAAGGTCCTTTGCTGGAGTCGAACCAGAGATGCTGGGATTATGTGGCGTGTTCGGTAACCACTCGGCTACCAAAGAGCTCCATCATCACACAATTTGATACACAGTACACCAGTAGACCCCCTGCCCAACTGTATAAACATAGCAGCACCGTGCCTTCCACTTAAAACATATTTACAAAAAATGAAAAAGGAAGAATAACATACCACCAGTACTAATACTAATTCTAGGTCTACTATTACTTTAATGGTAATTCATTCATATAATCTTCTCTGTGACCAACACTTGACTAACACTGACTTTTCTAGTTTGTTAAATTGCACTCTTGAATACTGCTGTCCTGCAAAATCAATAATGTTCTTTTAGGTAAATACAATGGAGCACAAATAACTATTGCTTTTAAGCTGGCTCCTCCAATAATTAGTACATTCTTTTCAGAGGAGAACGTAGTCTTAAAAAAAGAAGATACACTTGTTGGCTATCTGTGCTGCTGCTGCTGCTGCTGTGTACACAGGAAATAAAACATCTTGTACTGTTTCTACATCACCGCATGGTCTAATGTTTCCTCAGGATGACTGAAGCACTCAGGTCTTGCCAAAACAATCCCAAAATTTCTTTGGACCATAAAAGTAGCATAAACTACCTTGGAGTAACACCGCTTCCTCTGAGGCTTCCATTTAAAAAACATCTTATTTGTCTCATTGAATCCATAAATGTTTTTTTTTTCCATAAACACATTTTTGCATAAAGATACATTTTGAAATATCCTCCTTTTTCAGTAATCAATTGATCCACAAAGGGTGTTACCTGGATCACGTGACCATTGCATCCTCAGCACTGAAGTTAACAGCTGATTGTCTGAATGGAGGTGTTCACCAACAGCACATACAGGCAAGTTAACGCGGGTTAATATGGAAAGTTATGGCAGAACTGCTGTCTTATGTAATGGAAAGTCTTGGTGATTCACTAAACTCAACAAGGACCATGGACTGAGTGGAGAATGAATGTATGTGTGCTCCTTCAGACACAGAATAAACTATATTTGGCTCTCTTACTGTATTGGAGGACAACATATAGACCTGCAATAAACGCTAACATATATCCGATAGACTTAATGAACAGTAGGAGGTGTTATTGTATAGGGTGGATTACGGTAATATGGGAC
The DNA here is from genome assembly GCA_021039105.1 of Scomber colias. Classification (NCBI taxonomy): domain Eukaryota; kingdom Metazoa; phylum Chordata; class Actinopteri; order Scombriformes; family Scombridae; genus Scomber; species Scomber colias. Next base: position 205,161 of record JAJDFG010000334.1, read on the forward strand.
ATTGACTAATGTGGGACAACTAAGCTCCAGTGCATTTATCTTTTCTTCTGTTCAATTATTTTAAAGCTAACTAGTATATGTGTACTGTGTAAGTTATATTGTTTAAAATTACACATGTGAACACAGTGGCTACTAGCTTTTTAAACAAAGAAATATCTGTATGCACATTTCAGAAGGTTTGGGCAGATATAAGATTACTTTCTATATTTCAAAGTATTTCTAAGCCTAAAAAACTAGTGTCCCACATTACGATTTGGCACGAGGAATATTAATATAAATGCCATGTTCCTTTTGAGTACAATATCCAAAAATGTGTCTTCTAATTAAACAAGGAAACATCTCTGGGATTTCATAATAATATCAGGTGTTGATATAATGTATTGGATTCATATGTAAATACAGTAAACAAGTCAGAATGGGGGGGAAAAGGTGTCCCACATTACCCTAATCTACCCTAGAGGTGTGTATCAGACACTAAGAACTATCAGAATATAACTTTAATAGCCTCTCTACCTGTATCTGTGCGTTTTTATCCAGGTGCCAAATTACGCACGGAGCTCCCAGTAGTTGCTCGTGCTCGGTTAACCCCCCCCCCCCCCCCCTCCCTCACTCTCCCCCCCTCTCCCTGCAGAGCTCAGTGGTTCGCTCCACTCAGCTGCTGTTCATCACCGCCCCGCTGGCCGGCGCACAGTCAGAGCTCCAGCACGGTAACCGCGCACACACACCGAGCCTCAGCCGACTGGCAGTCAATCCGCTCCGCTCTTCTCCTCTCGCTTCAGCCTCTGAGCGTTTTTGCCTTCTCCGTTGGTAGGTCAAGTTCTATTTTCCTCTTTTCTTCTTCCCCCTTCTTTCTTTCTTTCTTTCTTTCTTGCTGGTTTGGTTTCCATCTTTTTTGCGGTGAATTTCAGCGGCTGGCTGGATATCTGTGCCTCTCTGTTGTCCTGCGAGTCTTTACCGGAGCTTTTATCCTCTGCTTTACCTGCTCGACCAAAAAACCTTTGTCAGTGTATTGTTGTTGGAGGGAAACTCATCTTCTGGCTTTTTTTTGTGTTTGTTTCCAGTTTCTTTTTTATTTATTTTTCGTGATGTTTTCTCGCTTCTTTCTCTTTCAAGATTTCTTTTGATTTTCGTGTATTTTATTCTTCAGTTTCTTCTGTCTCAGTCCCTTTTCCCCTTCTTTTGAAACATTTTTTTTAAAAAGCGAAATGGGATTCAAATTTCTCTTAAACTTGAATGTTGGGCATGCATCATGCCAGAACACGGCCAGGATAAGGAGAAGGAGGAGGATGATGATGATGATGAAGGTGATGATGGGCAGGTGTTGCACGGACAGCTAATCTTCATCCAAGGAACTGCTCATGTTTCTGTTGGAACTAAATGGTAATCTCAGCAGTGAAAGTAGTGAATCTCAGTCAGTGTGGGTGTGTGAATGTGTGTGAACAGCTACACTCTCTCTCTCTCTCTCTCTCTCTCTCTCTCTCTCTCTCTCTCTCTCTCTCTCTCTCTCTCTCTCTCTCTCTCTCTCTCACACACACATACAGACACACACACACACACACACACACACACACCAGTGGCGTAGGCAGAAATTGTATTTTGGGTTTGTCAATACAACAGTGTGTGGGCCATCTTCCCAGAAAAAACTGACTGATGAGAAGTTAGAAGAAGAAAAGAGAACAAACATGAAGACAGACTGAATAACAAGCAACAAGTTTAGTCTTTTATAGCTGATTCAGCATAAAATTAAGTATATTTTCACTGATACGATTGTCAGCATTTGGAGCTGTTAATTAACTGTTTCATTGCCCAAAGTGAGACCAGACAGCAGAGGTGTTTAGACAGAAATTGCATATGTAACATCCCTCATGTATTTGTTACAGCCATTGTTGCTTCACTACAAATCTTGACTTTCCATTCTTCCCAGTGTAAGAAAATGTTAGCTAAATGGCACATAAATTGGCGAGAAGATGATTTCAGCTCAGGGTGCTGACTATTAAACACTCCACCCCCCCCCCCCCCCCCCAAAAAAAATACATGAGTTTATGAAACACTTCCAGCGATCCCGCCAGTGCAGAAAAGATAAGTGTGTCTCCCCATTGAGAGAGACACTGTGCACATTTGCGCACACGAGGCACAGCAGCATAACTTCATTGATTATTTAAATCTCGGGGCTAGCTGACAGGATCAGTCAGGATCTTACGATAATTAACGTTCTGTGTTCTTCTACACATCTAAAAAGGTCACATGCACAGTCTGGGTTAATGTAGTGAAATTGTTTGGAGTAATGCAGCTGTCTTCCTGATAAATCCTGAGCTCCATCACAGCTATCTACTAAATGTATTTCAGAAGCTAAGAGTTTAATTCGGTTTCCTCGGGAGATTTTCTTCTGTCATGTCAAGTTGATAACTACAGGTTTTAGAAGTCGAGCTGCTTGAGAGTATTTTAACTAGCATGTGTCACCGGAGTGTGTGAGCCACGCGTCTTCTGCCCACTCCACTGTCTTTACGAGCAGGGTCTATTTTAACTATACCCACTCACACACAACACAAAGATATATATTGAAACTATATGTCACCTGGAGAGTGCAGCACCCCCAGCACTCCTACGTCATGTGACCGAGTGACCTCATTATCAGACTGAATGAGAGCGAGCGGCCAGGCTGACATCGTTGTAGGCTGGTGGACTCAGTCGATGGAGGCAGTGGAGTTATTTCTTCTTGAACTCTTTTTTAAAAATAACATATTCAAAGATTGTTTAGCCATTGTTGTAATTATAACGTTAGCTTGTCTGAAAATCAGCTAGTTAGCGAACCAGAGCAACCAATTACATTCCTGTCTAGAGTATATTTCAACAGTTCAGTTTTAATCAGATGACAAATTCAACACACACATCAAGTCAAGTGTGTATTTATTTCCTTATTTTGTTTTATATTTAGTGTTAAGGACTTATCAGCAGCCTGTTTCTCTGTCGGTCCTCGTGAAACAGACCAGGAGGAAGTGACAGCTCAGGTTTGTTACTTTGTCATACTCTCTCCTGTTTTGCATATCAGATCTGTACAACAGACTGCTAGTTGATCCTTGGGTTTTGCACATCTAAGCCTCTGCACTGCATGTTGCAAATCTATTTTTTTTATGACTTGTTGTGCTCTTGTAAACCTTCAGTCTGAAATTGGCTAATTCATTTGTTTTGGCATTTTCATTTGTTTTGGCATCTGTGACTGGTAGACCAGAACTGAAACAGATGGAAAATTAGATTTATTATGTAGTAAATCACTCATCCATCAATAGAAAATGGAAAGAAAGGAGTAGGCATATTCAGGAATAGGAGTATTTGAGAGAATGTGTTCAGTTGTGTTAATTCTTTGAAGAGTTTTAGCTGACTAAAGACTTTGCTCCAGTGATGCATTAAAGTGCTATCCCATAGTGTGGGAAAATGGTGTTTTACAGCTGACTGTCAAATATGAGACTTAGTGGAGGCTTTAAAATGATGGAAATATTATTATATAAAAGTTGAACGTACGAAGTGAAATAATAGACAGCACCTCCTCCACACACAAAACAGAACATCTGCATTTGAAGACGTAGGCTCGCTGACCCAGATGTTTTACTATTATCCATGAATAAATGATACTCTAAGGTTTATGTGAGTAATACTGTCAGTGGTAAAGGCATGTGTTGGGAGGGGCGGAACAAAGTGCATGAAAATAGTCCCATTGTTGCATGGTACTTAGCAGGCTCACACAGCACCATAGTAACATGTTTATACGTGTAAGTGTTTAATGTGCACGGTGTGAAATGCATTTATACAGTGTGGAGTTGGTGTTGTGCATTTAGACGCAGCCACAGGCGGGACTGTGAGACTCAGGGGACGAAAAGGCGTTTGCAGAACATCATCAGTGAGGCTGCAGGCTGCTGCTGCTGCTGCTGCTGCTTTGGTTTCTCTGGTTACTCGACTCTGTTAAGGTGTTTTCATTGTTATTGTTCTCAAAGGGCACGTATGTGGGCTTATGATGCTTCGGTGTATATGTGTTAATAAACGTGTGTGTGTGGATCCATCTGCCTGTTTAGAAGTGCTAATGAATGAGAAGGATGAGAATAGTGCTGATGTGTGTAGAAGTAGATTTTATTTGTTAGTTATAAAACATGTTTCAATTACAAAATCTACAAAACAGTTATTATTATTGTAATTTAGTGAATCATTTCGTTTTTCCAAGCTTTTGTCACACAAATCAGATATTTCGAAAGCTCCACAAATTCATTATTATACTACTGCACACCCTCGCCAGTGTTTTCAGTAATTGTGGGTGATTATACCTCTGCTCAGGTTGAAGATGGGTAGAGCTATGCTGACATTTATTTTACATTCAGACAAAAATTTGCCTCCAATTCATGAACGGAGCAAAATGTATTTACTTCCAATGAAGTGAATTATGATAACTGCTTTTGTTAGAAGGCATATTCTCCCACAAATATTTGCGATAAATGATATTATTGTCATTTTAAGACCATTGTATGCCACAGTTGCAGTGAACACACTTATATAAATGAAGTACTGCTATAATAAAGATAACCCTTGCATACTGTTCATATTTTGACTCATAATTAGTCTCTACACTAAATGGTTGATGCATCCTTAATGAGGCTGTCAGAGAGCGTGTACTATTTATTTATGGGGGAAAAAGACATTCACAATCACTATGTTATGGTCCAGGAGGACTTTTTTATACCTGTTTGAATGGTGATTTATGAATTGTGTAATAAACAGGTCAGATTTAGCTAGTAGCATTTACAAAAGGGTGTATTAGCTGCACACACAAATGCTTTTAATGTCCATTATTTGTATATTCAGGGTCATGTTAGGAAAAGTCTACCTGGATGAAATATGTTTGTGGTGTTTTTAAGTAAATTTACCCTGAACAGTATGTAGGAGTTTAAATAAAGTGAAGTGGGAAACCAGCAACTTCCCGCCACAATTCATGCGTCGATGCTAACAGTCTAACCGGCTAGCTCCTGGGCTAACCGTTAACGATTATTATATGTTTCTTAGATCAGTGTTAATAATAAATTGGAAAATCCATTCAAATATCAGCTAACTGGCCTCAAATAGATCAACAATATGCCTAAATTATGCTGATTTTTCTGGCGTCATGTTGGTTAAAATATATGTAAACACAATGGGCAACAACCAGGTCAGCAAAAATAATGCACAGTACAATAAGTACCATAATTATCGTGGTCTTTTTCCAATCGTATGTACTGAACGCCAATATTCAGATGGATGGTTTGGATACATAATATTGACGAACCCTACAATGTACAACTGGGAGGGATTGGCCATTTAGGAAATATTGATTTTTGTCATCCTGGTTTATAGAGCTGTTAAGTGGGAAGGGCCGCAGGTTTCGGAAGTATTTTTCCCCATTCAGGATCCCCACTTCAAATATTTTAAATAGTCTCCCGCATACTGTAACAATTATTATGACCACCAGTTTTATGAAATCACGTTTAGTCCATGAGTTTGGCGGATGGCAAAGACTACAGTACCCATGAGCCTCAGCTGTTGATATATAGAGAAAGAAGCCAAGGGTGCAAATCAGAGTGTAATTAATTCAATATCACTTAAGTTGTATATAATAACCATTAGTAACTGAATTCACTTAAAAGCAACAACACTGCAATCTTTGGCTTCCGTACATTGTCAGCAAGGCATGTGGCCAGATTTTAAGTTCACTATTTGGCAAGTCTCAAGTCATATATATATATCCAAGCTTTTAAGGGAAAAAAAACCTGCCTTTCCCATCCTAATTATAACTTGGACGATAATGTGAAACACGTCATTTTGATAACTCCAATATGACACGAATGGAACAGTAGAAGAGGTTTAATCAGGTGAAATGGGCGCCCTGCTTCAGACTTATGTACCGACACCCACACCACGTCCATTTCCACTGAAATTAGTGTGTGGGCAGCTTTATTCCCACATCACCTCTCTGAATGGCCTTTAGTGGATGGAAAAGTGTCTCAACCCATAGACATGCATGCAAACCTTCAAATTAAAAGCAAAAAACAAACATAGGAGATGAAAGCTTTTGATAACAGTGATAATAAAACAGTGGATTGGATAACACAGTACATGCACAGCTGATTGACGACAATAATAAAAAAAAAAACTGTTCGTAAGAGTTACAGCCCCGCACTCAATCTTCACACAGTGTGTTCATCATCCTTCTACTACTACTGCACTGTGTGCTCGGGCAGCTGTATTGATGGAAAAGAGAAAAATGAAAACAGAGATGAATAAATAATGACTCAGATTTAAACTTGGTCATGTTAATTATTTAGCACCTCTGCGCTGATAATGAATAGATGTTGCTATACTTTGACTTCATGTGTAGAAACTCATTAGTTTGTGCTCGGCAGCATTGTGTGTGTGTGTGTGTGTGTGTGTGTGTGTGTGTGTGTGTGTGTGTGTGTGTGTGTGATTTAGTTTGGCTCAACACACAGTGTGGATTAACATGTATACTCTAACTTTGCAGAAAATTGATTTTTATATAGATTTTTGTTGCATAATTAAAAGTTTTTACAAAGAGTGAATATTTGTTGCGACATTTCAGCCCAGTGAGGAGTGAATCAGGACACTAGATGTTGTCCTTCCAGTCTTATAGAGCAGGGGTCTTCAGTGTTTTCTAGGCCAAGGACCCCCAAAGTGATGGAGAGATGGAGCGGGGACCCCCTGTTATATATTAAACTGGTCCTATAGTGCCATGTATAAATGTTATTGTGCATTCAATACTAAGATATTCAAATAATAACAGATATCTCAACCTGCACAAAGTCATTTCAGGGAGGTCCGTTCCAGGGGGGTCGGTCGGGGGTGGGGGTGCGATCAGTGTTGGTCTGGGTGGGGTGGGGGTTCGATCGGAGCGGCAACACAGAGCTATAACACACACACACACACACAGTCACTCTCTAGTTCGCGCTCTTGCTCTCTCCAGATTTTCCGGGAGATAGGATTCAGTCATTTGCGGGCTTCAGGGAGCCGCTATCAATATGTGGGAGACTCCCAGAACTTCCGGGAGAGTTGGGATGTCTGTAATAGGGGCGGGTCCTCCTCGTTGGCGGGACAGGTGTTGTGAATGAACCGGTGCCCAGTTTGAAAGAGCTCCTGTGTGTCGCTGAATGTGTGCACTGCTGACTAAAAGACATCTTCTGCCTCCATTTATCTGTTCACTGCAGTGTGTTGGATTCATGTTGATGTGTAATTAAAGACATTTCAATTTGTGGAAAAAATTGCGAGCGGGGATTTAAAAAAAATGTCTGTCAACCAAAACTTTCGCGACCCCCCCTGCAGTACCCCCTGTTGAAAACCTCTGTTAAAGAAGATGGAAATGTACGACAGAAATGACTAAAATTCATTTTTGAAGACAATCTTCTCTCCATTATCAGCAAGTGGTTTTGTGTGTGTGTGTGTGTGTGTGTGTGTGTGTGTGTGTGTGTGTGTGTGTGTGTGTGTGTGTGTGTGTGTGTGTGGGTGTGTGTGTGTGTGTGTGTGTGTGTGTTGCACATTTTACAGTCTAGTGCTTAATGACACTCGCTGAGGGATTTTCAGCTTTTTCATCATCGATATTTGGATGAAGTTTTAAAACAAGCCCACTCATGATCATCGTTTCTTTCTGTTACTCAGCTAAAGTAAAGGAATGTGTGTGTGTGCTAAAGCTAAGCTAGAGACCTCCAGCTATGTTTGGAAAAATGACTTAGACACAATGTTGCTGCTCTCAAAACATCATTTTGAAATCTCAACTCTGCAACTCTCAGGCTCTTCTTTTACTCAGTATCAGACTCCGGTTCATAGACCACCATATACAGTCTTACATATCCAGCTGCAGCCATTACTTTAGGTGAAGATGCAGCGTTAGGGAATTTACATTATGCATTAGGTAATATTCTGATTGGCTGGGGCTGAAGGTGAGGGCGGGGGGGGGGGGGGGGCGGCACACTCCAAGCCAATCTGAGTAGGTGGTCATTAATAATGCTGATTTAACGTAAATAGCCTCTGAAATGGAGAGAGGGGGATCTGGGCTGGAAGAAGAAATGGATTTAAAGACATCTAAAGAAATGTTGGTGAATAAAATGTCACAGATATATATGACATAGACTTAGTATTTATAAAAATGAGTAAACAATGGCCACAATACCAAATCTTTAGTGTCATTATAGCCGCTCTCCTTCCTCTGTCTACCACATGCTACCTCCATACCACACTCTATTATTACTATTTATTAAAGTTTTTAGTCTTATTCAGACTCTTTCTCACCTGCTTGAACACCTGACCAACAAAGTGTTATCTCTTACCAGAACTAAAACTTCCCCTCAATCACCAATTCAAGTAAATAAAGGACAATGTTAGGTCTGAAGAGTGGTTCATTGTAAAGACTGTAAGACACTCGCAGCAGCAAATGGCATTGACAGTATCAGAAGAATGTATAATAAGGACTGTCAGCTTATAAAGACTTATAAAGAATAAATTGATGCAACAGTTTGTTTAGTGCTCTGCTTGAGTGAAGGCCATGTTCCTCTTGAAATTTGAAACCTTGTGAATAAAATTCTCCTTTTGCCTTGAGCAGACCAAACATAAGACTGTAAAACATTTATTCATTCACTGATTGAAAGAATTGAATGCTTGAAGTTTTCTGTAAGGAATTTATTTTTTCTGAATCTTGGTTTCATCATAACAAAGTGTCCCAATTGGTCCTTTTTTTCTGAGTCCAGGAGTCTTTATCCATCCACTTTCTTTTTTTATTGCTTTTTTGAGTTGTGTTTTAGATAAAAATCTATAATAGAGGAAACAAGAATGTGCCAGACTGTGAACATATCAAGATCTTTATAAAGCACACTGAACCAGATCTGCTCAATTAAACTCTATTAACACCTTTTTACAACCTGAAGCTATTACTCAGCTTCTCTTTATATGTGCAACATGATATCACAAAGATCTTGTGCATAATAAGAAATGAAGCAATTTACTTTTGAGTTATTAATATTATATACAAGCCAAAAATAAATAAATCACGGGCCATTTCAAAACAAATGCAATATTACAGTGTTTTACTCAAATGATCTGTATTACTGTTTTCACCTCCATTCATTAAGCTGTGGACTCTGACAGCTGGAAAATTACCCCCGTGGCTTGAAAAATGTATATGTAAGAAACTCATTATTATCTGGCCTCGCTGGCAGATATCCCCCCAAAAAATAAATAAATAAATAGATAAAAATCTTGTGCAGTTATATCACAGTTGGCCCATATGTCATGATCTAACTATTCAAATAGGAGCCATTTTTTTGTAACCTTTTCCTAAATTAGTCCCAGGAAAGCAATCATCATGTCAACCAAAATTATGCAAAGTGCTCTGCAGGAGAAACTGAATATCAACTAGAGATAATTAAAGACTGCAAGAAATATTAGATCTGTGGGTCTAGAGTCAGTTTGAGGTAATTGTTTCAAAGATATTACCACCACAAATAATTTAAAAGCTATTACAAGTCCATGAAACACAGTCGACAGCACAGGCTATATGACTGACATGCTTAATCTCTGTTTTGCTGATTTTTTCCCCACAGGCATTTCAGCCACTCGCAGCTTTTTTGAGCCTCACGGTGGAGAATACAAAGACTAAACTCATCAATTTTTCTGATTGTAAAGACAGTCGGTGGTTTCGCTGAGGCCCGAGCAATTTATATTAATGCAGAGGGAGTTTGTGTCCAAAATGAGAGCTGTAATTTGGAAGAAAGGAGTATTTCTTAGAAAGTGCTGCGCATATAGTCGAGATGAATGGAAGTCTCATTTAAAGCAGCAGCAACGAATGGCAGGTAGATAAATGATGATGACTTAAAAATACAGAGACATTGTTTAATCAATCAATAAACTAACAAAGCAAAAGTGCAAAAATAACATTTATGGACACGAAAATGGAAACATCTCCAGAATGTAACTTGGATTTCTTTTACCACTGTCACATGCCTAAATTGTGTTCAACACAGGCGGGGAGTTCTGGTCCTCTGAAAAGAAGCCAACGTGGAAGTAACTTAGAACTGCATTCTATCAAAAGACCACCAGGGGGCGACCGTCTCTATACAAGTCAATGGAGAATTCACCAACTTCTCACTTGATTTCTAACCTCAGTAAACGTTTTCAAAATGTGTTTATGGTCTCAATCGCTAGTTTAAAGCCTTCTTCAATGCAGTATGATGTTCATTTGTGAAATTTTGGCCTCCCTGATTTTATATGTGATGATAAAGCAGGGTATGCATTAGGGCGTGGCTACGTCCTGATTGACAGGTCGATTGACCAATGTCCTCGAGATCCAGCCCTTGCAACCATAGCAACCTCCCCGCTCCGCCCATGGCCCCGCCTCATGCCTATATAAGTAGAATCCGTGTTTTTATTTTTCCCAGCATGCACCTGAAATTTTCAAGATGGCGCTGCCTAGATTTGAAACTATTGGCTTCTGAGCAGCAGTCCACAAACCAATGGGTGACGTCACGGATGTTATGTCCATTTCTTTTATACAGTCTATGGTTCAACGTCACTGAATACACTTTAAAACTGTATAAAAATGTTTAATTTGTCAAGTTAATATCACAGTTTCCTAGAGGGACATTAAACATATAAGGAAAAAAATCAATCCTTTCCCTGATTACAGCAATGATATAGACCATACCATTAACTGACCTTTTGAATTAAGTCCCTTTCCATGAAGTACTTACATGATTATTCTCTATTCTCCACTTTTGATTCATCACTGTGGCAAATAGACTTCTGGGCATTTTTGCAGATACGCGAGTTCAAACGTGCAAAAGCATTTTTTTATTGAATTGCTTTTGGTGTATTTTTTTATGTGTTTGAATAGATAGCTGGAGCTGCAGTAGAGAGCTGACAGGGAAGGTGATAGGGGGAGAGTTGGGGAATGACATGGCCAGAAGCAAACCAGGAACAGTTCATGGTCAGTGCCTTAACCCCTCAGCCTCCATCAGGGGGGGGAGGGCAGGGGGTCCTGGCACAAAACCTGCACTGACATTGACAGATGCTTTTTCTCTTGTTCAGCCCCAGATACTTGATCGTGGTTTTAACTCTCCTGTTGTCCTCAAGTCAAGGGAGGAAGGGAGGAAGAAGGAAGGAAAGGAGGGAGGAAAGAAGGAAAGAAAGGAGGGAGGGAGGAAGGAAGGAAGGAAGGAGGGAGAAAGGAAAAGAGGAAGGTAGGGGGGAAGAAAGAAAGAGAGAAGGATGGAGAACAGAAAGAAGGAGGGAGGGAGGAAGGACAGACGGAAGGAAGGAAGGAAGGAAGGGAGGAAAGAAGGAACAGTCAAAACAGACGGGGTCAATTTGACCCGGGAGGACGACAGGAAGGTTAATAAAGACTGCATGATATTGCTCTAATACATTGTCTTTATACGCTTATGAGAACACTCATTGATAATAATGTATTATCTAGCCCCTTACCCTAAGCTTAACCCTCATAACTAAATATCTAAATACAACCCTAACCCTAAACTGAACCTAAACCCAATTCTACCCTTAACCTTAAAACCACATCTCAAGCCTTACATTTCCCTTTAAATGTGTGTGTGCCACTCAAAAATGTCCTTTCAACACATGCAAGTCCTCACACTGCTGGTTCACAACTACAATTGGTTCTCTGAAAAATAGAAACACACACACACACACACACACACACACTGCAGTACAGAAGGCTAACTACTCCACCACACTCACGACACCAACCATGATTTCACTCCTCCAAGGAAGCCAACCATGATCCACACACACACACACACACACACACTCACACACACACACACACTCACACACACACACACACACACAGACTGAAGCCAACAGCCAGCTGAACATCACTTGAGAGCAGATGGAGGTTAACGGTGACATACACGCACACATATGCTCAGCTTCTGCTTGCCCAGAGAGACTCACACCTACACGGAGAGCAGACACACACACACACACACACACACACACACACACACACACACAGATCTATGGGGATAACTGGTGCAGATAATGCATATGTAACACGCAAGCATCTTTCAGTTTACAGGAGTGGTTGCTTTACTGGTTGACAGATTACTAAAATTTGCAGATATGGATAAAATCTTGTTATATTATGAATTTCAACATGTCTTCCTTATTTAGGGACAAAAAAAAATGGTGATTCATGTAGTCCAGGATGACCCATAGAATAAGTCTTTTCTGATATTGTATTCCTACCAGCTTCAGTTATCAGCAAAATGACATAATATGTACGTGGCTTCCAAACTGAACACTAATAAATACTATTGAGATTCAGTTAGGTGAAACATTTTCCACATTTTTCTTTTCTCTCAGTTTTTAGATTATTTTACTTCATTTCAATTTCACTTCACTTGAAACTTGCCCTTGGATGAAGAAATGTTTAATTTGCTCCAGCAGTTATGTTATTGTTTCATGATAATACATTCGGGAGCAGCGACTGCTCTGAATCTCTCGGGTGGTGCATTTAAAGACGCTCCGACGCCGGATGTTTCGCTGTCAGCTGCCTGACAAAAGAAAAAAAAATGTTACGAAGCCAAAAAACATTCACAGCTTCTTTTTCTGATAATGTTGTTTTCATTTTGTTTTCTTTGTTTGTGTCTTCTGCGTTTTGATTTCCTGACAACAGAGCTCATGAATATGCTCTTCTGCTGCTGCTTGACTGACTGCTGATATACTTGGCTGCCTGGTTGTTTACCGACAAGACGACTGACTGACTTGTTCGCTGTCTTTGTCAGCATCTTTCTCTCTCTCTCTCTCTCTCTCTCTCTCTCTCTCTCTCTCTCTCTCTCTCCCCACTCGCCTCTTTATTCTCAATCTCTCTCTGGCTTTGCCAAAAAGTTCAACTAAAATCTCATTAATGCAAATTGCCTTTGCTCTCTCTCTCTCTCTCTTTCTCTGCTCCAACATTCACAAGCCCTCCTCCTGTGTGTGTGTGTGTGTGTGTGTGTGTGTGTGTGTGTGTGTGTGTGTGTGTGTGTGTGTGTCTCTGCAGTCAGGAGTCAAGAGGAGTCCTGACATTTAGAAACTAAGCCACCTCCCTGATTCAGCAGAAACATAGAAACAGATGGAAACTTCTCCTCCTCCTCCTCTTCTTCCTCTTCTCCTTCATCTGCTGCTCTCTCTCTCTCTCTCTCTCTCTCTCTCTCTCTCTCTCTCTCTCTCTCTCTCTCTCTCTCTCTCTCTCTCTCTCTCTCTCTCTCTCTCTCTCTCTCTCTCTCTCTCTCTCTCTCTCTCTCATCTTTCTTCTTCTTCTTTTTCTCTCTGCACTTCTCTCCATCTGTACCATCTCATTTGTAATTCATTTCAGTTAATGATGCTGTCAGTTCACTTTAAACTCCTTGCTTTGTGTTAGCGTGACAGACACATTCAGACACATTCAGCTGCAGAATATCTGAGAGACACAAGTGTTTAAACAACAGAGGCCGACTGCAACACAGCAACAAGTACATCTCTTTAACTCAAAGCTTTTTATCCAGGCAAATACTTTTTAAATGCATTTGTTAGTGGGTTGTGTTTAGAATGATTATCAGAAAAAAATGCATTTAATCAATTTGAATTAAATCTATAACACTAAATGATGTGTTTAGGTACAGATGGCATTGTATACTGCACAGATTATAAAGCCCCTTGAGGCAAATGTGTGATTAGTGATATTGGGTTATATACTGTATATTTAAAAATGACTTGAATTGACAGTGTGACAGTGTAAAGTATGAAATAAGTGAAAGGGTTACATTACTTAGGGCCCTATGATTTCCGCGATCACAGAATCACGGAATTGGCCGATTAAAACAGAATTTAATTTTTAACGCGGAATATTGCTGAATTTGACATAATTTGACTGAAATGCTGTTTTTGTGTGGAAGAGTTACGTATGTCTGGGGTAAAATCTGGGTAGCACAACAAGTCCACACTCCACACACTGAGCCCATCCGCCTTCAAAACAATGTAAGCATGGAGAAGCAGCTGAACACGGCTCGGGTCTTCGTCGGTAAAAAAACTTCGAAACTCGACACTATTACTGTACGGTACGGTATTGAGGAAATGTGTTGTTTGTCACCTCAATAAATTTAAGTACATTTTTATTTAATGTGTGTCCCAAAAATTAAAACAGAATTTGGGAAAAAATAAAGCGGATTTTACAGGGCCCTAATTACTGTCTCATAGGATTTAGTGATGTGGCCTTAAAATAATGCCACAGCATTTTAGAGTATTTTGGTGAAGATATTCTTGACGATATGACAAAAATACTTGGTGGTGAAATAAGTTTGTTATTTTGCCTCCTTTTGTTGTTTCAGTCTTCTTGCACTTGTTACATATAACCGTGGTTTGTTGTACATCTGATCTTTTGCAACCAAACCACTTCCACTCTACTGAAGTTGCTCCTCTTTTTGTCACTTTCACTTTCAGCCATGCTTGTTGCTGCTGCGTTTAACTGTGATATTATTGTGAGCTATACAATATGAAACATCCCCAGTGTCCAAAATTGGTCAGCAAAATGATTTTTACAGCAATGTGGAGAAAACAAATACATGCTTGGACTCCTTTTTACAGTTTTGTTGTTTTTTTGTAGTTGTCAGGATTCATTCATAAAAGCATGTAAGGAAGAGGATCAGGGTCTGGAAAGAGCTTCAGCCTTGGATGTATTATAAGAACTGGATCCTGGACTCAAAGATAGAGCCTATTCATTCATATGAGAATTGCTCAGCTGGCTCAGGAGCCGACAAAGTTTCGAGCTTCTGCCTTGTGCGGCACCTTGGATATGCAGAGTAGTGTTTCTCCTGCTGGTCCTGTCCATGAGTCAGTGTAGGAGTTAGAGATAGAGAGAGAGAAGAGACCAAGTTAGAGGAAGATAAAGAGCAACAGTAACAAGAAAGAGAGGAAAAGAATAAGGAGTGTTGGGAGAAAGAAAATCACAGAAAATGTACAGTCGGAGAGAAATTGGTGAAAAAGGATCAAGAACAGAAGACAAAGTGAACAAAGGAGGGAAAGCAATACAATTAAAAGCTAGAAGACAGAAAAAAAGTGATCTAGGGAAGCAGAATAAGAGACAAAGACAGGGGAGAATAAATAGAAATGCTAAAATATGATAAAGGAGAGGGAGAACGTGAGGAGAGAAAAAAAGGCAAGAATGAGAGAAAGAAATAGAGGACTGTAAAAAAAAAAAAGATGAAGCGAGGAAAGGATAGGGGGGAGAGATCAAAGGAGAGGGTAAGAAAAAAAAGAGAGAAGAGGAGAAAGCAGAGGAGAGAAAACTGATGAAAGGAAGCAGAGAAGAGGAGGAGGAGGAGAAAAGGATGTAAAGAGGTGTGCAGAGGAGGAGAGTCGGTGTGTTTGCCCGTGTGTCTGTGCGTGTCTAATGACTGATAAAACCAAGCTGGCATTGAATTATAGATGCAGGCCGAGGTGAAATTTTCATGAAAATGTTACTAAGCCATTCACAGATTAGTCAAACAACTTCAGACCCAAACGTGAGAGGGGGATTGAGGAGAGGAGAGGAGGGGGAGGGGCGAGGAAGAAGGAGAAAGGAGAAGGAGAAGAGGTAGCATGAGGAAAAGGAAGGGGGGAGTAGAAAGAGGAGGAGGAGGATGATGAAGGATGTGAGAAGAGGGGAAGAAAAAGAGGAAACTGAAGAATGAGAGAAAGGAATGAGAAAGAAGAAAGGATTAAATGACAGAAGATAGATGGAAGAGCTGGACAGGTAAAAAAGGACGAGAGAGAGACATTAATAAATAAAGGTTAAGTTAAATAAATACATGTATCCCATCCCAGCTACATAAAGCATGAAGAAGAGGTAGCATGAGGAAAAAGAAGGGGGGAGGAGAGAAAGACGAGGATAAAGGATGTGAGGGGAAGAAAAAGAGGAAACTGAAGAATGAGAGAGAGGAATGGAAGACAGGATTGAGAAAAAGTAAGGATTCAAGATGGAAGAGTTGGACAGGTAAAAAAAGGACGAGGACAGATGCAGAGAGACATTAATAAATAAAAGTTAAGTTAAATAAATACATGTATCCCATCCCAGCTACATAAAGTATTAATAAATAAATAAAGGTAGAGAGGAAGTAGAATGGAAGAGGTGAAAAGAAGGAAGGAGTGAAGGAAAAAGAGAGAGACCAGAAGATAGAAGGAATGAGCTGGAGAAAGTGAAGTGAGAGATGATGTAGAGAGGAGGGTCATCTTCTTATGATGGAGGAGTGAAAAAGAAGAGAGAGGGAAGGAAATAGATGCGATGGGGAATGAGGGATGCATGAGAGAGGGAGGAAGTATTGAACTGATGATGATGATGATGATGGTGCTCGATAAGTTAACAGATAACTAAAGTGATGATGATTCATTGAGAGGAACATGAGTAGATATTAGGGCTGAACGATATGGACAAAATTTCATATCTCGATATTCATGCCAGATAGCTCGATATCGATACGATACGATATGACTACGGGTTCGGTGAAAACCAAGCATTTTTCAGAAAAATAAAAACATCAGAAAACAAAGGAGTGCAGTTTTATTGATTAGAACTCACTGCCAGTCATCAACATTAACATAAAGTCACTCAATAATAAATAATAATCAAGTTGGTTGTGTTCCCTTGCTTCGTCGCAATTTTCGCCAAGCACGACTTGCACAACACCTCGCTCTGGTCAACATCCTTTCTAAATCCAAAATACCTCCAAATAATGCAGGATGATTTATGTTTTGGCACAAAATTAGATTCTGCACTGCCACCGGCCGCATTACCTTCCGCACTCATGTCTCTTTTCTTCCGTTTCGATTTCCCCGCTGTGAATGTCCTGTGTGTGTGGCTGTGTGTGTGTGTGTGTGTGTGTGTGTGTGTGTGTGTGTGTGTGTGTGTGTGTGTGTGTGTGTGTGTGTGTGTGTGTGTGTGTGTGTGTGTGTGTGTGTGTGTGGCTGTGTGTGTCTCAGTCTACGTCTCCCTCACTCCAACCCTCCTATGTTTGTCATTGGTTGGCTTCAGCTGTCGATCAACAGCAAGCATGAAATAAGCTTTGTGGTTGGCTGGCCGTAGTGGTGCGTTCAAGGGCAATCTTAAAAGTAATGTTTATGGAGACTGCTCGAGCTGTACAAGCAGGGCGAGCGCGGGGGAAATATATTGTTTATATCGTTGCTTTTCCGTTATTAATGTCTTGAATGTTCATATCTCGATATAGATACGATAACGATATATCGTTCAGCCCTAGTAGATATGTGTAATAAAATGTCAACTACTGTAAAACTATGTTGCACAGATGTTAGCAGATGTTTGTGGAAGAATCTGATGTTCTACTGATTTGCGATATTGACTTCAGAATCAGTTAACGTTGTTCTTTTTATAACATTAGACTCTTGCCCTCAGCTTGGTTAAATACTCTCTCAGTTGTCGCTTACTTTGGTGAACAATTAATTGTACCTCGCTCCAATCCTGATGATATTTCACCAGTCCGCGTAACGATCAGGTGGACTAGACCGAGATCCAATAAAAAGGAAGAAAGCAGAAAGAAAAGATGGAGATCCAGAGAGAGTTGTGTTAGAGTTGAGGAGTGTTAACGAGTGCGTTAGAAGAAACTCTCTGATTGGCTCAGGCTCATTTCCCAGGAAGCTCTGTGACTCGGTAGCAGAGCGGAGGACGCACACATGTTCAGCTTCATTCCCTGACCCTCCGCTGTTAAACTGATAACCAGCTAATTAATGACCCCTTTGCTAGACACAGACACACACACACACACACACACACACACACACACACACACACACAGAGTACAAGTACAAAGCAAATTGGCCACCAGTGCATATCTCTCTGTCTGCTTGTAATGTAGAACTGAGCAGAAACCCCCCCTGAAATAAATGGTCAGGTGTGTATGTGGTCTAATTATACTGCCTGGGCATTATATAGGTTATTTAAATTAATAACACCATCATTGGCTAATTTCCATTTAACAACACTGTTTACAGTCATTATCTGTCTCGCTCTGACTGTTGCGTTGTTGCTGTTTTTGGGGCTTTTTTTTTTTTTTTTTTTTTTTTTTAAAGATAACCAGCTAATTAACTGGAAACTCATAATTAAAAAATGTAAGTAACATATACATAGTTTATTATAATGAATACTGATTAAAGCCAGTTTATAAAGGAAAATGAATAAACCATGCTTAAGCCAGCACATACAGAATATTTGAACTATAGTAGTTATTCAGACTCAACAAACAAACAAACAAATAAATCTAATCTAATAAACTCTTTCCTCTTTCCAGGTCACATACAGGCTTCAATTTGTAAATTACATTCAGCAAATACAACGTGGCTTTATTCAAAATAGTATAGTGGGCATTTAGCTGCAGGCGACGCTGTAAGAATTATACAAGGCGGAGAAAGAGATTGTCTTTTCTCCTGACTTTATTACACAAACAAACACATTTCACACATAGCAGTTTTAAAGAAAATAAGATAAAGGAAGAAAACACACAAAGCCACTCTCACTTTTTATTTAAATGTTTTGCTTGCTGAGCATTAAATTAGACTCTAGATCTAATAACACAGCTCTGAGTTTTGGTGTAACACGATAAAGCAAAAATAAAAGTACTTTATAAACTGAACAAACACATATATACATAATAACTTTATTTACGCAGAAAAGTGTCTCACAGACAAAACATGATACAAACATACAAAGTATAGACTTATAATGTGAGTTCATATCTCAGTAATCCTGATCCTGAGACACGTATCCAAGGAATTAAGGACATGGAGATATTGCGCAATATATGGGCACTGGATGTAAAATCATGGTTGTCAGACTGTTTCTATATCGACCGCCTTGTCTGGAGACAGGGTTGCATTTATTTTCTGCATAATGATCAATAATACAGAGACAATTAAAAGGATAATGTCATTTTAAGATATATCAGTCATTTAACATTACAAATGGTCTCATAATAAACGCAATAAATACATTAAAATCTGTTAAAATAAATCAATAAAATTACACGACAGATCCCCTGACGAGAGAATCAAAGGCCCATTTATGCTCAACGGACGTATGAAAATGTATCCGTCCATTTCAAACCATGTTACCATCACTTCTCACATACTTCCATGCGTCCTTTACGTTAGTATGGATGTTAACCAATACATCCACCAGGGGGCAGCACCGAGTCAAACGTTTATGACAACAACAAACTCAAAAACAAACATGGCGACTGTGGAGGAGATATTGATAATGTTCCTCTTGCATAAAAGACAAAAACCATATGTTTAAAGTTTCTAACCAACTCGCAAAACCTTTCCTCAAAAAGTTCCTCCATTGTTATTTCTTCTTCGTGTCTCACTAGAGCTACGTATCGAGTAGTGACAGCAACACTGCCCCCCCATGGTTTCCGGTGGTACTGCTCCGTTTGGTCCGTATCCGTTAGCTTTATGGAAACGTGCAGAAATACGGACGAAATGAACGCAGAGCACGGACAGAAGGCTCCGTCTGTATCCGTATTTAACGTTGAGCATAAATGGGCCTTAATAGTGTTTAACAGCTGTGTATATTTACTTGTCATTGTGCATAAATGCTGCCTCTTGTTTGAGTGTGGTTTGCTAAATGTATATTTTTTCTGTAAATGGCAGCAAACGACACTGTTTTACTCTACACTCTCAGTGACACCGAGCACCTAAAAGCGTCCCACCCACACAGTTTGACAGCTGATCTCTAGGAAATGAAGTGTGGCAGCAATGCAGAAGAGAAAACTGGATTTTTTAGATGTTTCGCCAAACTTTGACTCATACTAACTAACATTGTCTCATTAAGGGAAGAGCGAGGTGTGGCTGTAAATGATGAAAATCATCAACCAGCTTCATCATTTTCAGTTATTTAATTCCATCGGCTGTCTGTGCGCTTCTCCACTTGGCTGCTTTAGTGATGCATCTTATCCCATAAAGCATTGCCCTGTTGATACCCGCTGCTCAACTGCTGCCAAATGCTTTGGCTCCCAGAGTTCCTCCATTTATCATCTATCCACTCATCCTAAAACCTGGTCCTCTCTTTCAGCCACCCACGCCCAGCCTCTGGAACCCCTCCAGGTTTATCTGTACCTTTCGATCCTTCAGGCTAGTCAGAGTGTCCGGGACTGTTTGTGTATCATCCATCCATCTGCCTGCCTGAAACATTTAATCCATATGCAGGAACCTCTAAAAAGCAAAACATACTGCCGCCGCTGCATCGCGCCGCATTGTATGTAGTGCATCAAACATTAGATGGATTACCACATGGGCAAAGTTGGCATGTGTCCAGAACCCTGGAACCAGTGAGGGCCCTTAGCCTTGAGATTTATCATCTCATGTATGAATTAGTTTTGTTTTTAAAGTATTGGAGTGAATGTGGTTTTGAAAATGTAGTATGAATATGAAATGATTTGAATGAATGAACTCTGCTTAATGATACGTTAGTCTGCTTTCTTGGCCTCAAACCTGATGCATAGAAGCACCAATATGATCTGTTTGTGGTTCTGTTCATGTCCAACACCATAAGACCACATCGGAGAGCGAAGTGAACAACCGTCAGTGAAGTTAATTGACAAAGTGAACACGCTTTCCTCTGCCTATCCCTCTGATCTGGAAAGTCTCGTCGATGAACTGATTCACTTCAGATCTTTCATTGGACCCGACAGACTGAACACGCCTCAGTTGAAACTTCAGAAACCAATGCTTGAAGACTGTATCTGACGCTTCCTGTCAGCAACTGCGAGGGAGAACGGTCCTTTTCACATATGTCCAGGAATAAAAATGAACTAATTGAATCAGAACATGAATCAGGACTTTGATGACTTTAATGAATAACTTCTCAGAGAAGGCCTGAAAAAAGCTGATATTTTTCAGTGTGGTTTTGTGTAGTTGTAGCTGTAGCTCCATATTACAATCAATGTTAATTTATGTATTATTTTACCATTTGTTGTTGGTGTTTTTTACTTAAGTTAACCCTTAAACAGACAACGTGCACCAGGAGATACAGACTCTTTAACCTTTGTGTTGTCCTCCCGGGTCCTTCCTCTGTCCTTCCTTCCTTCCTTCCTTCCTTCCTTCCTTCCTTCCTTCCTTCCTTCCTTCCTTCATCTGTCCTTCCTTCCTTCCTTCCTTCCTTCCTCAGATCTAAGTTCAGCTGTTAGGGTAAATGTTCCCTCCTTCTGTCCTTTCTTCCTTCCTTCATCTGTCCTTCCTTCCTTTCTCCCTCCTTTCCTTCCTTCTTCCTCCCTTCCTTCCCTTCCTCCCTCCTTTCCTTCTTTCTTCCCTCCTTTCCTTCCTACCTTCCTTCCTCCCTCCTTCTTTTCCTTCCTTCTTCCTCCCTTCCTTCCCTTCCTCCCTCCTTTCCTTCCTTCTTCCCTCCTTTCCTTCCTACCTTCCTTCCTTCCTCCCTCCTTCCTTTCCTTCCTTCTTCCTCCCTTGCTTCCCTTCCTTCCTCCTTTCCTTCCTTCTTCCGTCCTTTCCTTCCTTCCTTCTTTCCTTCATTCCTTCCTTACTTGAGGTGCAAATGACATAATTAGTAAGGTCTGTTTAAGGGTTAAGGTGTGTGTTTGACTTCTGAAGATGTATCTGCTGTATGAGGCATGTATGTAAAAATAGCAAATGTCAAAGTAATACATGGTTGCCCTGTGCTATTGTGTGAACTCTGTGGGCTTGTATAGCGCACGTGTACTCTTTGCATATGTAGGTAGGTGACTCATGTTGAGTTTGTGTCTAGGGCCCGTCATTATGATCCAGTCTATCCATGGTGTTAAGTGCTTCCCTTAGCATCAGTAGGAAGTGACTCACTATAGCGCATCAGCAGGAAGACCACACATAGCGAGATGTTATGTATAAATAGCCTATTGTAGTTGTCTGCTGGGATTGTGGGTCGGATAGCTCGTGATATTTCTCCACCTCAATAAGTAGCCTCTCCACATCCACACACAAGAGACAGCAAAAGCAAGTCCTGCTGTCATAGGAGCAGAGGAGAAGAAGAGCTCTGCGGGAGCCGGGATATACATTTTTTTACTTTTTTGTACATTGAAATACAAAACAGCTGTTTCCTTGGGGGGAAAAGAGAAGAAGACTAGAAATAGGACAATGGCGTGAAGTGTTGCAGGGCTGCATGTTGGTGCTCCTAGCTGCCACTGGTGTTTGTACATAGAAAATAATAGGGCAGCTGCTTTGACACTCGCTGTTCAGTGGTGGAATTGTATGTTTTGTCCCTAAGGGAGGTGTTACATTGTCACATGACCACTTTCTGTGTCTCTCCAATTCCCTTTTTACATTAGCAGCCTCATCCATCAATCTTTGGAGCTTTTCATGTCAGGACCATTTGTGAAAAGTATTGATATTCGAGGTTCTGTCTCCACAAGAAAGGACCGTAGTGATGATCAAATACTTGTTTTCTCTCAGTAGCAAATGAAAGAGGCAGTATGCAAAAAGTCTTTATTTTAACTAGTATTAAACTGAAGCAGATCTTACACACAGTTTAGTGGTTTGATGGCATTTATTATCTGTCATAGTATAAAAACTTGTTATGCAGAAATCTTTATTATACCTTGATACGTACTTAACATAAACTTAGTTCCAGACAGAAAGATTAGCATCAGCTGTTGACTGTCAAATTGTGATATTTAGCTTAACTGAGCCTGTCAAGCTAACAATAGTCCACAGCTAATGGAGTCTTTATTATTAATGGCATTACTGTGTTTGGAAGTTTAAACATACTAAACAAGGAGCAGTGGACGGAAACTGTGTTGACATTGTTCTGCTTAGTTTGGCATTGTTGTGTATCTGAACTCAGCTCCATAAAATTACTCTTTTCAATGTCTCTACCTTTTTATCAATGGAATTATCTGAGTTTACCTGCCTGTAATGTTAGTATCAACATACAACATACAACTCTTCTTGTCATAATGTCTTCACACGTGAATATTTATTTATTAAAAAAAAAGGAAGAAGGAAGGAAAGCTGGAAGGATGGAAGAAGGAAGGAAGGAGGAATGAAGGATGGAAGGGAGGAAGAAGGAAGGAAGGAAGGCAGGAAGTTAGGAAGGAAGGGAAAGGGGAAGGAAGGAAAGGAAAGGAGGAAGGAAAGAAGGACAGAGGAAGGGAGGAAGGAAAGAAGGATAGGGGAAGAGAGGAAGGAAGGAAAGAAGGACGGAGGAAGAAAGGAAGGAAGGGAGGAAGGGAGCAAGAAGGAAGGAAAGATGGAAGGAAAGAAGGACGGAGGAAGGAAGGAAGGAAGGAATGAAAGAAGGAAAGAGGGAACAGTCAAAACAGAGAGGGTCAATTTGACCCGGGAGGACGACGCAAAGGTTAAATAGACTTTAATCACAGATTTTGGGAAGTTTGATTTAGGTGACTTGTTCAAAAGCAAACAGTCAGCGGTCACTGTCGAGGCACAGAGAGCAGTTTCAGTGTCTAAACTTGGTTTCTCTGAATTTGGTGCTGAACTCTGCTGGCCTCTCAGGCTGCTCAGTGTAGAGTAAATTGATTCTCATTCAATTAAACAAAAACCTCAGGGAGTGCACTCTCATACATTCCTCAAATAAAAAATGATAACTGAAGGTTTTTCTCTCTCTCTTTTTTTTTTTACTTTGAGAGAGATTGCCTTCCCAATCCCCAAAGTGGAAATTTGCTGGTCAGCAAAACTCATGATACATCAACTCTTAAATGGATTCCCTCTCGCTATAGATATTTTCTTTTCCTCTACAAATGAATTAATAATTTTTTTCCCCTGAGGAGGCTGAGTGGACCAACATCCACCAAAGCCTTATTTTGGCTGTTTTGATGGATACAAGCAGAGAAGATTGCATAAAGAAGGTTTTATACTATACTTGCTATAAATAAACTAGGTCACCATGATGTGTTAGTATTTGGATGAGTAATCAATAATTCAATAATTAAATAAAGGCAGTCTGGTTTGGCCTTCTGAAGGGGTTTTATAATAGGGGGGCATTCAACAGAGGCAGACAGAGAGCTCCAACATATGTATTACCTGGAGAATGGTGTTTTTGCTATTCATTCATCACATTATAGAGGCAAGTAAATGAATGTTGAATCATGTATATAATCCAACAGAATATGGACAAATGGGTTTAATTGCATCAACGTATCATCTACTGTAGATTTCAGCATAAGTGTTGTGATTTGATGATTGTTTCAGGTGATTTTCGGCTTTGTTTAATTAAAGATCATCAGATATGAGCGTCATGGCAACTCAGGAATAGTAACGTTGCCAAAGAAGACGATTTCCAGCAGGAGCTCTTCATAAGGACACAATTATTAGAGTCATTTTTTTCCGTGTCGGTTTAATTGATTGAACAAAAGACAGAGGGGAAGGAAAGGCTGAATGAATTCCCCTCAATCAGGCAGAATGAAGCCTGTTAACGGGTTGCCAATATCTTCACCAACAGTGAGCGAGTAAATGAAGGCAGGGGAGATGGAAATTGAAGTAAAGACAGTGATCAGTGATTTGATTGGGTTCGTTTTCTATTAGTCCACCAATACTTATCGTTGCTGTACAGTGGGGGCAATTAATGTTTAGATTAAGATGGACAGGACAAATGAAAGGAAGGGAAGTAGGAGGGCAATGTATAAGAAAAAGGGAACAAATCAGGAAGCAGAAACATTTCAAGCATGCTGAATCTGCATGGATCAGATGTAATTTCATTTTAAAGGTGAAGAGAGGAAAAATGATGCAAGGGAAGAAGGAAGGAAACTCTTAAGTGTGGATCAGATTTAACCTAGTCTGCATGTAAAACAGTATGTAGATCAGGGGAGTCAAACTCATTTTCGTTCAAGGGCCACATACAGCACATTGATCTCATGTGGGCCGGATCATTAAGAAGATGGAAGGAAGGAAGGAAGGAAAGGAAGGAAGGAAGGAAGGAAAAGAAAGGAAGGAAGGGAAAAAAATGGATTAGGAAGGAAAGGAAGAAAGGAAAAGAAGACAAGGAAGGAAGGAAAGGCAAAAGGAAGGAAGGAAGGAAAAGGGATTAGGAAGGAAAGGAAGAAAGAAAGAAAAAGAAGGAAGGAAGGAAGGAAAGAAAAAAGGAAGGAAGGAAGGAAAAGGGATTAGGAAGAAAGGAAAAGAAGACAAAGAAGGAAGGAAGGAAGGAAAAGGGATTAGGCAGGAAAGGAAGAAAGGAAAAGAAGATGAAGGAAAGATGGAAGGAAGGACGGAGGGAAGGAAACAAAGAAGGAAAGAAGTAAGAAAGGGAGGAAGGAAAGTGGATTGGACGCCTTGGCGGGCCGGTTCTGGCCCACGGGCCGCATGTTTGACATCCCTGATCTAGATGTTTATCATCACTGCCTGAAGTCTGCAGAATCTGTATCAACTTTAACTCTCCACTGAATTAAAACAATACATGTAGTAGGTTAAAGTTTTATTTGACCCCACACTGAGGAATCAAGGGATCACAGCAGTGAAAATAAAGCACCAAAA
The DNA here is from genome assembly GCA_021039105.1 of Scomber colias. NCBI lineage: Eukaryota > Metazoa > Chordata > Actinopteri > Scombriformes > Scombridae > Scomber > Scomber colias. Next base: position 230,676 of record JAJDFG010000334.1, read on the forward strand.
AAACCCAACATGAGGTCTAGTTTGTAGCTTTCAAACATACCACATGATCTTCATCACATTTGGGTTTGGACAGCCTGTTTTGACAACCAGGCGATTGTTGTCTTTGTGAGTTCACAGATAGAAGCAGCTAGTCCAAGACACCCAGCGACCTTTGTGTCAGACTTTATTACTGTATTTGTCGAATTCTTGTGTCTGTTTCATTGACTTTGTAGACACACACTTCCACTGCCCCTGGAGGTTTTAGTAGAATTGCTCTCGTCAGTACATAAAATAAAGTGATGAACAGTTGAGAAGAATGATAAAGACAAACTAGAGAAAGAAGTTCTAACCTTGCTTTACTTTCTCACCACCACACACCTGGCTGATTGATTGTCAGATCATATGTTTCAGGAATGTACAAAAATCAATGGACTACTCTCTCTTTCCAAATACTTACATCACAACTTACACAATGTTATATGAGTCTACAAAAGCTCATTTTATGTCGAGGCCTTGAGATTCGATAAAATGCTTTCAGCCATAAATGAAAGGTCCATCTCAGCAGCCCACGTCCACTGACTCAGACTCAAGACTAATTTATGGTTAGGTGCTAAAACAGTCTCAACAACTGTCTTACCTAAACTATGACACATCTCACTGCATACTTTGGCAAGAGAAGTAGAAGTGGTCTGATCACATAATTACCTCCTTCTACCCGTCCAATTCCTTCAGACTGCTGTCAGTTCATTCAAGGATGAGTCATATAAGCGATACTGTTGAAAATAAAGATTGTATGTGCAGGTATGGTTGAGTGTATCAGAGGGGAAGTGAGCGGGTCACCACCAGTTTTCTTGAGGGGAACATGACTGTCTGATACATTTTAAATCCTTCCGATGTTTGTCAAGAGGTTTCACTCAAATTCACAACCTCATGGTGGCACTAAAAGAAAAGTTAGGGGATCACAAAAGTCATTTAGATACATTATCTGGTACATTTCTGCACAAATTGCCATGACGATCCATCAAAAGGTTGAAACTGAGAGAGGTATTTCAGTCTGCGCTAAAGTGGTAGATAAAAAAGAAAGAAGAAATCTGTTTAACCCTCCTGTTGTCCTCGAGTCAAGGAAGGAAAGGAGGGAGGGAGGAATGAAGGAAAGGAGGGAAGGAAAGGAGGGAAGGAAAGGGGGAGGAAGGAGGGAGGAAGGAAAGGAGGGAGGGAAGGAAGAAGGAAGGAAGGGAGGAAGGAAAGGAGGGAGAGAAGGAAGGAAGGAGGGAGGGAGGAAGGAAGGAAAGGAGGGAAGGAAAGGGGGGGGTAGAAGGAAGGAAAGCAGGGAGGAAAGAGGGAGGGGGAAGAAGGAAGGAGGGAGGACGAAGGAAGGAAGGAAAGAAGGGAGGAAGGAAAGGAGGGAAGAAAGGGGGTTGAGCATAGCTCAGCGGGTAGAGCGCCCGCCCCATGTGTTGAGGCTGTAGCCCTCATTGCAGGCGACCCCGGTTCGAATCCCAAGCCGAGCGGTCTTATCCTGCGTGTCATTCCCCCTCTCTCTGCCTCCTGCTTCCTGTCTATCTCCACTGTCCTGTCCATTAAAGGCAAAAAAGCACAAAAAAATATACTTTAAAAGGAGGGAAGAAAGAAAGAGAAAAGGAGGTAAGGAAGGAAAGGAGTGAGGGAGGAAGGAAAGAAGGAAGGGAGGAAAGATGGAACAAGTCAAAACAGACGACACGAGGGTAAAAAAAAAAAAGATGTCTATGTCTGATGGCTCGGAAATTGTGCCACATCCTATAACTACCAGACAAAAAGCTATTATTATACACAGTATATACAAGAAGGATGGAAAGGTGTTCTGAGACAACATCAGTTTTTATATTCCTCAAGCTAATACATTATGACTCACACTGCATATATCAGCTGTCCATCTTCATGTAAGTGAGTGCACAAGATAAGGGGATAAAAGGAGGGTAATTGAAAAGAGGAGGCTAAAAAGGGGGTGAGGATTGGCTAAGAGATGAATAAAGAGGATAAAGGATGGTCTGAATTATTCTTATCAGATGAAGTTAGTTTTCCATGAGTACAAATCTACTCCCAACCTGCCTGTATGATCATGTATCATGTGACTGATTATACCATATAAGGCAACAAGTTGTTAATCTGAGCCTTGCCTGCGCTGCATTTCAGCTGCTATGATTTATACCTTGTATTAGCATGTGCTGAAAGAAAGGAAGGAGGGTAGGTACTGTAGGGGGAGGGGTAGTGTGAATTTAAAAAAAAACAACAGGAAAGGATACAAAGGAAGGAAAGATGTAAAATCAGACTGAATTAGCTCAGTTTAAGGTGCAGTTTGTTGTACATAAGTGGGAATCTGATGCAGCCTGTGTGTGTTTTCTTTCATATATATATATATGTGTGTGTGTGTGTGTGTGTGTGTGTGTGTGTGTGTGTGTGTTTTCTCCTCACATGTATTTCCAGCCACCACACCTCATGCATATCTGTGTGCCATGCTGTGCAGCCAAGTGCTGAGTTATAGTTTAATCTGCCCCTGAAGCCTCCTACACTGAAACTGCTTCACAAATCACAGAGCATATCCAGGTGTCAGCTCCCCTACACACACACACACACACACACACACACACACACACACACACACACACACACACACACACACACACACACACACACACAGAGGGAGGATGGTCATGTAGGATCGGGGTTTATGTGACAGCATTGGTGTTAATGTGGACCTGCGTGTGTGTACATTTGCACATTTTAAACACAGGAATAGAGACTCACGAAGATGCCAAATGGGTTTTTTAAATATATGAAATTACATTTGCAAGAATGATACTTGATCTTTTTTTTTTTTAAATATTGTGATATTTCCTATAGGAGTAGTTTAACCTTTGTGTCATCCTCCCGGGTCAAATTGACCCTTTCTGTTCCTTTCCTCTGTCCTCCCTTCCTCCCTCCTTTCCTTCCTTCTACCTTCCTCCCTCCTTTCCTTTGCTTTTTCCTCCCCTCCATCCTTCCTTCCTTCCCTCCTTCCTTCCTCCCACCTTTCCTCCCTCCTTTCCTCCCTTCTTCCTTCCTCCTTTCCTCCTTTCTTTCCTTCCTTCCTTCCTTCCTTCCTACCTTCCTCCCTCCCTCCTTTCCTTCCATCCATCCTTCCTTCCTTCCTTCCCTCCCTCCCTCCTTTGCTTCCTCGCTCCTTTCCTTCCTTCTTCCTCCCTTCCATCCTTCCTTCCTTGACTCAAGGACAACAGGAGGGTTATGTGATTATTATTTTCATATTCATCTTTCATGTGTCAGTTTTAGGAGTGTTTCAGTGATTCAGACCAACAGTATCAGTGCTTTTAAAAGTTGCAGTCCCCTCTTTCATTTCAGTGAGGCCACCTGACTCAAACCTGACTCAACATCTGTCATGTGACTTTAACTTCGTCTGGCAAAACCATGATTGGATGATTTAAAAAAAAAAAAGGTGCATATTTATGATTCAATTCTTTGTATATTGAATGTTTTTTTAGTCTGTTACTCAGTTTAGACATCCTGGATTGGATTTCATATTCTTTGCATGACCCTTAAATTTTTAATGCAGTATTGTTTTTGGTCAGAACATGCTAGATTGTAAGATTGGTCTATTATTTGAACACTTTGGTCCAGAGCAGCTGCTGACTAGATTAACGTACTTGCAATGGATATTAAGCTAAAACCACCATCAGGTCAAATTTTTCACATTAAAGTCTAAGAACACAACAAATATCTCTCATGCCACTCTGAGGATCAACCTGATTTATTTTTATTTAATCTTTATTTAGTCAGACAGTCTCTTGAGATTAAGGCCTTTTTTTTCTCCACAAGATACTCGAGAATAAAACCGCAATCAGCAGACGGCAACAACACAGCTACACATCACCTAACAATCAGACTGAGTGGCTGTTTCTTTTGACTTCATTCATTCAGTCTGACATATACTGTGCATGATTAGGATAAGGGCCATTATTTCATTTAGTATGACACCAACCAATGACTGATATATGTGTTACACCAGTGGTATTTCCAGTCAACGCTGAAGCTTTGGCAGCGGTTGGCGGTTAAGAGTTGCTATTTCTGTAAATTTGCCACTTATTTTTAATGTTGGAAGTGATGTCTCCATTCGTAATCCTGCCTACAAAGCTCTGGTAGATTTATTATTTATGCAATCAGGGAAAGCAGCTGTCAGTGAACAATGAGCAACATCGAAATGATTTGAAGTGCTGAGCAAACCCGGAGATGTGTGCAGTGACTCAGAAGTTTGTAACCAGACTCAAAGCAAATTCAATCTGTTGATCTTCATTCTTGTGGGGTGTAGTAAACATTGGAGGCTGCTAGTAGAGCTTTCTGTGTTTTACTTTTCTTCAGGAGTTATTGGACTAGCTATTTTCATGTTTTTTTGTCTTGAATGTATAATGTGTCAGAGTGTGTGCTTTATGAAAATACAGTTGAGTTCAAAGCAGAAAAAGAAAAGAAAAAAGACTTCAGCTGCTCAAGTCAAGATGATCCTGTGTGCCTAATGTATAAAACCGCACAAATACAAATGTGCAAAATCGGTTTGGAATGCACGTAATTATATTTACAAGAGCGTGATGCAATGTTTGCATGTGTAAATTTGTAATTTGTTTTCAAATACAGCCACCGCTCATTTTCATTCCCTCTCTTTTAGACTGCTTTTATGTGTGAAAAGTCTTTTCCACTCCACATCAAATGAGCTCATGTTTCATGCTTAGCGTTGTGTGTGGTTTCGAGTGTGTGCGTGTCTGTGTGTGCGTGTCTGTGTGTGTGTGTGTGTGTGTGTGTGTGTGTGTGTGTGTGTTTTGAGGGTTAAATCAGACTCCAATCATGTACTGTTAAAGCAGGAACATCAGCAGCTACAGCAAATATGTGCAAATTTGTATTTCTAGTGTTTAGTAGAGACTCATCAATGCAGTACAGAATCATTTATGAAGACACAGTATTTCATTTTATCTGGAAGCATGTGATATTTTAGGGTGTTACTTTCTTTAAGACTTAAAGACTGTGTAAAGTGAATTCAGACATTTTCTTCTAAACACATTAAATAGGTCATAAATGTATTTCTAAAAAAGGTGTAAAAAGCATTTCAACCATTTAGATTTGAATTGTGGAGCTAGGCTTCACACACTGTGTTTCAAGATTTCTGTGTTCAGGATTTAGTGATTAGCATAAACCCGCCCCTGCTGCTGTAGAGGTATAAATACATTCAGCACACACTACTACTACTACAGTCTACAGTTAGCCAGTTAGCTGAGTTAGCCGCTGAGTTAGCCGCCGAGCTAGCAACTGAGCTAGCAGCAGAAACCTAGCGTCCATGTTTCTGGTAGAGGTGGTGACTTTGATTGACAGGTGACACTTGGTAGGGGGCGGGGTTTCAGCGGACTCAGCGGACTCACTCCCACAGCGTTTGGGAGCAGAGAAAGAGGCTGATTTTTACACAACTTTGAAGCCTAATTTCATATATTTGGCGATTTTTTTTAATCATTCAAATTTGGCAGGGTGGTTAACAACACACTTTTCTGTGGTATGTCAAACTCAGAACACATATTTATTCTTACTTTACACGGACTTTAACAATTAAAGTCCTGAAATCCTGTCCTTTTGCCCTGTGCATCATTTAACATGTGTACATATGGGGATTTTGTGTGTATGCATCCGACTCCGACCTCTCAGCTCTGCTGCAGCCGCTACAGCAACCTCTTCTTTTGAATACTGTCAAGCAGAAACTGCTCAGCTGTCATGTAACACAAAAGTCCTGTCTGTCAAACATCATGTCGCTGGCCATTCCTTACACTTTCTGGATGAAAAGAGAACAATATTTTATTTCCTATTCTTGTTCCTCCCTGTCAAGACAGATGTAGCTGCATTCACTAGAGAGAAAAAAAACTTCAGTTATCTCCTGTACTGACAAAGGCAGATTGTATTTCATTCAAAAGCATTTACCGACAGCCTTTTACTTGATAGGAAACCTAAATCCTTGTTGTGACATTTCAATTTAGAATACATGAAAAATAGTTCAGGCTGTCAGCCAGTGTTGTACACAACAACAGTATACTGACGGAGAAGCGCTTTGATTAAAACAGTGCTCTGGTGTTCTGGGAAGTGAAGTGAAGACAATGCTGTCAAAATTAACAACACAGAAATACATCTAAAGGACATTCTCCTTTAAACTTTGAAGCTCTTACTGCATGAATACTTCATATTACATCAACACAATCCCTTCATTAGGGACATACAAGGCCAAAAGCCTGAAGTTTGTATTGATTGTCTGATATTTTAATGAAGCAGCATCATTTATATATAAGTTTACTTTGGTTCTGTTGCCTGTCAGTACAAATCAGAAGCACTCAGGCAGAACTTATTTTTCTTAGAGTCAACAAATCCCATGAAAGGACCAAAACCAACATGTGTTATTCTGTCTCTGAGGCTGCGTTCACACTGCAGGCAAAGCTCATTCAAATCTGATTCCTTCTCAAATCAGATTTTTAAGCCTGACTGTCCACACAGTTTTTAGCAAGTGTCCAAATCGGATTTGACTCTGTTCAGACTGGGCCACATTAATCTAACCAATCTGACAGGTTGCTGTGGCAACGTCGTCGGAGCGGAGGCGTTATCTAGCGTGTATTGTGTGATGTCATATAATTGCGACAGAACGGAGCCATCTCCCCAAAGATTAAGAATATGGTTCGGTCCTCTGTCCATGGACTGATGTTTAAGTCCTCCGTTGCCTTCAGTGATATCACCTAGCAACAACAACTGGAATAAGCGCAGGTCTGGTGTCTCATAGAGTGACGTAGTGTAGAGACGTAGAGAGACGTCATGGACAGTCAAATCTGATATGAGTGTTTGGAGCTGTTCAGACTCAGACACATCTGTCCAGATGAGATTTGAAACTTCCTCCCAAAGGTGGTTTCAATCTGGTTTGCAAAAATCGGATCTGATGTGATTTATGACTGTTCAGACTTCATATTAGTTCTTTCAGTCTGCAGCTACCTCAGTCCATTTCTACAATGAAAATGAACTATGATTTGAAAGTGACAATGATTGAGTAAAAAGTGAAGCTAATAATTTTGTGTCATTAACAAAGTAGGTACAGGCCTTTGGGGTTGTATAACCTTCTCTCAAATTCATATGAAACTCACATTATTTCCATATTCAACTCTTAGCTGTGATCCATATTCATGAAGGACTGTGGTCTCTCCAACAGCCATTTTCACACAGTTTCCACACTTCACAACACTCCAGGATCTCTCTGCTAGCCTTAACCCCCGCAGCACTTCATAAAGGGATTAAATACACAAGCGCTTGGCTCTGCTTAAAGGTCGAACCGAGCCACTAATGCTTAGTCGCTGCTTTTCTGTTACATAGGCGGGAAGTTTACTAAATACACTGACTGACCAGGTCACTCAGACCACTGCGCTTATTGATTTTTGCCAAAGAGAAATCCAAATCCTGCCCTGGTGGAGGTAAAAGGGAGGAGGTAGGCTCAAGAAGCATTTTGCATTGTTGAGATGTGAACTGAGTGAAAGACTTGAAAATGTGCCATTACAGCATTAAAAGGTTTTAAGATTCAGTAAAGACAGTCAGCACTAGAATAATGTTTAGAAAATCTGCAGACCAACCAAACAGAAACAATGTATTCATCCATATATTAGGATCTGAACCTCAGGAAGACATTTGCATGCATTCAGTTAAGTGCATGCAGTGAAGAGTTCAAAAGGACAATACTTCCTGAATACTCTGGTTCAATATGTGTGAAATGTAACATCAGTAAATTATTTAGTTTGTCAGTGTTTTTCATGATGGTCTTGTGGGCAGCAACCATTCTTTTAGGCAAATTTCACAACTAATATTTTCATTTATTTGATCATTTAGTCAATAAAGTGTCATAAATAAAACCCTATAAGTTACCACAGGCATAAATAAAGTCTTTTTCTTCCTTTTACAACAAATGATTAACCCTTGTGTCGTCCTCCCGGGTCAAATTGACCCCGTCTGTTTTGACTTGTTCCTTCCTTCCTTCCTTCCTCCCTTCCTTCCTCCCTCCTTTCCTTCCTTACCTCCTTCTCTCTTTCTTTCCTCCCTCCTTCCTTCCTTTCTCCCTCCTTCCTTCCTCCTCTCCTTCCTTCCCCTCTCCTTTCCTTCCTTCTTCCTTCCTCCTCCCTTTCCTTCCTTCTTCCTTCCTCCCTCCCTCCTTCCTTCCTCCCTCCCTCCTTTCCTTCCTTCTTCCTCCCGCCTTTCCTTCCTTGACTCTAGGACAACAGGAGGGTTAAATAATTATCCAGCAGTTGTGTCTATCAATTTTGGCACAACTCATAAATTCAAAGCTTCCACCTTTTTAGTTTTATTAATATTGATTGACACCTCAAGAGTTATCTACAGTAATAAGTCTTTATTATTAAAAGGGGAAAAGGTGTCTGTTTTGACTTGTTCCTTCCTTCCTTCCTTCCTTCCTTCCTTCCTCCCTCCTTTCCTTCCTTACCTCCTTCTCTCTTTCTTTCCTCCCTCCTTCCTTCCTTTCCTTCCTTCCTCTCTCCCTCCTTCCTTCCTTTCTTCCTCCTTCCCTCCTTCCTTCCTTTCTTCCTCCTTCCCCCCTCCTTTCCTTCCTTCTTCCTTCCTCCCTCCCTCCTTCCTTCCTCCCTCCTTTCCTTCCTTCTTCCTCCCGCCTTTCCTTCCTTGACTCGAGGACAACAGGAGGGTTAAATAATTATCCAGCAGTTGTGTCTATCAATTTTGGCACAACTCATAAATTCAAAGCTTCCACCTTTTTAGTTTTCTCAATATTGATTGACACCTCATCCTTAAAAAATAATAAGAGTTATCTACAGTAATAAGCCTTTAAGGGGAAAACGTGATTGTAGGAGGAGGCAGATAAATTCTTCAGATGCATCATCACATGTGAATTGACTCAAAAGGTCAAACTAAAAAGTAGAATTATTATGGTATGAAGCTGAATTACTCCTCAAATGTACAGAGCAGCTCTGAGTTATTGAGCTGTTTCTCTCCTCCGGTTCTGCAGCTTTCTCTCTATATAACGAAATTAGAAGAGGATGGACTCGCCTGAAAGGTCAAACCAGGGAGCAGAAGGTTTCATTTGATCCAAGTCAAGTCACATTTGCTTTTAATGTGCTTTAAACACAACAGGGACTGTCACCCAGAGCGAAGAATAAAGACTGAACCAGCGCTGCAGATTTTCTAATAGTGAGAGATTGTGTGTGTGTGTGTGTGTGTGTGTGTGTCTGTGTGTGTGTATCTGTGTATGTGTGTGTGTGTGTGTGTTTTGACAAATAAATAGCAGCTCTTTGTGGATAAAGGAATAAGGGTCTTTGTTGTGATTCAGATTACATGGTTATTTTTTGCTTTATAAACCTTTCTCAGTTACTATTTGGGGGTTAGGGCCCTCCTCTATTTCTTATAGGTTGGGGGAATTCTAAATTTTAGCATAACAGTATTTTCAAAAGTAAAATTAAAAAAATGTAATTAAAATAAAATAAAATAAACAATAAAACCATTTCAAAATACAATATACAATAAATATACAAAACATGAGTGTGGATGGGAGATGGGAGGTATGGGAGGAGATGGGGGGGTACTGGGAGCTGTGGTGTTGTACAGTCTGATGGCTGATGGTATGAAAGAGCTTTAAAGCATATGACACACACTTTTTCTCTATATGGTTGCTAACTGTCTGTAGCCTATTTGATAAACAGCAACAACTCAGAGCAACATGATGAATGGAAATGGCCGGGTCAGACCTTGAGACTTGAAAGCAAAAGAATTACAGTTTTGATTCATTTTAGACATCTGCTGTCTTTATCTCAGTGACAGACTTGAAAAGACTTGAAGATACCGACTCAGGATTTTTTCTTTTTGCTCATAAGTTCAAATTTTGTGTCCAATAATAGAGACCGTGTTGACAGCGGTTGGCTGCAATTATCAAAAGTGTCTGTTGACTGCTGATGATCTGTTGTCTATGTCTTGTTGTCTCTTGTTGTATCATCTCTCTGTCATCAGGGAGCTCTTTCACTGAAGGTCAGGGTGACTCTAATTATGCGAATATGCAGAAACACAACCTGCTGTTGAGCTATAAATAATGTATGCACGATACAAGTGGGGTCATAATAACGGTGTGAATAGTATAACAATGGATTGCTCAATCATATGTGTGTGTATGTGGAAATGAGGTTATTGGATTTAATTCACTGAGTAATGTGTTTAGGCAGTGAGAGACTCCTTATGGAAATGGGGAAGCCTTGACCTTTCACGATGAATCTGATTACTGTCGGCTTCGCTCTATCAAAACAGCGTGTTTGTGTTTTTGTGCGCGTGGGAAGGGACAAAGGTGTAGGTTTAGGCTTTAAAGTCGTTGGACACACAGTGAATTTGGGTTTTACAAGCGGGAAAAAATAGTACAAAGATACTTTTTTTTTTTTTAAATATGGTAATTGTCCCTTCTGTACAAAATAATTGTAGATCTTATGTAAATTTATGTCCATTTATGTCAATTTGTTATTGCACTAAGCTACTGGAAATTAATACAAGCTTAATAATGTTGAATTTACAATCACCACAGGAAAAGCATTCAATATGCAGTTTTTAAATATAGCTTTTGTACCATTTGTACCATGTATTATATCAAGGGCTTTGTCTCTTACTGTGGTTTATGAATATTTAACATATTCTTACATGTAAATTCAGATCTTCTAACTGGTTTTGGACAGAGCTGGACAATAAAAACTGATAGAAAGGTTGATTTCTAAACACAAGTAGTTCAATGTGATGAATTCTGAAATGTCTGGGTGTTTTAGTGTATGTCCAAAGAGATTAAGTGATTCAGTGAGCAATGTGCATCAGTCTCCAAAAATGTTAGTCAAAAGTCTGTTAAAATTTAAACTTTAACCCTCCTGTTGTCCTCGAGTCAAGGAAGGAAGGGAAGAATGAAGGAAGGAAAGGAGGGAGGAAGGAAGGATGGAAGGAAGGAAGGGAGGAAGAAGGAAGGAAAGGAGGGATGAAGAAAGGAAGGGAGGAAGAAAGGAACGAAAGGAGGGAGGACAGAAGGGACAAAGAAGGAAGGAAAGGAGGGGGTGAGGAAGGAAGGAAGGACGGAAGGGAGGGAGGAAGAAGGAAGGAAAGGAGGGGGTGAGGAAGGGAGGAAGAAGGAAGGAAAGGAGGGGGTGAGGAAGGGAGGAAGGACAGGAGGGAGGAATGAAGGAAAGGAGGGAAGGACGGAAGGGAGGGAGGAAGAAGGAAGGAAGGAAAGGAGGGAGGAAGGGAGGGAGGAAGAAGGAAGGAAGGAAAGGAGGAAGGAAGGGAGGGAGGAAGAAGGAATGAAGGAAAGGAGGGAAGGGAGGAAGGGAAGGGAGGAAAGGGGGGGTGAGGAAGGAGGGAAAGAAGGGAGGAAGGGGGGGTGAGGAAGGAGGGAAAGAAGGAAGGAAAGGAGGGAGGAAGAAAGGGAGGAAGGAAGGAAAGAAAGAGAGAGAGAAGGAGGGAAGGAAGGATGGACAGACGGAAGGAAGGAAGGGAGGAAAGAAGGAACAGTCAAAACAGACGGGGTCGATTTGACCCGGGAGGACGACAGGAAGGTTAAAGCTGTAACAACTAACATTAACTCACCATATAAATGTAACACAGCAGATATGTTGCTTGTTTATATGTTGAATGGACACAGAGCAACATTATCATTCAGTCACACAGGGAGCTTACTGTGGATTTCTCCGAGCTTTTTTTTCTGCTGAGAACAGCTACCTGTTATTTGTGGAAACAAGGCGGTTGATGTGAGTGGAGTTGTGGGTTCCAGGAAACAAAAACAATGAACCATGAAAGCCTAAAAAGCTCAATAAAGCTGGCGGGAACTGCAGAGATTTCCCTGTGGGGTTTGTAACTAAGAGCGACCCATTTCACATTAGACATGGACCATTGATTCATTGTTGATATAAAACCACACTATTAAGAGCAGCTTTAAATATTTAAAATATTGCCAGACTTAGAAAAAGTTTGAGTCTCTGTCTGCAGCTTATCTTAGTGACTGGAAACACTGCTGCAGCCTCACTCCTGTCCAGTCCTGTATATTGAAGAACTGTCATGAATTTCATCAGTTATCCTTCTGGGTTTGAAACTCCACTGTGAAAGCTTTTAGAGAAACTTTTTGACCACCTACACATAGACAGTACATTTATATTTGACATTTAACTGACATTTTTATCTCATTTTCAACTTTACACTGAAACCACCAACAGAATTATTTGTCTGGATAATAAATCAGTACGAACACAAGCAGGAGCAGTGGCATTAACATAGTAATCTGCATTGTATTCAAATAGAATAAACACCAATAACAACTTGTTTAGGACCACTGCCAAAGAAAACCTGCCAGTGTTTAAAATGTCAGTAAACTGTGAGTTAAATCAAGCAGAGCTGGCCTCCTGCTGCTCTGGAAATGATCTGCATTTTCAGATAATAATGCATCAATGTCTTTTAGCTATTGGAGCAGAAAGTGAGACTTTTGCTAAGTTAAAGTATAGAGAATGTGTTTGTTATAGTGTCTCCAAGACTACATGGAAAAAAGCAAAGCATTATTATATTTATGTGGGTTTAAAACTATACATATAAATGAGTGGATGATGTTGAATGCAGGTGCTTTCAGATAGGACACAAAGCTCAATGATTGGTTTGAATATGAAAATGATCCGTCACCATGTCTCAACCCAACCGAACACCGGGGAGATTTTGGAGTCATGTTGAGACACCGCACTCATCAAAACACCAAATAACTCTGAGAATCAAAAAATACCAAACACACTGAAGTAGGGCTAGGCGATACAACCAAAACCTCATATCTCAATATAAGCTCATTCATATCCCAATAATTATATTTATCTTGATATAGCACATCTTAATATATTGAATAAATAGTTCTCCACCCCCGCCATCACCCTTTTCTCAGCAAGAGAGTTGATGACAACTAAACTAGGCATGGGATGATAACCGTGTTCAAGGTATACCACGATATGAAAGAGCCACGATAACCGAAACCGTCAAATTTTCTGTCATACTGTTTTTTTGTCTGGTCAAAGACAGGAAGTGCTGGTCAGAAATCCCTCAGGTGGTGCAGCTGCAGCGTAGAGTATCACGACCCCTCACACTGTCATTACAGATTCAGCTCTGTCTTTATTTTTCTTCCTTTTAGGAACATTTTAGAGCTGTAATCGCAATACCACCATACCGTGAAACCATGATATTATATTGCTTATGGTTATCATACCGCCAGAATCTCATACCGGCCCATGCCTAAACTAAACTTATGTTTAACTTAGTTCAACCATGGACGTTTTTGCAGCTATGCTAATTTGCTAACTTGCAGCGTAGCGAACGATGAGCATGTGCAGTAAAGCCCACAACAGATCAACAGCTGATCTACAAGTGTAGACTAATTACCTCTGAATTACTTCACTTCAGTAATCTTTAAAGTAAGAGACAGAGAACAGAAGTGGTCGAACAGCCAACTGGGATCTTTATTGATGACACAGCAAAACGCTGCAGACACCAATGAAACAGCAACAGCAGAATAGTAAAAACAGCCCCGACTCCTTAAAAGGCGGTGACGTTACGACATCCCCAAACTGGTCCAACTATTGACCTTTCGCCTTTCTTGTTGTTCTCACATTTCACTATGATGCACACATATCTGCCTCTACACAAGCCATCAAAGCGATGCGTTATGTTGCATTGATGGCTTGTTGATCAGTTGTTTTAGATAAGCGGCAGTGAATCCATGGACTCTCAAGGCTGTTTGAGATTGTTTTTTTGCAAAGTGAGGGTCATGCATGATAACGTCAGCTCGCACATTATTAAAACAACAATTAATATATCATTATAGACGAGATATACATTGCACATCCTTACACTGAAGCATCTCGGAAAGCTCCTGATGGAACAATACCTTGCAAGTCCAGTGTTTTTATTGCCATGTGTCCGCCATCTGTATGCAACTCTGGAATCTAGATTTCATTAATTAGAAAAATTAAAGCCTTAAGTGTTCTCAAATAGTGTTGCATATTACATAGAGACTGCAGACAAAAACACATTTCTATGAAAAGGGTTTGATAATGGCGACAGATCTGTGATCATAGATGATCAAGAAGCAAGCACAGAAGTACAGACACTAAGTTATTCAACTCTTAAACTTCTGACAGATTCTCTGTTGTTAAGTGTCACAGTTCCTGCGTGTTTCATATAATTTCTGAGTTGAACTTCAGCATGTGTTTTTTCGGTTGAAATTCCCCTTTAACGAGAGGTCTCTTAACGAGGTTCCTTAACGAGCTGTCTCTGCTGTGGCGTTGTCAGCATCGGTCTGTTGACTTTGCAGGCTGTCGCCCTCACACTGCTGCTGACAGCTCGCCTCTGCCTGAGTGCTGCTCACATGTCAGCAGAGGAGAGTTCGGCTCAGAGAAGGAAGATTTTCCTGCTGGTGCATCCTATTAAACTGCAGAGAGTTTGATGTCACCTGAGGAGACATGCAGAAGCTCGCTGTTTGGTGCACGCATTAGAGTATGACTGATTTTAATCCAATTGCTGGATTTCAAACCCCTTGTGCTTTGGATTTTTACTTGTATACTTTCGTCTTTATGACATCTTTTCCCCACTTAAGTAAATTATTTTACTGAATGTTTTTAGGGAAGCTTTTACTTGTCTAGTCAAAGGATTGGGGTTGGGTGGAAACTCCTTGCTGTTGTGGACTTTTGAAGCTAATTGAGTCAATGCATGTGATTTTTCGGTATATGTTAAATTTAATTTGAAAAAGGCTAAGCAAGAAACAACACATTGATTGTCTGTGCTTCATAATGAGACTTCTCATAGTTTGGACCAACGTGGAGTCACAGTTGGAGGCAAACTGTTAAATATATATCTGTATATTCCTGTGAAAACTATAAGTTGACCTTTTAAATAAAAAAAATAATGTCTGCTTTTTATGAACTGAAGAAAACTCTTATTTGAGATCTGCCTTTGCCTTAAATGAGACAAGTTCAGCTCTTTTTCTCATTTATTTGATTTAATTCAGTCATAGCAGCTCCATGAATCAAGTTTTTGTAAGTCAGTCATGAAGCTTCTCATGAAATGCGAGGGTGTTGGAGTAACTGTGCAGCTCACCTGAAACAACCAACATGTAATCCTGTCTTAATGATTCTCAGTGTCAAAGTCTCCATGAACCTCTGAAATCATTCTTTAATTGCTACCTATACATTGTATTTATTATCCAAGTCTCTTATTCAAGTGACTGAAAGGGCAGCACTCATCAACTGCAACACTCATCAATTGTAGTTGACGCACATCAAAACACCTGGAACCATTATTTTCTATTTAAACCCACACACTGCTAACATTTGACCCATCAGGATACGCCACCAGCATTATTTTCCCAGCTTTACTGTGCATCAAATACGCAACACTGTCTCCTAGAAACAATGTTTATATTTGACTATGTTGCATAAATATGTTTTGTTGGAAATATAATGCTGGCTGAAAATGTTTTCTCTCCACAAAATGAGGGGATTTGCAAAAATGTTGATATTGAACATGTGAGTGAGACTTTTTTCCCCCTTCAAAATATTGAATGCTGCAATACAGTATCAAATAACTGTAGCAGTATGTAACTTGTATTGGTTGTGTTTGGCAGCACAAGGTTTGGGAAGGTTCATGGTCTTGGTTTAATAGAGAACAAAGGTCTATAATGACTTGAAGCACAACTGGATTGTTAACATTCACACAAAACTACTATCTTTTATTAACCTTAACCAAAATGCTTTTGTTGCCTTAAACCAGGTTTATAGTACTGCGTCAACTCAACACTGGAGGTATACCGTTGCTTCGACGCCATTGCCTCGATACCGTTGCCTTGATGCCGTCATGAACCTTTCGAGGTTCTGCGTTGGGGTTTAATGATGTGTAATTCACCACAAAATACTAGGAGATGTGAGGTTCCTGAAGGGCCTGAAGGGTCTATCGTGAAGAAGTGTGAAGAAGCCAAAATGTTGTAAATGATGTAATGCAGACCAATCACAGCCCTTGCAGTCTGCGTCATCTCAACACATAGTTACAATTTTTTGGAGGTGCACATCCGGCGATGGCCATAGACTGTATAAAAGAAATGGACGTAACATCCGTGACGTCACCCATTGGTTTGTGGACTGCTGCTCAGAAGCCAATAGTTTCGGATTTGGGCAGCATCATCTTGAAAATCTCAGGTGCATGCTGGGAAAAATAAAAACACAGATTCTACTTATATGGGCATGAGGCGGGGCTATGGGCAGAGCGTGGAGGTTGCTATGGTTGTGAGGGCTGGATCTTGAGGAGATTGGTCAATCAATCAGGACGTAGCCACGTCCTAATGCATACCCTGCTTTATCGTCAAATATAAAATCAGGGAGGCCAAAATGTCCCAAATGAACATCATACTGCATTGAAGAAGGCTTTAAACTAGCGATTGAGACCATAAACACATTTTGAAAACGTTTACTGAGGTTAGAAATCAAGTGAGAAGTTGGTGAATTCTCCATTGACCAGGGGGCGACCAAAATGGTCGCCCCCTGGTGGCCTTTTGCTAGAATGCAGTTCTAAGTTTCTTCCGCGTTGGCTTCATTTCAGAGGACCAGAACTCCCCGCCTGGCGACGGCGTAGGAATCAGCAGGACTACTGTGTTAAGTTGACGCAGTACTATAAACCTGCCTTAACCCTAAACACATACAGGATTCAGGATATGAACCCTGGTCTCCATTGCCAGAATCCTGCTTCTTGTACAGCTGCGTTACCTGTATGTTAGATACTGGACAAGCAGGACTTTTCAGCCTTTCCATTTCCTCAGTTTCTGTGTTCATATATAACTCTGTGACATATTAGATGACTAAATTAGATTTTAAAATAGATTACAAAACTGAAGGACAGATCCTGGAAATTAACTTGCCAAACAAGGAGGCATCAAAGTGTGATGAAACCAAAGAATAAAACAAGAAACCTCAACATTAATTCACATCATGTCTCAAAAGAAGAAGAAAAAAAGGGAGGAAATGAACAGCTGTGTGTCTTAATTGACTTTGTGGCTACTGTCAAATTTTACAGACCATATCAAACTGAAAATATGCTCACTGCTTTCATGAGGAGGAAGTTTGTCCCTTCCAAGAAACATTTGGTCACAAGGATACAGAGAACTTGGCCCAGACGTGTAGAGGAGCTGCTCTACAATATACGAGCATTTTTTAAGAAGTCGATGGCAGTCAAGGGGCGGAAATTATTTATGAATGAATTAAAATAGACCTGCGTGTCTTTGTCATGCCAGCTGTCCTTCCATCATCCAAAGTGGTTGTAGGAGAAACCGTCTCCAGCCAGCCATTATTTGTGTGTGAGTGTGTTTGTTGCCAGGAAACACTCTTACATGATCAAATGCCGAGCAATTTAGACGCACACACACACACACACACACACACATATTCACACGCATATAAAAGCACACACACAGTCCATACTGGTAACTATATACTGTAATGGGAATATAATTACACTGCTTTCATCTCCTTTTTTTTGAAGTTTGCGTATGTGTGTGTGTGTGTGTGTGTGTGTGTGTGTGTGTGTGTGTGTGTGTGTGTGTGTGTGTGTGTTATCTTCATGATAACAAAGAAAAGATTATCCATGCTGGCTTTTGATAAAACGAGAGCGAAAAAGAAAAGAGAACAACATGAAGAAAGAGATAAGTGTTTCAGTGTGTGTGTGTGTGTGTGAGAGAGATTGTGTGTGTGTGTGTGTGTGTGTGTGTGTGTGTGTGTGTGTGAGATTGTGTGTGTGTGTGTGTGTGTGTGTTTTTGATTTGTACCAACAATCATTCAACCACCCGGTAAGTCATATTGTCCTTTTTTTGTTTTTCCTTCTTCTTCTTTTGCTGTCCTGCCTTCTCCTATTCAGAACCCCAGGTTGGAGTCAGGATTCAATTTAAACTTGCTAACGCAGTCGGGGGGGCATTTGGTTTGCAAACAGGGTTTTTTTTTTTTTTTGCAGTAGCAGCAGAGAACACACATAAAAATACAAATTAAAAAAGCAAGAAGTGTAACAACACACAGCAGTGAGGAGGAGAGCTGACAGGGAGGCACCAGCTGGATGTAATGAAATGAAATGTTTCCATCTGCAGCGTATTGCATATATGTGCTGCAAAGTCATATTTATTAATTATTTTCTCTTCAGTCTGTCTTTTATATCACTTATGTATCTTGATATACAGATGAACACTTCATTTCATGTTTAATCTTTTAATTTTCATTCATGTTCTTTTTCATCTGCTGCTCATTGTCTCAGGATGTTGCTGCAAATGTGTTTCATAACCTTATAAATCTTTCACGAGCTTCAGTCTTTACACTCATAGATTTCTACATAATGTACTGTTGAAACTCAAAAGATGAAATTGCTACAATGAATACAAGGTCGTCCATTTGAATCCAGCTGTGGACCTTTTGTCATATCCCTGTGTCATACCCCTACCTGCATCCCCACTTCCTGTCTACCTCTGCATTGCCCGCTGTCCAACAAACGCACACATTAGAAAAGAAACAGGTATCATATATAACAGCATCCTATTATCTGTCTCTACTTTCCTTTGTCTGTTATTATCGATCACTGAAGAGCAGCAACATCTCATCAAATCTTAAACTGCTAATCATCAAAGTGAAAACAACCTTCTGTCGGGTATTTCTGTGCTAATTAGACTAATCTGCTTGTACTGTAGGAAGAAAACATGAGTTCTCTTAAACATTTCAGACAGTTAAGTGCCTGGCTATTATATCCAAGGATACGTTCCTGCTGTATTGTTCGAGGTTAAAGGGGATTAATTATACATGCATACATACATTAATATACATTTCCAAGCCTGTATTTATACTCTAGGGCTTTAGCAGTAGATCTTTGCATGATTTACACTTTTAATTTAAACTCTTTTTGTATGTTATAATAGTTTTTCACAAAGCACCTCAGTTCAGCCTCTGTTATAAATTGGCAGTTTTAGCTTCTGTCTTTTAGCCCTGATGAGCCTACTCTGTTTCTGTTCCTGGGAAACTGCCCCCAGCATACTTCTGCCTGCTCTAGAGGGTATGTAAACAAACAATAATAGTTAGTTGGGAGTTGCTCTTCTTATTATTATTAGAGAGAGATTCCCGGGAGAAAAGACAAAACGGGAGAGCCGAGGGAGATGAGTCTAAAATACGGGAAAAACTGGAGTGTTGGCAGCTATGATATTACTTACTCATCATGACAGTAATATAGTCCATCCTAAGTCAATCTACTTCAGTAGAGTAGTAGTTCCTCTCTCAACCAGTAGAAGATGTTGTGAACAGCTGATTATGCATGATAAAAAAATGCCATCATATACCGTGAAACCGCTTTTATTTTGAAAAATACCGTGATATACATTTTTGGTCATACCGCCCAGCACTAGTTCGTCACTCAAAATAAAAACTTCCGTATATGTTCAAGCCTGCAAATTACATCTCAGTGAATCCAAAAAGATGCATACTCCTGTTTATTCACTCAAAAGTACGTATAGTGCCGAGTATGCGATTTTGGACACAGCGGATGCTTTAATCAAAATAAAGTGGATTGGATTGGCTGAAGACACATTGCCATGGAAACAAAGGTTGGGCAGTAACTCCACAGTGTTCATGACAAGTCTTGTCTTCATTTCTTTTGTCAAACACTCATCATCACTAAAGTGTTCAATGTATAACCTGTCGCAGTGTGTGGGTGGTGCCTCCGCTGTGTTGGTACATCTACATGGTGTCACTTGGGTTTCTGTAGGTGGAGCTTTGATCTCTGTTCAGTCGTAATGCTTACTGCCATGAATGCTAACTATGAGCTTCTTCTTTGTGCTGCACACAATTAATTGATCTCACACAGAACCTACACACTGACTTGCTCTCTCTTATACACACACACACACACACACACACACACACACACACACACACACACACACACACTTTAAACATATGCTCATACTTTCTTGTTCAGAGCCTTGTTCCGCTGTGCTCTGTCTCTAACTAACAACCACACACACAACACACTTACTGTACATCTTACTTTTCTCTCTTTTAATCTCCTTCACTCACCTTTTCACCTCACCGCAATACCCAGAATCCATTGCTGGGAGGTCAAAAGGTCACATGCCGCCCCAACCATTTCTCACTTACAGCTACAGAGAATTCTAAAGAGGGAAAAAAAAGATGTCATCTAAGCATTCAAGAGAGCCGAAGCAGACATGAAGAACATTATGTGATAAGGTAATAGGCAGGCGTAAATCCCCAGACACCAATGACCTCATATGGAAAATTGGTTTGGAAAAAAAAAAATGTAATTGAAATCAAATTTACTGTGGAGTTTCCCCCCTCATCCTGCTAGTTATTTAACAGATTAACAGGGTTGTGATGAAGCACACACATCACAAGAGAGAGAGAGGAAATAATTAAAGTGTTGCCCTTCAGGGTGAAAATGAGTAAGAGGGAAAAACGAAAGGGGTAAAAGAGTTACAGAAAAGATAAAAGGGGGATGAAATAAGGATGAGATTAAATGCATATGAGGTGAAAGATACTAAGTGAGAAGATATCAGAAGAAAAAGACCAGAACAATGCACATAATGTACATAACCTTACGTTGGCCTCAGGTGAAGGACAGGTTGGGGTTTTTTCCCCCCCTGTTCTGTTTTTATAAGAAATATTTAATACTTTAAAATCCCCCCAAAAAAGGAGGAGAGGGACAAGAATGAGAAGAAGAAGAAAGCAAACAGAGAAGATGACAAGAGGAGAATTCACCTCTCAAATTCTTTTTTTATGAGCTTTTGTTGTCAGTATGTTTCTCATGTCTGTCTTTGGTACATGGTAGTCAGTGGATCATGTTCTGGTGTCAGATTACTGGAACGTGCTGACACATTGGGTAATAATACTTGGCAGGACTCCAGATGCCTAGATCATATTCTGTTTAGGTTACTTCTTGGGAAATACCTGACATGCAAGCAAGACTATATATGCTGTTCACTCTCGGCCGTCGAGCATCATCACAGTTCATCTATCCTGCATGATATCTGATGATCCGGGTCCGCATTATGCGTGCATTAAGAAAGAACTCTTGATTCGCTTCATCTTTGTATCTTCAAGATCATCACAGAAACATCTACTCTCATCTGTTCTCCAAAATACACCATACGTTCTAGTGCAGTGAAACGTACTGAAATATAAAGATAAAACTCTCATGTACTCCTTTAACCTTCCTGTCGTCCTCCCGGGTCAAATTGACCCCGTCTGTTTTGACTGTTCCTTCCTTCCTCCCTCCGTCCTTCTTTCCTTGCCTCCTTCCTTCCTTTCTTCCATCCTTCTTTCCTCTATCCTTCCTCTCTTCCTCCCTCATTTCCTTCCTTCCCTCCTTTTCTTCCTTCCTTCCTTTCTTCCATCCTTCTTTCCTCTATCCTTCCTCTCTTCCTCCCTCATTTCCTTCCTTCCCTCCTTTTCTTCCTTCCTCCCTCCTTTCCTTCCTTCCTTCCTTCCTTCCTTCCTTCCTTCCTTCCCTCCTTTTCTCCCTCCTTCCTTCTTTCCTTCCTTCCCTCCCTCCTTCCTTCTTTCCTTCCTTCCTTCCTCCCTCCCTTCCTCCCTTCTTTCTCCTTTCCTTCCTTCCTTCCTTCCTTCCTTCCTTCCTTCCTTCCTTCCTTCTTTCTCCTTTCCTTCCTTCCTTCCTTCCTTCCTCCCTCCCTCCCTCCCTCCCTCCCTCCCTCCCTTCCTTCTTCCTTTCCTTCCTTCTTCCTCCCTTCCTTCCTTGACTCAAGGACAACAGGAGGGTTAAAATGATTCTTTAAAAATGATGCAACAACAGGAAGAGGGGGAATAGAGATCTACTCTCAAAGTTTATTTTCTTATCAGACTGAGGTTCGGGTTAAAAAAAACCTTGTTGCACAAATCTAAATAATTTACCATCTTTAGTTCTTGCAAAGTGACAAAGCTTGGGACCAGGGTTGAACTAGACAGCGATGGCACAATTCCAGCCGCGGCTCCTCCTTCAGAAACTCTCACTTGAAAACATCTGTATGTGCCGCAGCCTCCTCGTGCAGTAAACAGCTTGATCACTTAATATTTGATGTGGTGTTTTTGTGTCTCTTCAGGCTTCAATCGTAGACACATAGGCCTGAGTTGGGTCGAGGTTAGGGAGCTGGGAGACAGAAGCATGCTTTATTAAAATTTATGTTACACATTCAACATTTAATAGGCTCACAGAAGCAAACTATGGCCACTAACAAGCAATGGGTTTTGTCCTTTAAAGACCTCTTATCTGCTTGTAAAGCAACTCGGTAAAGAGCTAAAAAAGCATTGAGGCTATCAGATTTACATTTATGTGAGGATTCATGTTTTAAATGTGACAACAATGTGACTCTTCTTATCGTTGACTAGACATTACCACCCGCTTAACTTTAAGCTGTCTGTTTAGGGCCACAGGCGGAGTAGCGAGTGCTCCCAGCATGTCAGGAGGTGGAAATGTCTGCCAAATATCTGAAGAGGTGCAATGCCTGAAGTTATATTTAGTTTCAGATGTAGTCATGGAGAATATTCTGAGTGAGCGTGTGTTTGTTAGCTGACCAGCCTGACACATTTCCCCCAAAAACAAGCCAATGTGAATTTACTACCTCCTACTAATGCTGAGGTCTTTGATTTTATGGCCAGCTCCTCCCGTCCACATATCCAAAATGTCCTTGAGCAACGTATTAAACCCCAAGCTACTCCAGATGGGCAGGCATGACAGCTCTGTACTCATTAGTGTCCGAGTGTGTGCATGAAGGAGTGAATGAGAGGCTATATTCTTAGGAGATTTATCTGTTGAGATAAAACATTATATATATGTGTGGTGTGTGTGTGTGTGTGTGTGTGTGTGTGTGTGTGTGTGTGTGTGTGTGTGTGTGTGTGTGTGTGTGTGTGTGTGTGTGTGTGTGTGTGTAGTCCATTTACTATTTCCAAGACCATTGAGCTCAGGTGGTACTGAGACAGTGATTGTAAGTTTGCTGTTTTCTTCCCATTAGTGTTTATGTTAGCTTTGTGTTTGCAGGTATTTTGGAAAAAGGTGTTCTTCTAAAAATACAGAATTTTATCTCTTGGTGTATTTACAGTATATATATCAAACTGTATGTCTTCTTTTTCTTAAAATATAAACCTTATTTTCTGCTCCAAGGCAAACATACATTTTCCAGACATTATGAGTTGGTGTGCTGGTTGGTAGACACAAAACACAAGCTTCATAGGTACATAAATAATGATACCTATACTAATACTTATACTTATAATACTACTACTACTACTAATAATAATAATAATTAATAACTAAATAAACAAACAAAAAAAGCTGAATTCATTACACCTTTTAAGTATTTCCTCTTCAGTATCAATTCAGACACAGCCTAATCCAATTAATCCACCCAATCATTTACATTTTTTACATCAGTTTAAGAAAGGTCTCCACACTTCATGGATTTTAGACTTGCAGCCCTGCAGCGTGTATTTAATTTTTTACCGACTTTAAGTGAAACAGAACATCTCTCAGCCATCTCTCATGGGAAGGAAGGAGGTCTAGGTCGTTTCCAATTTAACAATATCTGTAAAATTGTCTTTATATATATACCCCAAAAGAAGACGTCATCCTCCTGATCTAATAAAGTGGGGTGATTGAGATGTCCGATAGTCCTCTATAGCTAAATAACAGGTGACATCTTGCTCCAAACAGCTGTTCTGAGACTCTGTGGTTGTTATGTCACACCCAATTTCAAGCGATCAAATCAAATCTCTGAACAGTTTGATCTCAAAATTAAAGCCCTGTAAGTCTGTTCCACTCAGTAAAATATCCCATTACACAAGTTGAAGATGCTCTAATTACCATTTCACTGGGACTCATAAAATCAGTGTTGATCTGTATGGTAACACCCCACTTGATTGGACTTGACTGGACCATATGTTGTTGTTGTTGATGTTATTATCATGTAGGGTTTTGTTTTGCTGCACATTCACGCTCGAAGGCATCTCTCTCTGAAGCCTCCCAAGGTCTCTTCCAAGGAGTAATCCATTGCTTTTCCCACTTGAGGGTAGTGTGCATATAACAAGGGCCCAATTGACTTTGTTAGGAAAAGTGATGTTGAATTCTAATTATTCCTTTTTTCTTAACATGCTGCAATTAGACAAATAGCAATTATATGGAATTAATAATATAATTAAATGCAGCTCTAGTGTAAGCAGTATTAGTACTACAATGTCTAGCGCAAACAGAAGTTGCTTTCTCGTTTACTGCCAGTAAAAATAACCGAAGAGGTGCCCTTGAGCGAGGCGCTTAACCCCCGAACTGCTCCAGTGGAGCTGCTCACCAGCCAAACAGATGGGTTAGTGGGAACCATCAGCTCCAGGCATGAATGTGAAGCAGGGTGGTACTGAGCACAGAGATCGCATGCTTAACAAACCTTCATCGGATAAATGCTAGTTAAAAAAGTTACAAGCTTCATACTGACAGTTTAATCTTGCAGTAATGTTGGTATTGGCAGTGAAAAAAGACCACTGGATCCTAAGTATGTTAGAGACATTAGCTCATAGCCAGTTCTCTGTGGAGTCCATTTACTCTGAGTTGAAATAAGAAAATGAATTATATACACACCTAGAGAAGTAGAAACTACTCTGGCTCCTGCTACATTGTTCAACCTGTTCTGCAGGGAGAGAGACAAATAAAATAAATATGTATGAAAGGGGGGAGAAAAAAAAGGATGAAAATGAAGCTGAATGGATAAAAGGAATGGGAGTGGATGAATGCATGTATGAATGTGGGTTGTTTTTGCCATGAATCTCCGTTGTGACTGCTGTGAATCCAAGTGAGCAAACTACGGTGGCCCTGAAGTGCAAAACACAACAGCAAATAAGGAAACACAACAGCAAATGCACAGTTTTCTGATTTGCTGTTATGTTTTCTTATTTACTGTTGTGTTTTGCACTTCAGGGCCACCGTAGCAAACTGCATACTTCTCGGCTCAATCTTTCAAGATTACAGGTGGTGAGAGTTTGATACTCAAAAGAATTCCTTAAACTTCCATATCTCTGCCATTGAGAGTGCAAGTTTTAGCCATGGGCATCATCTCACTTCCTCCTTCTCTGACACAAACAGCTGGTGAGCGTATTTTAGTAGCTCACTGTCAAACATGGAACTGCTGGGGTAGCCAGAGGGTCTAAAGAAGTACTCCATTTAGCATTGCTCTCCTATAATATTTTCTGACTTACAATGGACAAAAAAAGGATCAAAATTGATGTAGCAGATATAACCTGAGATAAATATATATTTTTGTTATTTTTATTTCAAGCATTCTTCTTCCTTATCAAAAACCTGGTGCCTATATTACCAACGATGTAACTCGACCGCTGACACTTCGATCGGAGGTTCAGGTGTGTTATGTTGGTACTGTAGGAGCAAGTGTAGCCTTGAGCTTCTAGCCTGAGGCAAAGATGAGGGCAGCAGAGGTCTGGTAACCCCACTTCTTTCTAACTGCACAACCCCAGATCTTTTTCATTTCTAAACTTGTAGTCTTTCATTCCTAACTGGATTTTGTGTCGCTCCCTCTGGAGTCACAAAAGGCTTCATAGAACTTTTTTTCCCCCCCCACATGTTTTGTAGTACTCTTTGCTTCAGATTTGACTTTTTACCCCCTTTTCCACCGAGCTGGAGCTGGTGCTGGTTCAGAGCCAGAGCCTGACTAAGCACCGCTTCTTTGCTTTTCCACTGCCAAAGCTCCAACCCCGAGCCTCAGAACGGGAGCCAGAGCAAGCACCAACTCTTTGCTGGTCTAAAGCAAGAACCGGTTACGTCAGCGGACTGGGGGCGGGGCTAGCTAGCGGGGTTAACGTTTATTAGCAGACTAGCGGGATTAACGTTTATCAGCTGGCTAGCGAGGTTAACGTTTATTAGCAGACTAGCGGGGTTAACGTTCATTAGCAGACTAGCATTTACAGAGGGTTAAACATTTTGTTGATTAAAAGTACTATTGTTATCATATTTTTTTGCCAGAGCTGTCGTCTTTTTTTTCTTTTTCTTCTTCTGCTTCTTTTTCTTCGTTTCTGGCAGGCTAGATGCCTTGCGCCATGTTGCTGCCTCTCACTGGTGAATCATGGAAGTGCTTCAAAGGTGCGCGCTGGCTACGCTACGTTATACAGTGATGTAATCGTGTGGCTCCTTGCCAGTGGAAAAGCAACAGGTTCGTAAGAGGTGCTTGGATTAGCACCAACTGAGCACTGGCTCTAGCACTAGCTCCGAACCAGCACTGGCTCCAGCTCGGTGGAAAAGGGGTATTTGATGAGTTCCCCTTTAAGACGCTGACCATAAATTATGACATCCCCAGTTCATGTTTGCTTGAGGACTTTTTCCTCCTCCTTTTTTGTCATTTAGGTAAAGGATGAGTTCTTATGAAAGGATTCTTTACTGTTGAGTTTTTCACTGCAATCTGTTCAATCAGTCAATCAATCTTTATATATGTAAAGCACTTCCCATACATTGTAATGTAACACAAGGTGCTTTACATACAGGGGTGTAGTGGGAGGGGGAGGCAGGGGAATGCTGTCCGCCTACTTCTTTCAGCATGATTAAAAGATAAACAGATAATACTAATAATAAGTAGCAGAAGAAAGAACACAGGAGAAACGAGACCTGCAACTGTTTCCCTGCAATAACCATTCTGAACCTTTGTGGCGATTCATTTGACTGTTATTGAGTAGTTGCCTAATGAA
>JAJDFG010000335.1:0-257295 GCA_021039105.1 Scomber colias
GCTTTCTGCTGCTAACTCGGCTGCTAGCTTGGCGGCTAACTCGGCTGCTAGCTCAGTGGCTAACTCGGCAGCTAGCTCGGCAGCTAGCTCGGCAGCTAGCTCGGCAGCTAACTTGGCTGCTAGCTGGGTGGCTAACTCAGCTAACTGGCTAACTGTAGACTGTAGTAGTAGTAGTGTGTGCTGAATGTATTTATACCTCTACAGCAGCAGGGGCGGGTTTTATGCTAATCACTAAATCCTGAACACAGAAATGTTGAAACACAGTTTTGTGAAGCCTAGCTCCACAATTCAAATCTAAATGGTTGAAATGCTTTTTTACACCTTTTTTAGAAATACATTTATTTACATTTAATGTGTTTAGAAGAAAATGTCTGAAGGGTTTGAATATGCATTAAAACTTCTTAATAGATCAGTTCGTTGCTGGTTTTTGTTGTTATCATGGGATTTGTTGACTGTAAGAAAAATCCACAGCAGAGCATCAACAGATTTTAAGAGTTGTATTTAGCCACTAACTAGCCATTAGCATCATTTAGCGAACATCTGTATAAACCAAGTCTCTCTCAGATTCACTGCTGAGCCTCCTGAATCTGGCTCGTTCACACTTCTCATACAGATGATTCAAACCTGCAGCGTTGAACCTTTGGATATAAATGAATGTCCGTTACATTCAAGCCCTTACCAAACGAGTTCACACAACGCTGATCGAGACTTTTCTCAGGCTATACACAGATTATACAGAGTTTTTACATCTGGCTGTTTGGCTGTTAATGGTGTGGCTCTTCTAGGACTTTACAAATGTTTTAAGACTGATGATGGTGAAACGAGTCATTTCATGGAGGTTTGTGTGACCCTCCAAACTAATTATTATAAGTTTTACAGCCGCAACAGTACGTTAGCCAGCGGTTTACTGTCCATTCGGCATACTGGGACTAATCCTGGTGGGACCATCCAAAACATATGAGTTATTAATAGCCCCTCTCTGTGTGCCTAATAATCAGGGTTCACATGAGAGCGTGCTACCAGTAGGGGGAGACAAACATCTCACACTCCAGCTCCAGCCTCACTAATGACGCTTTTCCACTACACAGTTCCAGCACGACTCGACTTGTTTCTTATTGCGTCCCCACTAGGGATAGTAGCTGGTACCTGGTACTTTTCTAGTACCTGCTCTGCTGAGGTTCCAAGCGAGCTGAGCCGATACTAAAATGTGACGTCATCAGACTGCCGGCCGCTGATTGGTCAGAAGAGTCTTAACTGGAAGAGTCATGAGTCGTCCCACACAAGAATCAAACCCGACATTTTTTAAAATACCAGCAACAGCGTTACAGCGATTCGGTTTCTCTTCTCTTTGCTTTGTATGTGACAGAAAGCCACATACAGCAGCAAGTACACCATCGCCTCCATGTCCTCCATTGTTTATGTGTTTGTGTCGCGTATAAAACAAAGTCACGGCAGTTTCGCGGAGCCGTTTGCTATGACGACCCGCCCCACGTTGGGTAGGAACTTCTTTGTAATGGAAAAGGTCGTTCCTGGAACCGAGCCGAGCCGAGTCGAGCCGAGTAGCGCTGGGGACTGTGTAGTGGAAAAGCGCCATAAGCTAACTTCCTTTCGTAGCTGAGAGGCAGTCACATTTTTTTAAAAGGACTTAAATGACCTCAGAAATGATTACACTGGTTGCTTCTCGGATGGTTTCGGGTGAAAACTAGCAAACTAGCCGACTGTTTCCAATAAAAAAGTGACAGCCCTATTGCTACCTAAAGCTAATTATCTTTATACATAAAATCAGTTGGACGTAATGTGACAAAAGTGTTGAGTCAAAGCAGACAAAATCTAGTCCGTTCAAGTCTTCAGTGTTTTCTACAGAGATGCATTCAGCTGTTTGCGGTTACTCCGGGGCTGCAGACCTCCAAACATGGCTGCCTGGCGGTGTTACGTTAACTAACAGCCCTCAGTGTTGTAGTTTAAAGCTGCACACACATCTCAATCCTCCTGTAAACAGATTCATTTATTTAGTGTTTGCAGACAGCACCGATTTTTGTTTAAATTAAATTCTCCTTCAGGCCAGCAGGGGCGGCGCCAACTCCCCCCCTTGGCCGCTCCTACAACATCGGTGCTGACACTGCTGGTGACCACCTCCCTCATGGTGTACGAGCGGATCAGGTTGAGCTTCTGGTAGAAGCTGGCGAGGTCCATGGGCAGCTCCAGGTCCCTGCTGCTGTACAGTCCTGTAGCTGATCCTGCGGCCGCCGTTGCACAGCCTCTCCGGGTGCTGCAGGTAGAAGGGCAGCGAGCAGCGGGCGCACGACGGGCAGAAGGCGTGCGGACGGTGGCACCGGCGCGGCGGAGGGGTCGGCGAGAAGCTGGCGGGCCCGTTGGCTTCGGTGAGGAAGGTGGGGGTGTAGTTTCTCGGGCTCGTCGCTGTAGTGCTCCGGCGTCGGAGGCGTCGGAGGAGCGGACAGAGCCAGGGGGCGGAACGGCGACATGGTGGCGAGCTCTGGTTCCTCCTCTTCCCCCTTCTCAGACTCCTCCCTCTTACAGCAGTAATACTGGAGGACCAAACACAGGAAGAAAGGCCTGCAGGTCAGGGTCTGTATCAGTGAATGAACTGGTGAACGTGGATTAGTTTTCTTTTCAACCAGAAAAAAATGAAAACAATTTAATATATACTTCAGTGTAAAAGCACTTTGAGTAGTCAGAAGACTAGAAAGGTGCTATCTAAATGTAGTCCACAAGTTAGGAGGGGGGGTGAGAAAGGAAAGAAGGAAGGGAGGAAGGAAAGAAGAAGGGAGGAAAGGAAGGAAGGAAGGAGGGAAGGAAAGAAGGAGGGAGGAAAGAAAAGAAGGAAGGAAGGAGGGACGGAAAGAAGAAGGGAGGAAAGAAAAGAAGGAAGGAAGGAGGGAAGGAAGGAGGGAGGAAAGAAAGGAACAGTCGGGGACAAGATGGGGTCAATTTGACCCGGGAGGACAACAGGAAGGTTAAAGCCTCCTTCCACCTCTCCCTCCTTTGAATGAGGAAATCTGTCCACATGTATACACGTTGTTATCATGTTCAGATATTTATATAAACTAATTCATATTCATGGGATGATTATTAGAAGTTAGAACTTATACTGCCCCCCCCCCCCAATGCTATATGTGTAAAATAGTGAAAAATAAAATCATACCTGCAACCTACATAAACACAGTACAGCGACGATGGTCAGTAAGATGACTGTAGCCAGAATTCCACCTGCGATGACCACTGTCCCGGCTGACATTCGAAATCCTCTCCATCAACAGCCTGCAGAGGAGGAAGAAGAGGAAGAGGAGGAAGAGGAGGAGGAGGAAGAAGAGGAAGAAGAGGAAAGAGATAAACAAGGAAATAGGAAAAATTAAACATGAGAGGCAAGAGAGAAAAAGTAGTAAATGGAGGAAGAAGTGGAGTCAAGAAAGGAAGGGAGATCAAGGTGAATTGGTTCGAGATTAAAAAAAAAGAAGAAGAAGAAGAGGAGGAGGAAGAGGAGGAAGAAGAGGAGGAGGATGGAGAAAACAAGAGGAATATAGAAAGCAAAGAGTGTAGAAGGAAAGACAGAAAAGAAACAAAGCAGGTAAGAGAGAAAAAAGTAGTGAATGGAAGAAGAGATAGTAGAGAAAGAAGTGGAATCAAGAAAGGAAGGGAGGGAGATAGAGGTGAATTGGTTCGAGAAGAAGAAGAAGAGGAGGAAGACGAGGAGGAAGATGGAGAAAACAAGAGGAATATAGAAAGCAAGGAATGGACCAGAGTGTAGAAGGAAAGAGAGAAAAGAAACAAAGTGAGGGGAAATAGGAAGAATTGAAGAGAAGAGAGAAAAAGTAGTGAATGGAGGAAGAGATAGTAGAGAAAGAAGTGGAGTCAAGAAAGGAAGGGAGGGAGATAAAGGTGAATTGGTTCGAGATTAAAAAAAAGAAAAGAGAAGAAGAAGAAGAAGAAGAGGAAGAAGTGGAGTCAAGAAAGAGAGGGAGGGAGATAAAGGTGAAGAAGAAGAGATTAGGAGAGAAATAACGATGTTGCTGCAAAATTTTACGACTTGCCCGCACGGCTCCAGAGTGTTAACCGGTTTCCTGTGTGTGTGTGTGTGTGTGTGTGTGTGTGTGTGTATGTATGTGTGGTGTGTGTGTGTGTGAGTGTGTGCGTGCGTGTGTGTGTGTGCCAGCAGCCATTACTTTAAATACTGCCGATCGATTTTTATCTTTCATCTTTTTACGACTCGCCCCGGCTCACTTTTTTTTTTTTTTGGCCGAGATAAAGAATAAATCAAGCCGAGCGCACCGCACCTTCCTCCCCTCCCTCCCTCCTTTCCTTCCGTCCTTCCTTCCTTTTCGCACGCTGGCCGTCGCTCTGATTGTGATGATGATAAATCTGAACACTGATGCTGCAGGAAACTCATCTTTACTGAGCTCCACAGTTTCTTTACCCTGAGCTGAGGCTTCAAGGCTGAGTACCGACCTTCTTACTCTTTTCTGATTTCTGTCAGTGAGGTTTTATTGTGTCCATGAGGTTAAGTTTAAATTTAAAGGGTTAAAATGTGAAAATAAAATGTATGAATAACTTCACACATTCTTTTTTTGTGGACCCAGCATCAAATTTTCTGCTTTTAATCCATTTAGAGAGAATATATTAGAGGATTATGGTAAAAATGTCTAAATGGTGTAACCATTGTTTTACTTAAAGACATTCAGCTGACGGCTCCCATAGCAACCTGATGATTAAATTATAAAGCAGTCAGCAGCAGTGTTTAAAAACCTGTGTATAGTTTGTGATAGTTTATAGTAAAAGAACGATACTCATCTAAGTGACTAAAAGCTCTTCTCTACATCTTCACCAGTGTTGAATCAGCTTGGGCCAAAGGAGGATTTTAAAATGGAAAATTAAGAAAATAATTGAGAGGAAAAGGTGACATGAGGTATTTTTTTCCGTCACCTTGTCAGTGAGGACAAGTGAAATAGCGAGTCTGTTTATAATTGAAACGAGAAAAGATATCATCTGCATTAGCAAAAAGGAAAAAAAACCATTACAATACTTAACCCTCCTTTGTCCTCGAGTCAAGGAAGGAAGGGAGGAGGAAGGAAGGAAGAAGGAAGAAAAGGAGGAGGGAAGGAAGGTAGGGAGGAAGAAGGAAGGAAGGAAGGAAAGGAGGGAGTGAGGAAGGAAGGGAGGAAGAAGGAAGGAAGGAAAGGAGGGAGTGAGGAAGAAGGAAGGAAGGTAGGGAGGAAAAAGGAAGGAAGGAAGGAAGAAGGAAGAAAAGGAGGAAGGAAGGAAGGTAGGGAGGAAGAAGGAAGGAAGAAAAGGAGGGAGTGAGGAAGGAAGAAGGAAGAAAAGGAAGGAAGGAGGGAAGCAAGGGGAAAAGAAGGAAGGAAAGGATGAAGGAAGGGAGGAGGAAGGAAGAAAAGGAAGAAGGAAGGAAAGGAAGGAAGGTAGGGAGGAAGAAGGAAGGAAGGAAAGGAGGGAGTGAGTGAGGAAGGAAGGGAGGAAGAAGGAAGAAAAGGAGGAAGGAAGGAAGGGAGGGAGGGAGGAAGGAAGGAAGGACAGAAGGAAGAAAAGGAGGAAGGAAGGAAGGAAGGAAGAAAGGACAGAAGGAAGAAGGAAGAAAAGGAGGAAGGAAGGAAGGAAGGAAGGAAGGTAGGGAGGAAGGAAGAGAAGGAAAGGAAGGAAAGAAGGAAGGAAAGTCAGCTTGCCTTTTTGTTTTATACAATAAATCAGCAATAAAAAAAAAGCACTGCAGAGAGGACACGTGAGGAGCGTTGTGACTCAAGTAATGCCGTCATCATCCTGTGTGTGTGTGTGTGTGTGTGTGTGTGTGTGTGTGTGTGTGTGTGTGTGTGTGTGACGAGGCATGGCAGGAGTGTTATGTATCGTCATGCATTTGTATGTGGACCTACAACAGACCAACACACACCATCCAATCTCCCAAAAAATAGCCGACATGAAAAAGCTCTCTGTGAAACCGGTGCTGAGGAGACATCACAGGTGGATTGCACCGATAGATTCTCCACCGCTGGACAAAAATATCTCTTGAAGAAAACCCATTAAAAGCTGCAGAATCACCTGCTGCCTGATATTTATATCTTAAAGCAGTGGCGTCCCCATCTTTCTCCTGGAGAGCTGCTGTCCTGCATGTTTTAGGTTTCTCTCCACTCTCTAAAGGCCCATTTTATGCACAACGGACGTACGAAAATGGATCCGTCCGGGAGGAAGAAAGAAGGAAGGAAAGAAGGAAGCGAGGAAGGAACGAATGAGAGAAGGAGGGAGGGAGGGAAGAAGGAAGGAAAGGAGGAAGGAAGGAAGGAACAGTTAAAACAGACGGGGTCAATTTGACCCGGGAGGCGACAGGAAGGTTAAAGTAACTGCAGTGGATCCGTTTTACTCTTTGTCCATTAGCTGAACCCACTGATCCTTTCGCTAGAAGAACTACATGTTCAAGTTCTGTAATATATCTTTTATGAACTTGCCCTTTAAAAGCTTTAGACAATATGCAACATGATGACTATTCCTTTAATATTCTACTGAAACGCTGGTTTGTACTGATGTGCTTTGAGAAATTAACAATGTAAAACAAGCTAGTAGATGCTCAGAACAGATCTACTGCTCCTTTGGGCTTTCAGAGCTTTGCAAAGTGTTTTCTGGGTCTGCAGAGTCCACTAACTGACTACTAATGAAGGATCCTCAAATCAGACCTCAAGCAAGTAAGAGTTGAAGGGTTTATAATCAGAAACAGGGAAGCACACAGATAATCAGTCCAACTGGCGAAGGTACAGCATCCCAATCAACGGGCAGAAAGGTACGTTATAGACAAGAGCAAAGGTCCACACACTAGAAACTCTCAGAAACTAGAAACTCTCACAGGAAGGCAAAGAAGATCTGGACAGAAGGAGAGGAAGGACACCGGCTGTGTTCGAAACCGCATACTACATACTTCTATACTACATAAGAAAAAAAAGAGGGAAGAAAGAAAGGAGGGAGGGAGGAAGAAGGAAGGAAAGGAGGGAGGGAGGAAGGAAGGAAGGAAAGGGGGAGAAAGGGAAGAAGAAAGTAAATGAGGGAGGGAGGGTGGAAGGAAGGATGGATGGATGGAAGGGAGGAAGAAGGAAGGAAGGGAGGAAGAATGATGGAAAGGAAGGAAGGGAGGAAGAAGGAAGGAAGGAAGGAAAGATGGCTGGAGAGAAGGAAGGAAGGAAGGAAAAGAACACAGGAAGGAAAGTGGGCCGGATTTGGACTCCTCAGCGGGCCGGATCTGGCCCACGGGCCGCATGTTTGACACCCCTGGTTCACACTGTAGTAAACTAGTGTTTACGTCACGGTACCAAAATGAATACCCACGATACTATACCAGCCAAAGTATCACGGTTTCCGGCTAGTATCACGATACCACAGCCTTTATAATTATTAGTATTTTTATTTTATTTTTTTATGAACATGCAATATATTTATATTTACACAAGTTAGAATTACTTAATATTAGTCGGTTTTTAATTTAATGCATTACATTGTAAGTCTACTGGTTAACCACTTAACACACGCCCCCTGTTTTTTTATGCTGTCAGCCTAAACGACATGCCCAAGTTGTGAGCAGCACAGATCCCACATAGTTTGAGACTCAGAGATGTGTCTGGTATCATTGGAAAGGAAACACTCTCAGGATTCTTGTAAAAGTGTCTGTGTGATTCTGTGACTTACTGACAAAGAGTGGCAGAGGTTACAATGATGGGGTTGTTTACTCGCCCATTGGTTTGCCTTTACAATAACATGTGTACAGACATTCAGGGACCTCTCAGCAGGATATAGACACAATGAGGGCCACAGCCACAGGTCCTTGGCTTCATGCAGTCCAAATTTGGAGTCAAAAGACCAAAAAGATGAATTTTTTCAGAGTTATTTTTCAACAGGTATGTCCATGCGTTTTCCTCAGGTCCTTTTTGGAGACTCCAAATGGGACACTTGGTTACCATGGTTACCAAAGCTGTATAACCGCAATCAAACACCTATAACTTCACATCCCCTTTGCCTACAATCAAAATCTTGGTCTCTAATGAAAGCTGACGCCATATTATTATTATCATTATTATTATTATTATTATTATTATTATTATTATTATTACATATAACCATATATTTTTTGTTTGGCCATATCTATCTATCTATCTATCTATCTATCTGTTTTATTTTGCTATAAGTCATATGTCAAGTCGAAGAAGAACCAACCCTGTACCAAAATGCCGAGTGCGTAATGATATATGGTTCAACTCTTTTACGCACAGGGCGCACGCCGGTTACGCTTGGAGTTTGTTTTATGGACAGCCAAACTTGATAGCTTAGTGTCATACACATAGACTGTATATAAGAAATACATACATACACCGTTGGAAACCTCTGACTATTGGCTAAAAGGTTATCAACTTCATTTCAACGAATATTTCCATAGGCTGGAACAGCAGTCAATCAAAGACATGTCCTCATTGGCTTTGGAGACGTGTACTGCCTAATCCTAAACACCGATTGGCTTGTTTGTGGTGTCAAAGCAGGAGAGGCTCACGGTCGTAAACATCTAGTCACGTGTACTCTGAGATGCACGTGCAGGTCAGGAAATGACGTAACGGACCGTATATAGTTTGTTATTTGTGTTATTACGTTACGTGTTGGACTAAATACATGTTGACATATTGAGGAAAGTATTTCGGTTTTATGGAAACGGATTTCATATTTCACAAGAATGGATATTTGGCGAGCTGTACAGAAAGTCCTGAGTCATAAGATGATCGTTGTGGATAAAGAGAAGACTTTGAAGGTATGTAGCATTATAGCTTTTCTCACTTAGCTCAGGGGCTAGCCGAGCTAATCGCTAATACTATTACGGCTGTGAGCAACCATATAAGGTCGTGAGTGGTCTTGAATGAATCAGGAGAATCTAAGCTTTCCAACGATGTACGACATGAATATATATGTTTAAGGGTTGGTGTTTTAAAACATTCAGAAGAAACTTGTGGCTACCTCCTAACATCCGTCCCGTTCCGTAGACGGAACAGCGTGCATTAAGAGGTTAAGTAAAAAATAAAAAGACTGAAACCAATATTTTTATGAACAAGTTTTGAATTGAAACACCAAATACACCAGGAGTTTATTAAAATAACACTTACCTGATGGCGTCTACTCTGCTGCTACTGTGTAAACATAATAAACATCGTCGAAATCTCGCGAGATCTCCGGTAATATATTTCGTGCTCTGTGCGGGATCCCGCGAGATTTCGACGATGTTTTACAGCAGTTAGCAGCAGAGTAGAAGCCTTCAGGTAAGTGTTATATTAATAAACTCCTGGTGTACTTACACACTTTCCCATGGATGGATTTATGAGTAAAGACTCTATTTGTACTACTGTAGAAGTTTGATAACAATCCAGGCATTATTAGTGGAGTCATTTATGAGATACACTGGTGGTTGTATCTTCAGAGTTGCTGCTTCTGCTTTGACTGTCTGTGTTTTTGTGAGTGACTGCAGCTGCAGAGATGAGATGTGGCGATGAGATGCACACAAGCCACATTTGCTTTTACAGAAACTAAACCGTGATGTGAGTGTGAGTAGTAGCGTTGCATCTTGGGTAATGTGAGTGTGAGTAGTAGCGTTGCATCTTGGGTAATTGTGAGTGTGAGTAGTAGCGTTGCATCTTGGGTAATGTGAGCGTGAGTAGTTGCGTTGCATCTTGGGTAATGTGAGTGTGAGTAGTTGCATTGCATCTTGGGTAATGTGAGTGTGAGTAGTAGCGTTGCATCTTGGGTAATGTGAGTGTGAGTAGTAGCGTTGCATCTTGGGTAATGTGAGTGTGAGTAGTAGCGTTGCATCTTGGGTAATGTGAGTGTGAGTAGTAGCGTTGCATCTTGGGTAATGTGAGTGTGAGTAGTAGCGTTGCATCTTGGGTAATGTGAGTGTGAGTAGTCAGCTCTTGATGCATACTCTGCATTTCTGGAGAATCTAGTAAACCATCCAGGAACTTCTCACATACTCTAAATCACTACACAGTTAAACACACTACATACTTCACATGACCTCAGAGTTAGTACGAGTAGTAGGAAAGGGACTAAATACACTAAGAGAGAGAAGACAATGAGACACAGGTGCAACACATTCACAGGTGGGAAAAACTTAACAGGAAGTGGCTCTAACAACTAATCAAACCTGTTCATTTCCTGTCTCAACATAACAAAGCCCCATCCAACACCTTTGGGGAGGAATTGAAATGAGACCTTATCACCACCAGCATCACTTTTTTTCCAACCCTTCCTTCCTTCCTTCCTCCTCCCTCCTTTCCTTACTTCTTCCTCCCCTCCTTCCTTTCCTTCCTTCTTCCTCCCTCCTTCCTTTGCTTCCTTCTTCCTCCCTTCCTTCCTTCTTCCCTCCTTTCCTTCCTACCTTCCTTCCTTCTTCCTTCCTTCCTCCCTCCTTCCTTTCCTTCCTTCTTCCCTCCTTTCCTTCCTTCCTTCCTGCCTCCCTCCCTCCCTCCTTACTTTCTTTCCTTACTCCTTTCTTTCTTTCCTTACTCCTTTCTTTCTTTCTTTCTTTCTTTCTTTCTTTCCTTCCTTCCTTCCTTCCTCTTTTCGTCCTCACTACTTTTCTTCCTTCCTTCCTTCTCTCCTAAATTCCTTCTTCTTTTCGTCCTTCCTCCTTCCCTCCCTCCCTCCCTCCCTCCCTCCTTACTCCTTTCTTTCTTTCCTTACTCCTTTCCTTCCTCCCTCCCTCTCTCCTTACTCCTTTCTTTCTTTCTTTCCTTCCTTCGTCCCTTCCTTCTCTCCTTACTTCCTTCCTCTTTTCCTCCTTACTCCTTTCCTTCCTTCCTCCCTTCCTTCTATCCTGACAACAGGAGGGTTAATAAGAGTAGAATTTAAGACAGAGCTGTTTTAACTGGAGATATAATATATAATATAATAATAAAACACTCAGAGTTTTTATGGTCTGATTAAATGACTCAGCGTGTTTTACCTGCCATGAACAGCTACGGCGGTGACTCCGGTCTTCTCGATCCTCCGAACCAAACCGATCGTTTTCCTCCAACTGAAACCAACGAAGACAGGAAACCAGTTAACAGCTGATCGACCCATCAACCCACCGCTAATGTCCAGGCAGGTGTTTGTAAGATAACATTAAATATATAACTAAAAATATATATTATCTCATGTTTCCTCCATTAAATTAGTAAAAGAAAATGTGTCTGCTTCAGTCAACATCACATATTGTAATATAATATAATAAATATGAATATAATCTGACATGTAATTATAAATAAAGTTTTTAAACGTCTTACCGAAGGCAGGATTCGGATTTTACACGTTACTGGAATAGAAACT
Organism: Scomber colias; assembly: GCA_021039105.1. Taxonomy (NCBI): domain Eukaryota; kingdom Metazoa; phylum Chordata; class Actinopteri; order Scombriformes; family Scombridae; genus Scomber; species Scomber colias. Next base: position 11,350 of record JAJDFG010000335.1, read on the forward strand.
CCTGTGACGAGCTTCCTGAGGATCTAAAAAAAGGAAAATATTATATTAATATTATATTTATATTAAAGTTTGAGAGTGAAAGGGATTAAAAATATAAAATACTTTTGTATATAAAACTGTATAATCAATTTATTTACTATTTAAACAGAAACATATTCTTCACATCTCCAGCTCTATATTAATATTCTGTGTCTCTACTGGAATATCTTTGCATGATTTAAAGTTAAAAACTTCTCTTCTAAACACATTAAATAGGTCATAAATGTATTTCTAAAAAAGGTGTAAAAAGCATTTCAACCATTTAGATTTGAATTGTGGAGCTAGGCTTCACAAACTGTGTTTCAAGATTTCTGTGTTCAGGATTTAGTGATTAGCATAAACCCGCCCCTGCTGCTGTAGAGGTAGAAATACATTCAGCACACACTACTACTACTACAGTCTACAGTTAGCCGAGCTAGCAGCTGAGTTAGCAGCAGAAAGCTCTCAGACGTAGCGTCCATGTTTCTGGTAGAGGTGGTGACTTTGATTGACAGGTGACACTTGGTAGGGGGCGGGGCTTCAGCGGACTCGGAGGCCACGCCCACAGCGTTTGGGAGCAGAGAAAGAGGCTGATTTTTACACAACTTTGAAGCCTAATTTCATATATTTGGCGATTTTTTTTAATCATTCAAATTTGGCAGGGTGGTTAACAACACACTTTTCTGTGGTATGTCAAACTCAGAACACATATTTATTCTCACTTTACACGGACTTTAATCTACTCACCGCCTCGATCTTATCAGGATCTGACAGCAGAGCGGCTCCCATCCCGCCCTGCAGGACAGCAGAGGTCAGAGGTTTAGAGGTTTGTTTAGAGGGTCAGACAAGGGTCAAAGGTCACTGACAGGTTTGGTGACTTACAGTAAACTTACCTTTGTGGAGTATTCCTTCGGACAGCCCATGTTCACGTCGATAGCAGCTACGTCATTTTCCCTGAAGGTGAAGAGGAGACAATTAATCAGCTAATTGTTGCTGTTCTAGTTTGGAGCTTTAACCCAAATAATTATATTTGGTAACTTCTGTAAATATCCTAAAATATCCTTCCTTCCTTCCTTCCTTCTTTCCTTCCTTCCTTCCTTCTTTCCTTCCTTCCTCCCTGCCTTCTTTCTTCCCTTCCTCTTTTCCTTTCTCCCTCCCTCATTCCTTATTTCCTCCGTCCTTCCTTCCTTTCCTTCCTTCCATCTGTCCTTCCTCCCTTCCTCCGTCCTTCTCTCCTCCCTTCCTTCTTTCCTTCCTCCATCCATCCTTCCTTCCTTCCTTTCCTTACTTCCATCTGTTCTTCCTCCCTCCCTCCTTCTCTCCCTCCCTTCTTTCTTCCCTTCCTCCCTCCCTCCTTCTGTCTTTCTTTCCTCCCCCCTACCTTCCTTCCTTCCTTCTTTCCTCCCTCCCTTCCTTCTTTCCTTCCTCCATCCTTCCTTCCTTCCTTTCCTTACTTCCATCTGTTCTTCCTCCCTCCCTCCTTCTCTCCTCCCTTCTTTCTTCCTTTCCTCCCTCCCTCCTTCTCTCTTTCTTTCCTCCCCCCACCTTCCTTCCTTCCTTCTTTCCTCCGTCTTTCCTTCCTTTCCTTCCTCCCTCCTTCCTTCCTTCCTCCCTTCCTTTCAATGAGTGTCCTATAAAGGGTTAACAGCTAAAGGGTTGAATTAAAGGAAAAGTTAAAAGACGATGAACTCACACAAGTCGAGCCACAACCAGCGCTCTGTCTGGGTCAGCCGTCCCCTAAAAGAAGAAGAAGAGAAAACTCACTTTGAATGTTTAGAAACTGACTGACAGCAAATAAAAGAGGGGAAAACTCATATCGTCATGTTGGTTTGAAATGTTTTGTGTCTCACCATCTGGAAGACGACTCGGTCCTTCTCCTTCTCACAAGTCCTGAACATCACTCGATCGTCTGGAGCAACAAAATCTACCGTCTCCAAAACCTCTGAAGAACAAACAGAAAGACACGATGAAGAAAACTAAATACTGTCTGAATCATCATCTGACTGTTAGAGGTACTAGTACTATACTGTAGTACAGCTTGAGGTACTTGTACTTTACTGTAGTACAGCTTGAGGTACTTGTACTTTACTGTAGTACAGTTTGAGGTACTTGTACTTTACTCTAGTACAGTTAGAGGTACTTGTACTCTACTGTAGTACAGTTTGAGGTACTTGTACTCTACTGTAGTACAGTTTGAGGTACTTGTACTTCACTGTAGTACAGTTTGAGATACTTGTACTTTACTCTAGTACAGTTAGAGGTACTTGTACTCTACTGTAGTACAGTTTGAGGTACTTGTACTCTACTGTAGTACAGTTTGAGGTACTTGTACTCTACTGTAGTACAGTTTGAGGTACTTGTACTTCACTGTAGTACAGTTTGAGATACTTGTACTTTACTCTAGTACAGTTAGAGGTACTTGTACTCTACTGTAGTACAGTTTGAGGTACTTGTACTCTACTGTAGTACAGTTTGAGGTACTTGTACTTCACTGTAGTACAGTTTGAGATACTTGTACTTTACTCTAGTACAGTTAGAGGTACTTGTACTTTACTGTAGTACAGTTAGAGGTACTTGTACTCTACTGTAGTACAGTTTGAGATACTTGTACTTTACTGTAGTACAGCTTGAGGTACTTGTTCTTTACTGTAGTACAGTTAGAGGTACTTGTACTTTACTGTAGTACAATTTGAGGTACTTGTTCTTTACTGTAGTACAGTTAGAGGTACTTGTACTTTACTGTAGTACAGTTTGAGATACTTGTACTTTACTGTAGTACAGTCTGAGGTACTTGTACTTTACTGTAGTACAGTTTGAGGTACTTGTACTTTACTGTCGTACAGTTAGAGGTACTTGTACTTTACTGTAGTACAGTTTGAGATACTTGTACTTTACTGCAGTACAGTCTGAGGTACTTGTAATTTACTGTAGTACAGTTTGGGGTACTTGTACATTTACTGTAGTACAGTTTGAGGTACTTGTACATTTACTGTAGTACATGTTTGAGGTACTTGTACTTTACTGTAGTATTTCCATGTGATACTACTTTCTACTCCACTACATTTATTATATTACTACACTAGTAATTATATTCATCACTCATAATACTGCAGTACTTTTACTGTAATACTGCATACTACATCACTCATAATACTGCAGTACTTTTACTGTAATACTACATACTACATCACTCATAATACTGCAGTACTTTTACTAGAGGTAGGATTCTTCATGCAGGACTTTTACTTATAATGAAGTATTTTAACATAGTTTTATTGATACTTTTACTTCAGTAACTAATCTGAATATCTTCTTCTATCACTGTGAATCTCACCGTTCACCACTCTGTGACACTGGGCCATCTTGATATCAATCAGCTCCTGCAGACAGCAAACAGTTAGTAAGACTTTAACACACTGATATAAAAACACAAGAGTTCAGTTTTATTTCCTCTGTTTTAAAAAAAAGAAGCCTCCATCCTTTTACCTCACAGTAAACCACATCAGCTCCGTAGTCCAGCGCCAGCAGCCTCATGGGCAGAGTCCCGACCCGGACCATTGGAGCCAGAGCGGTGATGTTCCTGAAGCTCAGCCTGCCTGCCATCATGAAGCTCAGTCCTCCTGCTAAACATCAAACACACTTATTAACACAGAGACACTTATAAACTCCTCTCTGTCATCATGAAGCTCAATCAATTTGTGATTATGTGAGTATGTTTTTTGTTGGTTTTTGTTGCCATGGTAATATACAATTGAACTGAACACCTGTTTGTCTTACAGTTTTATTGATCACTAGATAGCAATGACTTGGGATGAAGTTGGTTTTGATGTAGTTAAGCTACTTTTGTCATTTTATTGTAGCTTAGCTTGCTGTATTTCTCTGGTGGGAAGCTTCAGTGCAGTGAAGCTTCATTTAATGTAGAGTAACTGGTAGCTTAGCTCACTACATTGTCCAAGTAGCTTGCCCAACACTGCTTATTTCACTTATTAATACACATTATAAAATCCTCTTTGCTTATTTTTCTATGATAAATGCTTTATTTCCCACTGTAAGCCCCTCACACAAAACTACCTTTAAAAATCAGCTAATTTAATGCTGTTTCATTTTTATCTGAACACACACTTCACACAGACCTTAAACTTAACACCTTAAATTAAAAAGTGTATTATTTAACCCAATGAGCAGTTTGCATACAATACAACATGTATAACTCATAATATTCACTTTTAATACCACTTAAATGTTTCTAGTAACTCCTGCACGCCGGCTGAACTAATCCAGTTTACTACAGCATATGAACGCAAAATAAACTTAATTTTTAAGGAGATTTAAATGAAATAAACTTGTCAAAAAGGAGCCGAATTAATTATAACATGATGCAGATTTGCAAAAAGGCAGATTAAATGTTTTGCCATGTTTGTATGCAACATAATATACAAATAACTTTTAAAATAAGCGTTTATTTTAATGGAGTTCAGGTCGTTTGAAGCTACGCTATGCTAACAATGTAGCTCCTCCTTTAATAATCCCCCCAAAAAACACGTGATTTAAATTAGGCATGAATAAAACAGAGAGGTAACAGTTCACACACACAGATATCTACATGCTGGGAGACTTTAAAGTCATATTAACTCACCGGCATTTAAGATGTTTACTATTGATGACAGCAGCTGTAATGTGTGGTCACATGGGAAGCGTGCTCCCTTTACACTTCCTGTTTGGACCTCAACGTCATACACACGTCATGAAGATCTGGAACACACGTCACCACGCCTCCTTATTATAGTCTGTCATTTACTATGTTGATTACAAAGGAGATTACATCTGACTCAGACCTTAACATGTTACTGAATACATATATTGCTGTTTTTAATTCTTTCAATATTTTTTATATTTAGTAAATAAATCATGACGTGGGCTTAAATGGAGTCACAGTACCAATTAAACTCACTTTATTCATCAAATATCTTTATTTTATATTCCAAAATCTACATGAACTAATGAATACATTTTACAATGAGAGATAAATGTTGCTTTATAAGAAATGATCTCCCTTATAAATCAGCCAGATATTCTGCTACATTAAAAAGTCGCAAATTTACAAGAAAAAAAGTTGCAAATTTGCGGGATAAAAAGTCGCATATTCTGCTACATTAAAAATTAGCAAATTTACGAGCAAAAAATTGGATATTCTGCAACATTAAAAAATGGATAATTTAGGAGAAAAAAAGTCAGATATTCGGCAACATTAAAAAGTAGCATAGTAGTAATCTGTGACATTATAAAGTCGCAAATATACGAGGAAAAAAAGTCGGATATTATGAGACATTAAAAAGTCGCAAATTTACAGGAAAAATTCGGATATTCTGCTACATGAAACAGTCGCAAATTTACGAGAAAAAAAGTCAGATATTCTCCAACATTAAAAAATAGAAAATTTACAAGAAAATAGTCGGCTATTATGCGACATTAAAAAGTCGCTAAACTATACATTTATGTACAGCACTTTGTTTCAGCTGTGGTTGTTTTAAAGTGCTATATAAATAAAGTTGAGTTGAGTTAAAAAGTCGCAAATTTATCTGAAAAAAAGTCGGATATTCTGCTACATTTAAAAAGTCACATATTTACAAGAGAAAACAGTCACATAGTCACATAGCCTGACTTAGCAACAGTGGAGACGTCACTTGTCATACATTATGTTGCTGTCTCAGTCGGGTTTAGCAATAAGGAGATACTTGTGTAACCGCGTTATAGACACCGATACTTAGATACTAGTACGATACTAGATTATAAAATAAAAACACGGAGCCTCCATTGCTTGAACAGGATGGCCACACTATCTGATCACATATCATTCACTGCACATCCACATACACTCATTTCTGTTCTACTCGTTAGTAGTTATTTATTTTTTATTAATTTTTTTTTTTTTTTACATTTAGGCTATGACCCTAATATGCCATCGTTAATTTCTTAACCTAAAGTTCAACAAAATATAGAGCCGAGATATATACAGTAGAGCCATAGAAGAGTAATTGTACATCAATTTCTTTAATATTCTCATTTCTTTTATATTTAAAAAAAAACACCACCACCACCATCAGTCATTTTCCAACTCATTCTTGATTTATTGTGCTGCTACAGTTATTTACTCATTTTTACAAAAAAAAAAAGAAAAGTGCTCTAAAATACATCCCAGTTAACATTCAATGTAAATGATCCCGTTTGTAAACACGATGCTTTACAAAATAATTTACAGTGAAAACAAAAAAAAAAATGTCTAATATATTTCGAGGCAGAATGAGACAGGTGGAGACGCCAGCTGCTACAGATCCCTGCTGTGGTTTTTCCTCCTCCTCTTCAATGGGAATACAACTGGATTTATGCTTTTTATTTTATTTTATTTACTATACATGTTATGGAAGGAAAGGAAGGATGGAAGGATGGAAGGAAGGAAGGAAGAAAAGGAAAGGAAAGAAGGAAGGAGGGAGGGTGGAGGGAAGGAAGGAAGGAAGGAAGGAGGGAGGGTGGAAGGAAGGAAGGAAGGAAGGAAGGAAGGAAGGAAGGAAGGAAGGAAGGAAGGGAGGACTGTTAACAGTCAAAACAGACAGGGTCAATTTGACCCGGGAGGACGACAGGAAGGTTAAAAGATCTCCTTCTAATGATCTTTCAGTGTAAAGTGATGGAGACTAAATCATTATAAAGTCTCTGATCAGCTTCTATTGAGCTTCAGCAGTGTGAGTTACTATAGTTATTATAGTTACTATGGTAACAGTGTGAGTTAGTCATATCAAGTGATATCTGACACATTTACAGTCTGTTTAGCATCAGATTCCCTCTTAGTGTTTCCTGTTTCTCTGTGGTGGAAGTATAGGAACAAAAAGACTTTGATACTAAAAACACTGTAACGCTGAAACATAGAAGATGAAGATGAAGACTCATTCAGACAATGAAGCTTCATATTAGCTTCAGATTAAAGTTTTAAATCCATGTTTACACAGATTTTGTGGATTTAGTTCTCCATCACTTCCATTGTAAACATTATGAAGGATCTAATGGTCAGTATGAACAGGAGGAATCATTACAGAGAGATTTAAGACACCTGACTTTTGTTTTAAGACTTGGAAAATTGTGACTCCTCCTTTAAAGTAAAGAAACAGACTTGGCTCCAGACTTATATGGGCATGAGGCGGGGCCATGGGCGGAGCGGGGAGGTTGCTATGGTTGCGAGGGCTGGATCTCGAGGACATTGGGCAATCAACCTGTCAATCAGGACGTAGCCACGCCCTAATGCATACCCTGCTTTATCATCACATATAAAATCAGGGAGGCCAAAATGTCCCAAATGAACATCATACTGCATTGAAGAAGACTTTAAACTAGCAATTGAGACCATAAACACATTTTGAAAACGTTTACTGAGGTTAGAAATCAAGTGAGAAGTTGGTGAATTCTCCATTGACTTGTATAGAGACGGTCGCCCCCTGGTGGCCTTTTGTTAGAATGCAGTTCTAAGTTACTTCCTGGTTGGCCTCATTTAAGAAGATCGGAGCTCCCCGCCTGTTTGCGACTCTGTTTGTGAAACAGAGGCACAACTGGAGAAGCTATTAAAAGTCTGTTTTATTGTGCAATGACTTATTGATGCTGAAACATAAAATAAGTGATCATAAAGAGTCAGCTTCAGGAGGTTAAAGAAAGTTGGTGTAATGTTGATAGCAACGGTGAGAAGAGATTGATCCTCTGTTGAGAAGAAGAAATGGGAGATATTGGTGAAAAAGGGTCTTTTTCTGTCTCTGTCATATACTGCATTAACATGACTTATATAATATATTTTTACACAAGCTGACACAGCAGCTTTTTAACATCTTAATTGTCCATTAAAAAGAACCTGCAAGAGTTTGTCAGTACTTCTACATCTGATTACAATCACAGTCAGTAAATCAGTTAATTCCAATAAACCAGAGAGATGAGGGAAGAGCTGAGAGTGGCAGGAAGTGAAAAACAACTAATTTGTTAATATAATAATAAAGTCGAGCTCGCCCTCGGGGGTTGGGTTGGTTACGACAGTGCTTTGTGCAAAATGAGTCCAGAGAGGAAACAGATGATGATGGAAGACCAAAGTGCTTCTCAAATAATCAATAATGCAATCCACAAAGCAAAAAGGCACTCGAAAAAATATACTAAAATCTAATATATAGTGAATCAGTTAATACACATTTAAAATATTTTTTTCCCAGTAAAAAGTCTTTTCACACCAAGTCTGAAATTTACACAAAAAATATCAAGTCGGAAGGAAGGAAGGAAGGCAGGAAGGATGGAAGGAAGGAAGGAAGGAAGGAAAGAAGGAAGAGAGGAAGGAAAGGAAGGACGGAGGAAAGAAGGAAGGAGGGAAGGAAGAGAGGAAGGAGAGGAAGAACGGAGGAAAGAAGGAAGGAAAGGAGGAAGGAAGGAGGGAAGGAAGGAAGGAAGGAAAGGAGGAGGGAAGGCAGAGAGGAAAGGAAAGAAGGAACAGAGGAAGGAAAGGAAGAACGGAGGAAAGAAGGAAGGAAAGGAGGAAGGAAGGGAGGAAAGGAAAGGAAAAGAGGAAGGGAGGAAAGAAAGACAAAGGAAGGAAGGAAGGAAGGAAGGAAGGAAGGAAGGAAGGAAGGAAGGAACAGTCAAAACAGACAGGGTCAAAACAGGTTTCAGTGTTGATTTGGGCTCCTGACTGTTGCTTTAAGACACACTTGAAAAATGGTGAACTTGTCCTTTAATGAACATGGCATCAGAATCACAAGTTTGGCCGTCCACGTACTTTTGGCAGTGTAGTATTTGAAGTCTTCTCTGTAATAATTTGCACCAGACTTTGACTCTTACTTTATAAAAATCAGAATAATGACTCTAAATGTGATTCAGACTTGGTGTGAAAGGACTTTAAGGCACGATAAAACACCAGCGACATTCAGAAGAAATAAACCGTTCACTGTCAGTCAGACGTCATGAGTTGAGAAATTCAAACAAATGGGTCCACAAAAATGGGAATAAAAGTCACTTTCACAGTGTGACATTAGATTGTTGTACTTGACGACTTAGTAGAAAAGAAAGAGAAAATAAAAAGTGCAAGAAGCCCGTGAAGAAGAACAGGCGTTTCCAGTCGACTGTAAGGGAACCAGAGTCTCAGAGGGTCAAAGGTGAAGACAGGAAGCTCCCGAACCAGGAGCAGGTGTCTGGACTTAGACAGTGACGGAGTAAAAACAAATACAAAGATCTTCATATATTCAGAAAAGAGTTTTAAGAGTTGGCAGACAAACTGCTCCTGCCTGATGATCGGTCAGTCCATTCTGAAGAACTGGCGATCTCGATGGGGTCAAACTGAGGAAAGACCACGAAACACAACCTCTGGCCCACGTACGTCGCCCTCTCTGCAGGAAAAACACAACAACTGGTCAAAAGTTATACATCAGCAAAAACACAAAAACACACAAAAACAAACTGTCATTTAAAGTAATCCTCTCCAAGATTTTGACTTTAAAGTCTGTGTAAAGTAAGAATAAATATGTGTTCTGAGTTTGACATACCACAGAAAAGTGTGTTGTTAACCACCCTGCCAAATTTGAATGATTAAAAAAAAATCGCTAAATATATGAAAGTTGTGTAAAAATCAGCCTCTTTCTCTGCTCCCAAATGCTGTGGGCGTGGCTGCCGAGTTTGCTGAAGCCCCGCCCCCTACCAAGTGTCACCTGTCAATCAAAATTACTACCTCTACCAGAAACATGGACGCTACGTTTGAGAGCTTTCTGCTGCTAGCTCGGCTACTAGCTCAGCGGCTAGCTCTGCGGCTAACTCAGCTAACTGGCTAACTGTAGACTGTAGTAGTAGTGTGTGCTGAATGTATTTATACCTCTACAGCAGCAGGGGCGGGTTTATGCTAATCACTAAATCCTGAACACAGAAATCTTGAAACACAGTTTGTGAAGCCTAGCTCCACAATTCAAATCTAAATGGTTGAAATGCTTTTTACACCTTTTTTAGAAATACATTTATGACCTATTTAATTTAATTCACTTTACATGGTCTTTAAGCAGACTTTCTTAAACAGCTGGTGATTTGAACATTACCTGCTAGTCACCAATTTAATGCAATTAAACCAACAGTTTTCCAGTGAAGTCGCTTCTCTTCCTGTCATTGAAATACCATTTGGAGCAATGTATTTGTATTTTAAAGAGGCTCACTGATCCTCTGATTAGTGGACGACCTGCTCCACAACAGCTAAATGTGTTTTTGCTAATCTGATAGATGAAAACATGCGAACACCAACATACAGGTCTGTTACTTGTTTACACTTAAGCAATTAAATCAATTCAACGTGTGCCGAATTAGCTCTGTAGCCGTAGATGTACAGACAACTGTCACTGAATGATGAGTGATACTGAAGAAAACTTTCTCAGCTACTTTTTCCTATGATATAATAAGTGGATTAATGGATGTTTATTGTTGATGGAAATCAGAGATAATGATTTCCTCAGGAAGCTCAAGTCACACTGAATGACATTAGTGTCTGTTTCATGTCTGCGCTCAGGACGATTTTTGACTTGTTCACCTCAGGCAGCGTCTGTCTAACCTTTAATTCATAGCCCCTCTTGGGAAAACCTTTGACTTAATCCTGCTGAATGTCTATTACAGACTATATCCTGTCATTTCCTCATGGTTAAAATGCCATCAGGAACCATGAGCTCAATTACCGAGAAGGCACAGACTTTATTATAATCCCCATCTCAACCTTGTGATGGTCATCCTGTCTCCAACTCACCGATGAAGTCGTAGATACACTTTGGTTTTTCTTTCCAGTGAACACCCAGGAAGTAGACGGGTACGCCAGTGAGCATGATGACCAAGCCGACGCCACAAACCACCGGCTCCGAGTACAGACTGAAACCCAGCAGCAGCGCCCAGAACATCAGGTAACACACAGGAACCAGCAGGTTCACCTGAGGACAACACAACGTTTAAATTATAATAACACAAAACAAATAACACGTATGTGGTGAGGCAAAAAGAAGTGAGTAGGTACCTTGATGGGTCGGTACAGGTTGGGTTTCTTCCAGCGGTAGTACAGCAGGCCTGCGATGGTAACACCGTACGACAGGTAGTTGATGAAGGAGACGTAGTTGATCAGGTTGTGTGTTTCTCCGATGCAGAGAATCACGATGGTGGCAGCACACTGAAAAACACAGAGAGGTGAAAACAAGACGTTAAATTCAATTAATGTCTTCTGTCTGAGAAGATGACTCCAATGATGTCACCTGTTGGGTTTATTTACGCAGCTTTATGTTCTAGTTTACACTACTTATATACAGTTAGCTAGTTTAGTCCACTGTACTACAGTAAAGTACAAGTACTTCAAACTGTACTACAGAAAAGTATAAGTACCTCAAACTGTACTGCAGTAAAGTACAAATACCTCAAACTGTACTACAGTAAAGTACAAGTACCTCAAACTGTACTACAGTAAAGTACAAGTACCTTAAAGCTGTCTTTAAGTACAGTACTTGAGTAAATATACTTTAGTTACTTTCCACCACAGCTAACAGTTTATATAAACCTATATGTATTATTATGGTGAGGTTGTACATACGCAGACCAGCAGGGCAGGGATGGGTGTACAGTTCTTGAAGTGGATCATAGCCAGCAGGCTCGGCAGGTGACCTTCTCTGGCTCCAGAGAAACACAACCTGCACACAGAAACATCATCAGCACCCAGACTGAAGCGACGTGACGTGAAGAGTTAAGGCCCATTTATGCTCAACATTAAATACGGATATGGATACAGACAGAGCCTTCTGTCCGTGCTCTGCGTTCATTTCGTCCGTGTTTCTGCGCGTTTCCATAAAGCTTACGGATACTGACCAAACGGAGCAGTACCACCGGAAACCATGGGGGGGCAGTGTTGTATCGTTTTGTCTTTTATGCTAAGAGGAACATTATCAATATTTCCTCCACAGTCGCCATGTTTGTTTTTGAGTTTGGTTTGTTGTCATAAACTTTTGACTCTGTGCTGCCCCCTGGTGGATGTATTGACTCTGTGCTGCCCCCTGGTGGATGTATTGGTTAACATCTATGCCAACGTAAAGGACGCATGGAAGTATGTGAGCAGTGACGGTAACATCGTTTGAAAAGGACATAGACATTTTCGTACGTCCGTTGAGCATAAATGGGCCCTTAGACGGAGCAGAAACAGAAAGCAGAGCTTCACCTGGAGGAGGTGAACAGGTATCCGTTGATTCCTCCGAAGGTGGACAGAGCCACAGAGATCGGCATGATGACGGAGAACATTCCCAGCAGCTTCTCTCCAAACGTCTGAACAGCAGAATAAAAATACAGAATCAACAAACATGAAACACTACACTTTAACTTTGGTTGATCCCCTGATTTCCCCTCTAGTGCCACCAACAGGTAAAAACTAAGACCATTAAACCAGCTTCTTATTTCCACATCCAGCAGTTACTGATCAACATTATCATTCATTAGTTCATCATGTTTCTGTCCAACTGCTGAATGTAAAGTTTAATATTCTGTCTCTTTTAGCTCTGTTTTTCCTCTCTACCATCTCCTGAGGGAAATATCCAAATATCCAAATGCTCCACTATGTTCACCAGCTCGTCTACAGATAACTGTGTCTGTTTGAGCAGGTAGTGTACCATGCTTTTATTCTGAAAAATGAGAGTGGGAGAAGGAAGGGAGAAAAGAGAGAGGAAGGAAAGAAAGAGAGAAGGAGGGAGGGAGGAAAGAAGGAAAAGAAGGAAGGAACTAAGTCACCAGCTAGTCTACAGATAACTGTTTGCTGTGAGCAGGTAGTGTACAGTGCTTTTATTCTGAAAAACAATGCTATGAGAGTGCTGAGAGTGAATCAAAACAGTAACAGAAGCTAAAATCAAATCTTTATTAATGACATTTGAACTGTAGATTAAATGTAGTGAAGTAGAAAGGACAATATTTCCCTTTGAAATGTAGTAAAGTTGAAGTATGACAGAAAATGGAAATACTCAAGTATATGAACCTCAAAATTGTACTGAAGTATAGCCCTTGTAAATATACTGTATTTCATTATTATAATTACTTTACTCTTGTTCTAATTTTATTCTTCATTGTTTTGCGTCTGATACACACTCTTCTCTTTCTACGCTTCATACTCGACTCAGCTAATAAACTGATTCTGATTTTCTGAGATGTGATGGCAGACGGTTCGACGTCCGGCCGCGTTACTCACTACGGCCACAGCATTGGATGACAGCAGCTCCTCGGGCGACATGGAGGAGAAGTAGGCGATGTTGGTGAGCGTGTACACAAAGGTCACCAATGGGATGGAGATGTAGATGGCACGAGGTAGATTCCTGACCGAGGCCACACACCATGCACACATTATACAGTCACACAACCAAACATGAATTAAACATGCATGAAAGTTGGTCAAAGGGCAACAGAAATATGTTTTTTAATGTCATTTTTAACATTAAATATTCACCTGTAGTGGTTTATGATCAGTAAAAAACCCAACCAACATAAATCTCTACAATAATTACCAATGACGCTTGTTGGTTTTTGGTTTTTACCCAATTTTCACCCAAGTAATTACACATTTTCAACCAAACTCTATAACACAACACTCGGAAAGGATGTTTATGAACCAAATATTTTCCAGAAAACAGGTTTGGTTTTTAAAGCATGGCTGAGATTGTAAAAATAGGAGAGAAAATGCAAATGAACCACTAATTATGCACCAGACTCCTTCTACAAACAAGAAATTGATGCCTACAGAGTATTTGCATTGTAAACACTAGTCAAAAATGTACATATAATGTAATATTCATTATTTAAACATATTGTCACTGTACACCAGTGTATAAATCTGTACAATTAACATTGATGCTCATTTTTTGGTTTCTTACCAGATTTTCATCCCAAAATTACCCCAAAAATTACAGATTTTCACCCTAATTCAATGACCCAACACTTCCAAAGGATGTTGTGTTTTCTGCTGTGAAGTAAACAAGTTTTCTTGTAATAAGCACAGCTCAGATTGTAAAAACTGAAGAATAAACAGGCAAGAAAATGCAAATTAGCCCCTAATTATGCACTAGACTCTTTCTACAAATAAGAAATTACTGGATTACGATTGTAAACTGTATCTTAAATGTATGTCAAAAAATGTACACTTATTGTAATATTATTCATTATCTAAGAATTCTGTAATAATACACCAGTGTTTTTAGGAATAAAACCCGAAAATAACCTCTATACTTAATTGAACATGATTTCTCCTTAAAAATGCCACTAAACATCGTCCACCAAGCAGGACAAACAAAACAATCAGAGGTGGAAGCTGAATAAGTAAAGTCACAGCACTGGAAATGTTGATAAAGTATAAATATTCACCGTCTGGGTTCAACCACTTCCTCTGTGACGTAGTTCAGGAAGTTCCAGCCGCTGAAGGCAAAGGAGGCCTGCAGGAAGGCCAGAGCGATCTGACCGACCGACGGCGTCGTCTCCATGGAGAAAGCCACCTGAGGAGTCAGCGCCTCGTAGTTCCCTGCAGGAGAAATCACACGTTTAACCCTTTGTAGGTCTGCTCAACCGTTTGGTAGAGTTCACTTTGTGTCATGATATCTGCTCAAAAACTAAAATATATTGAACCCATTTAACTTTTAGGTCAATCTTTACCACTTGTATGAGGTATGTAATGCACAGACAGACCATCAGATTGTGTTATGGTTGCTATAGTTACAGGTTGTGCTAGTGTATAAAGGAAGAATAACACAAATCGCTGCTGACATCAGAGATCCTGCTGGAGACATTTTTGAAGTTGAGTTTCATTTTTTTCATCTTGTACATGAACAGAATGAGTCTCTAACATGTTTTTAATAAAAGTTTAGAAGCAATGAGGTGTGAATGAGTCTGTAGAGGCGGTAAAACATCACATTTAGGCTCAGTGACGAAATAAATCCATGTTTTATGTTGTCATGGCCTCAAAGAGGAAGGAAAAGCGACCTAAGGGTTAAAACCTTAAGACTTAAGGTTACCGTTGCAGATCTGGACGAGGCCGACCACGATGATGAGACCCAGAGCCATCAGCTTCCCAACAGTGAAGACGTCCTGGATCCTGGTGGCCATGCGGACGCTGGAGCAGTTCACCCAGGTCAGCAGCACTGAGCGGGAGACACGAGGAAGACAAACAGAGGAGGATCAACACTTACTGATTCATCACATAATTATAGATAACGTGGTACATCTTTACATCTTTGCATCTCTGCAACTCTACATCGCTGCATCTTTACATCTCTGCATCTTTACATCTTTACATATCTACATCTCTACATCTCTGCATCTTTAAAGACTCTTGTATTCCAAATGCAATTCCATGGTCAACAAACTATGGAAAGCTAGATGAAAGGGAAGTGTAGCCAAGAGCACTATAAATGGGCTGGTTGGTGCTTTCTGCCTTCTACCTGATATGTATGCATATGAGTGGGGGCTGGGAGGGGGGGGGGGTACATGTGTGCTGTGTCCATCTCACAAACATATGTCTATGTGTAATGGATGAATGTGTTTATTTGATGTACTCTATGTGTTTTATATAGTATTCTTACCAGTGAGACCAAAGACAATTTCCATGCAAGACGTGACAACAAAGTATTTTCTGTTCTTCTATTCTATTTACATCTCTACATCTTTACATCTCTACATCTCTACACCGGTGTTGGAGTTCAGTGGGCGGCAGCGGCTCAGTTGCCCCGGGAGGCAGGAATGTGAAAAAAGGGGGTAAAAGCGAGGGAAGGCGGTGATTGTTTCACCTCGTCCATCACTGTCAGCGGCTCGCTCTCATGGTGGCCTCGCTCTCCAGCACAAAGACGAGCTGTCAGACCCACAAAACAAAACACTTCCGTTGCGGAGGGCAACGAAACGTGCCGATACCCCCTCCTCCCTCCTCCTCCTCCTCCTCCTCCTCCTCCTCCACCTCCCTCTCTTCTTAGGCAACACACCAAGCAATTAGGCAGCCTGACAGCTCCACATGGACCGATGTGATGTCAGCTCAGGACTGTACAACCAGGAGATCCTCTATGACACGAGAGTCAAACTCATTCTCATTCAAGGGCCACTTACAGACCAATCTGATCTCATGTGGGCCGGATCATTAAAAAGATGGAGGAAAGGAAGGAAGGAAATAAGAAGGGAAGAAAGGAAAGACAGATAAAAAGAAAGAGGGAAGAAAGGTAGGAAGGACATACAGAAGGAAGGAAGGAAAGACGGAAGGACAGATGGAAGGAACAGAGGAAGGAAGGAAGGACAGAAGGAAGAAAGGTAGGAAGGACAGATGGAAGGAAGGACAGAAGGAAGAAAGGTAGGAAGGACAGACAGAAGGAAGGAAGGAAAGAAGGAAGGACAGATGGAAGAAACGGAGGAAGGAACGAACAAACGAAGAAAGGAAAAAAGGAAGGTAGGAAGGACAGATGGAAGGAAGGAAAAGAACACAGGAAGAAAAGTGGGCCGGATTGCACCCCTCGGTGGGCCGGTTCTGGCCCACGGGCCGCATGTTTGACACCCCTGAAGTCTATGAAGTCTTCTCTGCTCTATCAGTGTCACTTCCAGCTGCACGAGTTCATTCATTCATTTTTGATACCAACATCATCGTCACTCCTCTCTTCGGCTTTGGTCAAGTTATTGTTATATCTCTCTTTTTTTTTTAAACGTACTCTAAATATTTACACGCAGAGAGGATTTTTGCCACCTTTGAACTACATGAAAGCGCCTCAGACTTCATAACTTTAAACCATAAACTTAATTTCTTAATGTAAGGAAGGAAGGAAGAAAGGAAGGAAGGATAGATGACACAAAGGATGGAAGAAAAGAAGGAAGGAATGAAGGAAGGAAGGACAGACAGATGACAGAAAGGAAAAAAGGAAGGAAGGAAGAATGAAAGGAAAGATGACACAAAGGAAGGATGGAAAGAAGGAAGGAAGGAAGGACAGATGGACAGACTTAATCTAATAACTTTATAATAAAACGTCTCTCCTCTTTTCTCCGTGTGTATTTCACTGACAGTCGAGTCTCTGAGTGTCTGAATGCACGGATTTGATTGGCTGATTAGCGTCACATGAGTTTCCGAGGGGTTGCTCCACTTTTACCGTAATACCTGGAGAAGCTGTGCCCTTTAAAATAGAAACACTCTGACAAAATGTAACAATCCTCAATATTTCATTATTGTTTACAATATCGACAGCGGACTGTTATTTTAAGAAACTCTTAAATAATTTGTGAACTTGTCCTTTAATTCGAAGTGTCGTTTTCTTTCCTCATGGATCAGTTCTGGTTGTATATTTTAACTTCCTATGTCAGTTTTATATTTGTAGTATCTGCTGACACACAGTATTTATTTATCACTAGCTTTTGTACTTCCAGACTACAAACCAAACACCCCCCCCCCCCTAATCCCATCTTCCTCCTCCTGGGATGTTGTACATTTTTTACTACACCCATTAAAAAGGGTTTTTAAAAAGCCTTCAGACAGCAGTTACATAAGAGAAGTTTTACATGCCACCACTTCCTCTCTCTCACACACACACACACACACACACACACACACACACACACACACACACACACACACACACACACACACACACACACACACACACACACACACACACGCTAAAGGAATGGACCTATTTTCTGGGAGATATTACTAATTTTAGAGCAATCATTTGGGAGCGAGGACAGAGGAAAGATCAGGATCCAGCAGCAGCAGAACAACCACAAAAACCATCCTTCATGAATGATGCAGGCGTGCAGCCAGATGCATCATTCCTCTAAACTGCAGGAATAAACACAGCAGCAGCGGAGAGTTGTTTCAGCCTGTTAGCATCTTTAATGTAGTTTCCTGCTAAATGTACACCAGTCTACAATTAACAGCCGTGCTTCACATGAGAATAGCTTCATTACATCTCTATGCAGAGTGAATTTATCTTATTTATTGCTAATTTTGTGCAGATGATGCTTCACACAGATGCTATTATACAGGTTTACAGTGTTGGAGAGTAACTAGTTAAATGTAAAGGAGGTTACATCTGAAGTCAGACCTTTAAGATTTTGCTCAGGAGGGTTTTTTCCTCATTTTTTAATATTTAACATGTTACTGAATACATATATTGATGTTTTTAATTCTTTGAAAACAATATATTTTTTATATTTAGTAAATAAATCATGATGTGGGCTTATTTGGAGCACACATGGGCTTAAATGGAGTCACAGTACCAAAGAAGGAAGGAAGGAAGGACGAAAGGAAAGAAGAAAGGAGAGAAGGAAGGAAGGTACATAAGTAGGTAGGTAGGTAGGAAGGAAGGAAGGAAGGAAGGAAGGTAAGTAGGTAGGAAGGAAAGAAGGACAGAAGGAAGATAGGTAGGTAGGAAGGAAGGAAGGTAGGTAGGTAAGTCAGCAGGTAGGAAGGAAGGACAGAAGGAAGAAAGGGAGGAAGGAAGGAAAGTCACTCTTGTCTATGTATTAATTAATTTCAATATTTTTGGGGCCTTTTCGTCAAATTAAAAGTTTCAAATCTGATCCTCATTGAGGAATAAAAAATATGAAATCAATCTCAGACTGTAACGTGATTCAAAAACACTTACGGAGACAGGTGGCGGACAGCATGCGTGTGGCCATGTAGGGAGGAACACAGTCGGGGAAGACGGGCTGCAGGACGTAGTTGGAGAAGGTGAGAGCGATGACGGCCAGCGTGGTCGGATACATGATGAGGACGGCGCTCCACAGCAGCAGAAACCTGGACCACAGACACACACACACTCAGTCAGGTTTATTACTGGGTGGTACTGCTCCAATATGGGTTATTTATCTGGTACTACTAAATGCTAGTTTAGGGTTTTAAATGCAGCACACAAGTAAGTTCAACCGACATTTTAAAGCCTCCTGTCACTAAAAATATCTGTATCGTTTTTTGCAGAATAATGTGAGAGTTTGTTTTTAATTTCATCTACTGAAGGTTTTTTCCTCTCTGTAATCATTGTCCTCGAGTCAAGGAAGGAAGGGAGGAAGAAGGAAGGAAAGGAGGGAAGGGAGGAAGGAAGGAAAGGAGGGAAGAAGGAAGGAAGGGAGGAAGAAGGAAGGAAAGAAGGGATTAGGGAGGGAGGAAAGAAGGAATTAGGGAGGGAGAGAGAAAGAAAAAGAGGAAGGAAGGAAAGAAGGACAGAGGAAAGAAGTAAGGTAATGGGGAGGAAAGAAGGAAGGGAGGAAGGAGGGAAGGAAAGAAGGAGGGAGGGAGGAAGGAAGAAAGGGGGATGGAGGAAGGAAGAAAGGGGGATGGAGGAAGGAAAGAAGGAAGGGAGGAAAGAGAGAAGGAGTGAGGAAGGACAGATTGAAGGAAGGAAGGGAGGAAAGAAGGAACAGTCAAAACAGACGGGAGGATGACAGGAAGGTTAAAAGATCTTCTAATGATCTTTCAGTGTAAAGTGATGGAGACTAAATCATTATAAAGTCTCTGATCAGCTTCTATTGAGCTTCAGCAGTGTGAGTTACTATAGTTATTATAGTTACTATGGTAACAGTGTGAGTTACTATAGTTATTATAGTTACTATGGTAACAGTGTGAGTTAGTCATATCAAGTGATATCTGACACATTTACAGTCTTTTTAGCATCAGATTCCCTCTTAGTGTTTCCTGTTTCTCTGTGGTGGAAGTATAGGAACAAAAAGACGTTGCTACTAAAAACACTGTAACGTTGAAACATAGAAGATGAAGATTTGACTTGAACCAACAGTCAGGAGCTCAAATGAACATGAAGTGTGTTTCGGTGTCTGTAATGATTCCTCCTGTTCATACTGACCGTTAGATCCTTCATAATGTTTATAATGGAAGTGATGGAGGACTAAATCCACAGTCCTCCTTCTGTGGAAACATGGATTTAAAACTTTAATCTGAAGCTAATATGAAGCTTCAGCGTCTGAATGAGTCAAATCTTCATCTTCTATGTTTCAACGTTACAGTATTTTTAGTTTGTTTGTTTGTTTGTTTGTTCGTCTTCTTGCCGCTTATCTGGGGTCGGGTCGCGGGGGCAGCAGCCTAAGCAGAGAAGCCCAGACGTCCCTCTCCACCTCTTCCGGGGTGATCCCAAGGCCTGGGTCTCCTACCGGTGGGACGTGCCCTGAACACCTCACCAGGGAGGCGTCCGGGAGGCATCCTGACTAGATGCCCGAGCCTCCTCATCTGGCTCCTCTCGACGTAGAGGAGACAAGCTCTTCCCGGATGACCGAGTTTCTCATCCTATCTCTAAGGGAGAGCCCAGCCACCCTGCGGAGGAAGCTCATTTCGACCGCTTGTACCCGCCATCTTGTTCTTTGGGTCACTACCCAAAGCTCATGACCATAGGTGAGGGTAGGAACGAAGATCGACTGGTAAATCCAGAGCTTTGCCTTTCGGCACAGCTCTCTCTTCACCACGACGGATCTGTGCAGAGTCCGCATTACTGCAGACGCCGCACCGATCCGCCTGTCGATCTCACGTTCCATCCTTCCCTCACTCGTGAACAAGACCCCGAGGTACTTGAAGTCCTCCACTTGGGGCAGGATCTCATCCCCGACCCGAAGAGTGCACTCCACCCTTTTCCGGTTGAGGACCATGGACTCGGATTTGGAGGTGCTGATTCTCATCCCGGCTGCTTCACACTCGGCTGCGAACCGATCCAGCGAGAGTTGGAGGTCACGGTCTGATGAAGGCAACAGGACCACATCATCCGCAAAAAGCAGTGACCCAATCCTGAGGTCACCAAATTGGACCCCCTCACTGGAAACAAGTCCGACTTATTACCGGCAATGCGGACCAAGCTCTGGCACCGGTCATACAGGGAATGGACAGCCCGTATCAGGGGGTCCGATACCCCGTACTCCCGGAGAACCCCCAACAGGACTCCCCAAGGGACACGGTCGAATGCCTTCTCCAAATCCACAAAACACATGTGGACTGGTTGGGCAAACTCCCATGCACCCTCAAGGATCCTGCAGAGGGTGTAGAGTTGGTCCACAGTTCCACGGCCTGGACGAAAACCACACTGCTCCTTCTGAATTTCGAGGCTCGACGATCCGATGTACCCTCCTCTGCAGTACCCCCGAGTAGGCCATCAATGAAAGTCAGGCCATCATTGAAAATAAGAACGTGTTCTTAATTGATTCGCCTGGTTAAATAAAGGTTTAATCAAATACCCCCGAATAGACCTTACCAGAGAGGCTGAGGAGTGTGATCCCCCTGTAGTTCGAACACATCCTCCGGTCCCTCCACCCCAGTTTGCCAATCCAGAGGCACTGCCCCCGATGTCCACTCGATGCTGCAGAGTCGTGTCAACCATGACAGCCCCACAACATCCAGGACCTTGAGGAACTTATTGGAGTGTTTTAGTATCAAAGTCTTTTTGTTCCTATACTTCCACCACAGCTCAACAGGAAACACTAAGAGGGAATCTGATGCTAAAAAGACTGTAAATGTGTCAGATATCACTTGATATGAATAACTTCTTTACTCACCCCATCAGACCGCCGAATATCTCAGTCACGTAGGAGTAGTCGCCCCCAGATTTGGGAATGGTGACGCCCAGTTCGGCGTAGCATAATGAGCCCAGTGCAGCGATGCCGCCTCCCAACAACCAGACCACCAACGCCAAACCCACCGAGCCCGAGTGCTCCAGGACTCCCTTAGGAGAGATGAAGATCCCTGAGCCGATGATGTTCCCTGTGGAGAGGACCAAAGATGATGCTTCACATAGATGCTACTATACAGGTTTACAGTGTTGGAGAGTAACTAGTTAAATGAAACGGTATTACGTAATTTAACTAGAAAATAAATGTAACTGTAATCCATTACAATTACTGAGAGAAATATTACTTTAACTTTTACTGTAATACTGCATACTACATCACTCATAATACTGCAGTACTTTTACTGTAATAGAGTATTTTTACATCAGTGGATTCATACTTTTACTTAAGTAAAGGATCTGAATACTTCTTTAACTGCTTGATACTTAAAAACTTTATCTCACTTCTGCATTTAATGTCATTTTTCTTCCTCTGTTAACACCAATGTTTGTCGTTGATTCACTACTTAGAATATCTCAACTCATATCAGACAAATTACCATGAAGAAGATGTTTTCCACCCAGTTTTAGTGTTATTTTTAATTTAACTGTTGGATTATTCACCCAAACTAAAGCTTCTTATAATCTACTCTGCTCTTTTTAAATGTACACCTCACACTTGGTTCATGATTGTTAATAACTTGAATATCTTTTGAATGTCATTTTGCACAAGAAACAACATATGTGTGACAGTTTTTAGCTTGAAATAATAGATGGCTACGAGGTAAAGTTTCCCAAAGTGGTGTTGGTGCTATTGTGACCCACTTTAACCCTTTTTTTAGCTTGTTGACTCTTAGAAAACAGCTCTGACTCTGAGCTCACTGTGAGTCATTGTGGGAAACATGTTTACATCTGTCCACACGGCACACGTGACTCTTTTTGGTCTCGGGAGGGTTTTCACATGGTAAACTTCAACACCCCTGAACATATCCAGCATTTACTGTTGCACCAATGACCCGTTGAGCAATCCAAACTGTTCCCCCTGTGAGTCTATACAGAGGGCATTAAAACACAAAGGAGCTCTATAACAGAGTGAGTTAGAGAAGGAGGTAAAGGCCATCACTCAGGCCCGAGGACAATCCCTCCTGCCCAGAGCCTCAGTATGCAGTGTAGAGTACCAGCGGATCCGACACATTCAGACTACAGCGCTACCAGTAGCACGGCAGAAGGCAGCCAAGTGGCACAGACAGCCGTTACATAACCAGACATAAATTATCCACTCCGGGGCTGCAGAGGTGGGAAGTGACCGACTCACCTTCTGCATCCGGTAACTCCTGCAGCTTCCTTAAAAAAGTGACAAGCAGCAGGAAAAAGAGAAAAGATAAAAAGGATACTGGTGTTGTTGTAGAGATTAAAATCTACACACATTAAAAAAAAGAATAATAAAAAGTGCTGTTTACTATAATAATCGCAGTGACACATGACTTCTGAAGGCCGAGCTCGGTTCGGTGTGCAGAGCAGCCAGCTTGTTTTTTCTCCGTCTCTTTGTGAATGGAAAGGTGCTTCAGCATTCTGCACACAGGACCTTTCTCTTGTTTTCCGAAGAAGGATTTTCAGAAAAAATGTCCGCCTCGAGCAACTGAGAACACTCAGTTTAGCAGAAAAACGTGGCTCGATTAGCCAATACCTGCACCAAAAACCAGGTCCAACCTCCATGAGGGTCACTGTATGCTTCAATTGATAAAAAGCTCCTGAACAGGAAGCTTTGATAGTCTTAAAGCAGCAGTCAGGTGTCTGTAATCATTCGTCCTGTTCATGCTGGCTATTAAAACCTTCTAATGTGCTTTCAATGTAAAGTGATGGAGGACTAAATCAGCTTCTATTGAGCTTCAGCAGTGTGAGTTACTATAGTTATTATAGTTACTATGGTAACAGTGTGAGTTAGTCATATCAAGTGATATCTGACACATTTACAGTCTTTTTAGCATCAGATTCCCTCTTAGTGTTTCCTGTTGAGCTGTGGTGGAAGTATAGGAACAAAAAGACTTTGATACTAAAAACTGAAACATAGAAGATGAAGATTTGACTTGAACCAACAGTCAGGAGCTCAAATGAACATGAAGTGTGTTTCGGTGTCTGTAATGATTCCTCCTGTTCTTACTGACCGTTAGATCCTTCATTATGTTTACAATGGAAGTGACTAAATCCACAGTCATAGAAGATGAAGATTTGACTCATTCAGACGCTGAAGCTTCATATTAGCTTCAGATCAACTTTTAAATCCATGTTTACACAGATTTTGTGGATTTAGTCCTCCATCACTTCCATTATAAGTGCATTATGAAGGGATCTTCTAATGGTCAGTATGAACAGGAGGAATCATTACAGCAAGAAAAACACACTTAATTTGGGTTCCTGACTGTTGGTTTAAGACACACTTGAAAAACTGCAAACTTGTCCTTTAATACAATTCTCCACAGATTTAGCATGAAGAGTTAAAAAAAAGGATCAAAATCAACCGTCCTTTTTCCAAATATTCTTCTTCCTTGTCAACACCTGCCACCTACATTACCCATAATGCAAAACTCAACTCACTTCACTCTGATTGACACATTGTGGTGTGTTAGTAACCAGGAGCTGCTGTCTATGTCACATGTTCAATCCTACACATGCACCATCCTGCTCCCAGAAATACTCACTACAGCACCAAATGTAGATTAATCCGCTGCTGAAAATAGTCCCCAATAAATATGCTATTTCTGTCTGATTTTAAGAATGAAACTATAGGAATTTTATGTTTACTTTTGGTGCGGCTGAAGCACTCTACAAATGAAATGATTATGGCTTTAGTCATGCCTAAAAAGAGCAGTACCTGCTATTTCTCTTGGTTTTGGAGGCACTGGAGAGTGTGTTTGTATGTATTTTAGATATGTTTGTTGTTTCTTGTTGTATGTGTGTTTTATGGATCGAACTGGTCTGAAATAAAGATAAAGATATATATATATTTGTGGTCTGTTTTTAAGGATTTACAGTAAGAACAGATGGTCACGGGGCTGAAAATAAAAGATAGAGGAGACAAAATCAG
Source organism: Scomber colias (assembly GCA_021039105.1). Classification (NCBI taxonomy): domain Eukaryota; kingdom Metazoa; phylum Chordata; class Actinopteri; order Scombriformes; family Scombridae; genus Scomber; species Scomber colias. Next base: position 36,058 of record JAJDFG010000335.1, read on the forward strand.
AAAGTAGTGAGAGATAGATTTGTGTATTTTATTGGGATTTATTGGCAGAACTTCTCTCCTGAGACTGATGATCTCTGTTATTCATCTTTGGAGCCATTTCTAAACAAAGTAATGTGGCCAAACTCCTCAAAATAAATGTCAGCCAGTGCAGCGGTGTGGCTCCATTGGTAGTAAATATTCACTATTTTTCTTTTATTTATTCCACCTCATTGCTTTGCCTTTCCTTCTCACTAATTGTAGTTTGGCTTTCAATCCGCCACTCCCTAATTATCCTGATTAAGTTCACCTGGTGCATTCGAGCCTTATTTAAAGACAGAACTCCTTCTCTTATACCTTCACTCAGGATGGCAAACCTGGTAGGAGGTTTTTACCAGAAACCTAATTTACCCTTTTAAAGATATGGGAATAATTTGATTTGAGTAAATTTAATCTTGTATTTGCTTCTTTCAGACTTGGAGACCCATGTTTTATCTTTTCTTTTGTCTCTTCCATTTATTGCTGCACAGATACAACTCCTGATTATTGAAATAAACCTTTTTTTTAAGAGTGAAGTGAAGTTTCATTCATCCTGACCGATACCTCTGATGATAATCGACCTTTTTTGAACCTCCTACTTTACATCCATTCTGTCTCTTATTGTCTTATAGTTTCCTAAATTTGGATTATCAGTCTGCAGACGACAGCAAAGTGAAAGTGCTGCTCCTGCATCATCAGTTTTCTACAATCTCTTCTGTATCGATCGGATTCATCTGCAGAAAATTTAATTATTTCACAGCAAAATTACTGCGCTGAGTCTAATAAGTACGTTTTCCTTTGATGATGATGATTATGATGATGATGATTATGATGATGATGATAGTCCTCCTGCAGCATCTACTGACATTAAAAATATACTTAGTGCAGAAACAGGAGGGTTAGTAGACATGTTAATGGGCACATTTTGATTTTATCAATTTATTCATGGGTCAATGATGTTTTATTGTGTCCATGTGGTTTAGTTTAAATTTAAAGGGTTAAAATGTGAAAATAAACGTATGAATAACTTCCACATATTCTTTTTTTTTTGTGGACCCAGCATCAAATTTCTGCTTTTAATCCATTTTGAGAGAATATATTAGAGGATTATGGCAAAAATGTCTAAGTGGTGTAACTATAAAAACTTTGTACCAAATAATTCTCAATAAACCACCATATGTAGGAGTCATTGTGGTAATTTGATTAAAAACAGCTTTATTAACCCTTACGTACTGTTCCGGTTAAATCTAATCCATTTTTCACATTTAAAAAATAAAAAATAAAAACGTGATTATTTTCCTAAAGTGGCCAAAAATAAACAAAACTGGAAATATTTTAAAATCACTTATTTTTTATGCAGCTCAGTCAGTGTTGATTAATGGTTTTAATTGTTATACCTTTCAAATTTTGTTGCATCCTTCACTTTCAAATAATTGTGGCTGTCATGTGCTCTTATTTTTAGATAATATTAGATCATAATATAGTGTGATTGTTAAAAAAATGACCTCCTCCATACAGTGAATGGTCAGAATATGAACAGTATGTAAGGGTTAAGGATGTGAGCACAATAAACTAAATTATCATTACATATAGTAAAATAATGTCACCACATGGTCATTTAGTAGCTTACGACCATTACATTTTACATTAAAGATTCCCTCAATGCGTGTTTTAATAGATAAAAAAAACTCTCTACTTAAAATAATCATCACTGTTTGTTTATTTGTTGGTTTTTTACCACAGAAAAGAACATTTCCTTCTTCTTCGTAACGTAAAACGACCAACATCTTTAATAATTTATGGGATTTTTCATTCATTATTCAACAGTTTAAAAGTGACTTTTACACTTTGAATTGTGTTTGAACCTCAGCTAATGTAACCTGGATCTTTAACGTTTGCATTATTAAAGACACATAAAGAAAAACACTCTGCTTGGAATAATAGTTTAGTAGTAATTAATTAGTACATTAATGTTCTTCAAACGGCATATTTTTTTCTTCCTCATTGAAAAATACAGAATTTCTGAATGTTTAAATATTACATTTATCTGCTGACCCTTTGGAGGGGCCCCACCCCTAGGTTGGGAACCACTGGACTAAACTAGCTAACTGTATATAAAGTAGTGTAAACTAGCTAACTGTATATAAAGTAGTATAAACTAGCTAACTGTATATAAAGTAGTGTAAACTAGCTAACTGTATATAAAGTAGTGTAAACTAGCTAACTGTATATAAAGTAGTGTAAACTGGCTAACTGTATATAAAGTAGTATAAACTAGCTAACTGTATATAAAGTAGTATAAACTAGCTAACTGTATATAAAGTAGTGTAAACTGGCTAACTGTATATAAAGTAGTGTAAACTAGCTAACTGTATATAAAGTAATATAAACTAGCTAACTGTATATAAAGTAGTATAAACTAGCTAACTGTATATAAAGTAATATAAACTAGCTAACTGTATATAAAGTAATATAAACTAGCTATCTGTATATACAGTGGTGTAAACTGGCTAACTGTATATAAAGTAATATAAACTAGCTAACTGCATATAAAGTAATATAAACTAGCTAACTGTATATAATACTTTTACCGTAATACTGCATACTACATCACTCATAATACTGCAGTACTTTTACTGTAATACTGCATACTACATCACTCATAATACTGCAGTACTTTTATTGTAATACTGCATACTACATCACTCATAATACTGCAGTACTTTTACTGTAATGCTGCATACTACATCACTCATAATACTGCAGTACTTTTATTGTAATACTGCATACTACATCACTCATAATACTGCAGTACTTTTACTGTAATGCTGCATACTACATCACTCATAATACTGCAGTACTTTTACTAATAATGGAGTATTTTTCCATTGCAGTATTGGTACTTTTACTTCTTCTAAGTCTCTAAATGCTTGTCCCTCTGCTGTAAAGGTGACTCTGTGCACGTGTCTGTTGATTCCTGCCTTGTGTGACAGCAGATGTATTAACTCAGACAGTGAGCTGCTGTGTTGTTAATATTAATACCAGCTGATATGTAAGAGCAGAGCAGCCGGCCCTCTGCACGCAGGCCTCCTCCTCCTCCTCCATCCAGCCTGCATGGAGCTCATATTTACTGTGCTTAGGTGTGTTTAAAGGTCCCTGCTGTTCATTCTGCCCCAGCAGACAATGTTCTTCTGCTTGACCACCAGCCTGCTTCTGGACTTCATATATTTCAGCCACGTAAGCGCTCAGTTTCATCTCAATCCACATGCAAACAAACATGGAGTCCCTCATTTTCTTATGAGCCACAAAAACTCTGAATTTCCTCCAGCTTTTCTCATGCAATGTTTAAAGTATGTAAAGCTTTGTTTTAACACTTATTAATGATTTAAAAGTGTTGCAGCAGCTTGCAGGAGTCAAACACTGACTGCAGCTTTTTTTTTTTTTTTTTTTTTTTTAAGAAGTTGTGCAGTAATAAAGTGAGAGCTGAACTGTCTTGTTTGCCTCACCTATGATGATGGTGCACGCGCTCAGCAGCCCGATCTCCTTCTTCAGCGTCACTCTGTCGGGGATTTCGGGGATTTCGGGCTTCTTCCTGCGGTCTGTCACGGTGCCCTGCGGCCGGGAGCAGATGCTGCTGCTGCCGTTCTGTCCATCCATGTCCGCCTTACCCGGGTCCGGTCCGGTCCGTCCAGTTCACTGTGTCCTCCCAGTCCCAGTGCTTCCAGTGCTCCCAGTGCTCCTGTCCTCTCCTCACTCCGTATTCATGCACACTGAATGGGCTGCGCTTGCGCAACAACCTGCCGCTGTCCAGGGTAGAATGTTAAATACCCGGGACCAGCCGTGATGCTTTCAGGGACCCGGGACCAGCCGTGATGCGTTCAGGGACACGGGACCCGGGACCCACAGTAATGCGTTCAGGGACCCGGGATCCGCCGTGATGCGTTCAGGGACACGGGATCAAGGTTATTATATAGTTTTGAAATAACAATATTAATATAGTTTTTCAGTTTCCTAGTTTTTATTTAGTTTTCGTTTTTTTTTTTTTTTTTTTTTTTTACAAAACTTTTTTTTATTGTTGTTTCAGTTAATTATTTTTTCACTGCTAGTTTTAGTTAACTATACTCACCCTACCCAGGACCTTTCTTATATACAGTCTATGCCCAGGACCCACCATGAGGCGTTCAGGGACCCCAGATCATCTCCACTTCTACTGATCCAGTTTAAAGGTCCAATTATTGTTTGGCTGATTGAATCTTTTTTTTTTTATGTCATAATAGAGGTACTCAGATCTACAAACCACTCACTGTCACTGATTTATGTTTAATGACACACATACACACATAGCTAGCACTCTATATTCATCTCTACATAAAGATGCTGATATATTTAATTTTATAAAATATAAAATATGGAAAATATCTGCTGACTTCATAACTAACACACACACACACACACACACACACACACACACACACACACACACACTTAGAAGTCAGTAAATTTCACAAAATGACATCGACAGTAAATAAATTCCTAAAGTTTCTTCACAAGTTTCAACATATATATAACAAATATTAATTTTCATGTCCATATGAGACAAAATGCTTCTGTGAAAGTTTTTGTTAAAGTTCCTCACATCCTGAAGCAGCAGAGATCACGTTTAAGTTAACCATCATCATCATCATCATCCAAACGTCCCAGCAGGTTAAATAAAGAGTCCAGGACTGCTTTCAGCGTTTAGCTCCCAGCAGCTGTGGGTTTGTGGAAGAAGTTGTGGATGTGCTGAGCGGCAGCCTGACCCACGACGGACTCCAGCTCGGAAAGGTCGGCGTTACACAGCTGATGGATGCTGGAGAAGTGCTGCAGCAGAGCCAGAGCTTTGACCCTGCCCACCCCCGGGACCTGCTGCACCAAAGCCAGGACCATAGGATCCAACAGCCGAGTCGCACTCCTCCGCCTGAAGGGGTTCTCTCTGCCGTCACTGTTGATCTGCAGACGATCACACAGCTGTGGGTTAGACTTCTTAGATACATGTAAGACACCAGAGATCTGTGTTTGACTCTTTTATACAATAATATGCAGCAATATAGACCACAATCATTGTTTAAAATACACTGGCAGGCCCAGGAACATGGAGAATGTATTTAATGGGAGATGGAGATATATATATATATATATATAGAGAGAGAGAGAGAACGAGATACAGAGCCTAGTTTGACCCAGGCGGGGAGTCCTGGTCCTCTGAAATGAGGCCAACGCTGAAGTAACTTAGAACTGCATTCTATCAAAAGGCCGCCAGGGGGCGACCGTCTCTATACAAGTCAATGGAGAATTCACCAACTTCTCACTTGATTTCTAACCTCAGTAAACGTTTTCAAAATGTGTTTATGGTCTCAATCGCTAGTTTAAAGCCTTCTTCAATGCAGTATGATGTTCATTTGGGACATTTTGGCCTCCCTGATTTTATATGTGACGATAAAGCAGGGTATGCATTAGGGCGTGGCTACGTCCTGATTGACAGGTTGATTGCCCAATGTCCTCGAGATCCAGCCCTCGCAACCATAGCAACCTCCCCGCTCCGCCCATGGCCCCGCCTCATGCCCATATAAGTAGAATCTGTGTTTTTATTTTTCCCAGCATGCACCTGAAATTTTCAAGATGGCGCTGTCTAGATTCAAAACTATTGGCTTCCGAGCAGCAGTCCACAAACCAATGGGTGACGTCACGGATGTTACGTCCATTTCTTTTATACAGTCTATGGTTTGACCCAGTGCATGCTAATGATGGAAAATCCCCTAACAGATATAGCTAGAGAGAGAGAAATAAGGTGGGGAAAAATTTTAGGTAGACTTTTCAAGATAATGCACTTTTTTAAGAGCAGTTTGTCACCTTTCTGACAATGTAAACAAAAACTGAAAATGTATAAGCTTCATAAATGTAGAATTAATAGCAGAGCTGTTGCATTGGATTGCACAGGTGCTCCTAATAAAGTGATCGCTGAGTGTATGAACATAGAAAAACTAGATTAGTAACTGACACTGAAACACAGATAACAGGACATTTTCTTATCAAACTACAACTTTAAAATGAATCCCCAACCTCTGACAGCAAATGAAGGTTATAATAAAGCATTTTTTTACCATTTGATTGATGAGCTGTGAGGCCTCAGTCTGCCCGCTGACCGGCAGGAGAGTCAGGCCGAGGTCGAACACCACAAACTTCTGGACAGCGGAGAAGTACTGCTCGCTCAGTCTGGTGTTCTCCACCAACACCAGCTGCTGGAGACTGCTGCTGGCCTTCATATCAGGAGACACACTGAGGTTCAGATACATCACACACAACAAAGCAGGTGATATTTAAGCTAATGTTCATCAAACTCACATTTCTGTAGCGAACCAGCTTCCTCTTGTAGCTGCTTCCCGCTATGATGTCGCACTCAGACACGTACAGGATGCAGCTTTTGTTGGGAAGGTGGAAATCTGCCACACCGAGCTCGTTCTCAAAGAGGATCTTCACACCTCCAGCTGCAGCAGAGGATTAAAAGAAACCAAAAACATATTACATGCTATAAACCTTAGAAAGAAAACATCAAATAATGTAAAGTACACGATGCAACCAAACAAGTAAAGAGATACCGTATTCATTATAAATGTTAATTATGAACTTGAGCTACGTCTGGCCAACTACATGCATCTAACAAAGGTGTAGGGCTGCAACTAACAATTATTCTTATTATCAATTAATCTACAAACCATTTTCTCAATTAATTATTTGCTCCACAAAATGCCAAAAAAATAGAAGAAATTAGTTTGTTTTGTCCTACCTACAGTCCAAAACCCAAAGATAGTTTAAATCGTATTTTAAATCACACAACAATAAGGAAACTAGAAGATATTCACATGTGAATTTTAGCCAATTCTGTTCCATAAAATGAATTAATCATTTACAGTATTCCCAAAACAGTTCAGATCAATTTTCTGTCGACTAATCCAAAAAATGATTTATCATGATTTACTTACTAAATATAAAAAAATATAAAATATAAAAAAATATTGATTTCAAAGAATTAAAAACATCAATATATGTATTCAGTAACATGTTAATATTAAAAAATGAGGAAAAAACCCTCCTGAGCAAAATCTTAACGCAGATCTTCAATGCAGAATCTCACTAAATCTGACTCTAAACCTAAAAACAACATTAAGTGTCACCTTTAAACTCTGAGTAGTCTTATGATTATTTAATAGTCACTCTTCAATTCGGCATTAATAACAGCTCGTTTGCAAGCTTTATTTCTGTAAAATGTCACTTTATCCCACAGAAACACATTAAAACCTGACCTATGAGCAGCTCAGTTTAGTCTTTAGTTTTGGTTCTTTAACATGAACAGATTATTTTTAGTCAATGACATGTGAGCCGAATTAAAAACGGGGATTATATGATCCAGAAAATATACACAGTCTTATTCTAACAGGTTGTTTTGTTTATTTTTTTAAGCAAAATAATCTTAAATATTAATATTTTTGAATGGAGTTTGGTGCGTTTGAGGTCTGCAGGTTAGAGAGGACAACACAGACTCTCCCTAAAGTTACACACATCAAGGCTGTTATAGATAAATTACAGATAAAATAAAATGTTGCTGCAGATTAAGTGATTTCTTACCCTTTAAACTTTGAATAAGTGTTGTGTGTCTCCACTTCTCGCTGACTAGGATGTGTCCATAAGGAGGAACAGCATGCAGCACCGCTTTCACTTTAGTTTCCATTGAAATCAAACGCTAACCGGCTTCACCACATTATTGTAATTAAAGACAGATTTATTAAACTCTATCAGATTATTGGTATATATTGAAAATTAACTGTTTCCATGCAACCGTTCAAAAAATGCTGCAGATGTCATTTTGCCTCCAAAGAGTCTAAATGTCTTCTTCTACGGTCTGAAATCTGCACAGGTGACAAACACACGCCTCCATGTCGACACCTAGTGGTCAAAATTAGAAACACAGCCTTGCACTATGGGATTAAATCTGTGTCATAAAAATTCAATTAAATCTCCCATAAACAAAAAAAAACTAAAACTAAAAGTGATTTTTTTTGTTGTTGAAAGAAACAATTAACTCAAAGGAAAAACTAGAGTGTGACATTTGATTACAATACGTTTGGTTTTTACGCTACGGTTACGGTTAAGGTTTCTTTATATAAAACATATGTATACAGTACCAGCACCAGTCAAAACTTTGGACACACTTTCTCTTTCAAGTGAATGGAAAAGTGTGTCCAAAGTTTTGACTGGTACTGTATATGTGTTTATATTCATACATACATATATATATATATATACACATATATATATACACACATATATATACACATATATACAGATATACACACACACATATATATGTGTATATATATTATTTATGTAATTATTTATTTCCACATATTTTATTTAAATCTTTTAAGCATTTGTATCATTTTTCAAAGTTACTATTATTATTATTATTATTATTATTATTATTGTTATTTTTCTCCCCCTCTTTTTAAATTTTGTCTTGTGTTCTGTCGTATTACTTGTCGATCAAATAACTATAAAGCACTTTGAACTACACTAGTCTGTATGAAAGGTGCTATATAAATAAAATGTGATTGATTGATACAATATTCTCACTGATTGGGATTTCTTTTTTCTTTTTTTCAGTTTCGTTGTTTAAGTTTTGAAAAGGATCTCATTGCAGTCTTGCAGACAAACACGACCCCTGGAACTGAAAGAGAAATGCAGATCCATTTCTAAATAAATTACAGTAACCTTCAGTCTATTTCCTCACCTATACAAATTTCTGGAAATGCAGCTTGCATTTCTCAGGAACTGTTACACAAACATTGTTACACCCATACAAAGAACTGACACATGCTTGTCTCTGTTGTCTTAAGAAATGTGTCATGTAGAGATTGCACAGGTCGAGACGTATCCTATGTCCTCGAGGCTGCAGTTGCTTGCAAAGTAACACATTTTTTGGAAACACAATACATAAGATTACATCTCATCAGCATTGTTTCACAACAGTTCCTGAGAATATTCCTGAGAAATGCAAGCTGCAAAGGTTTTTTTAAAGGTGAATAAATGGTTTCTTTAGAAATGGTGAAACTTTTCACACAGACACACATAAAAACAAACACGAACATACTATAACAAACACATAATCAAACACACACACATGGCCACAGCATTGATAAAAATATTGTTACGCTTAACTTAATATTTTGTAGCACAGTGTTTGGAGGCTATAACTAGTCAAGCACTTTCTGCAACTCTACATAAGGTCTCAACACATCTCCAATGGTATTTTTGCCTAAAATGCTGCAGTTCTCTCAGATTTGATGGGTTCTGTCTCTCCCAACAGCAAATTTCAGCTCTTTCCACAGATGTTCAACAGAGTTCAGATCAGGATTCATAGCAGGCCACTCCAGCATTTTCTTCTCATCCAACTTTGAGTGATTTTTATATTTGGGGTCATTATGCTCCTGGAAGACTGATGACCTGTGACTAAGATACAGCTTCCTGACACTAGACTGTATATTACTGTATATTTTGCTCCAAAATGTCTTCTGAAATTGATTGTGTCCTGCACAGATTCAAAGCACCCAGTGCCTGAGGCGACAGAGCAAACAAAGCATTATTGAGCCTCCTACATGTTTCATGGTGTTCTGTTGTAAATATAAAATCAACCCGCACAAGAAAGACAAACTGTTCTAAAACATAATTTGGTTTTGATAGTGTTTCTTCTTAACTCTTCTTCTGTTTCATCCACATCAGGTCTACGCTGGTGTTCTGTGGTATAAACTATCTTAGTGCAAGGTGCACCAACACATGTCCCTGATAATCAAACAGAAATTGAATTTCAATTCGTGGTAACTGTGTGAAACTATATGCAGCCAACCCTGGTTCGAATCCCAATCGGAGGTCCTTTGCTGCATGTCACCCCCCCCCCCCAATCTCTCCCATGTTTCCTGTCAGTCTACTGATAAATAAAGGCGTCTATGCCAACAAAGTCTTTGAAAAAAGAAAAAACAATGTGTCAGTCAACCAGTATCACCTCTAGCTGCTTTGGGTGTGGTGTTATTATGTAATTTCCTCTTGTCATCTGCTTATAAATCTGAGCACTAGTTCCTCAGACCACACTTTCCTCAGAGCCAGGAGACAAGACTTTATAAACCTCATACCTCCCTTTCAAGGTAGACAATTTGCTACACTTTTTGATACTTTAATTGTCAAGATGGATAGAGATATTGCGCTCGAAGCTTTGGGTGCACTCTGCAATTCCTCTGTAACATCTATTCAAAAACAAGGAGCACAACCTCGTGCTTTCAGTGTTGACTTTCATGGAGGAGCACCACATCAGATGTGTATCAAGGACTTCATCTGCACAGTCTTGGATGGAGACGAAACCTGGTAATTATTTCAGATTTTTTAACATCTGTATGGTGACAATATTTCTGAAAATCGTACACACAAGGGGTTAAACAAATTTCACTCAGCAGTCACAAGTTTGTAAATGTACTATTTGCAGAATGTAATTTGAAACACAGAGCTGTGACTATAAGAAGAGACAATTAACGGGCTTTAAAACTGCATTTCCTCTCTTTACATGACAGCGAGGTGTCAAGATGCAGTTTTTCTCGCATGCAAGGCGCTCTGCAAGGTTTTGGGTTAACAGACCAGCCCGAGGACCATGCTGTGCGTGCACCAACGGGAAGGGATATTGTCATTGATGAGGATGAATTCTTTGACCCTAAGTTCGACTATGACTTCCGCTCACTGACAGACAATGAGCTCTTTTACAGAGGAGGGGAGGTGTATGAACGCCCTTATGGTTGGTACCGCTTTGCTCTGAAGGTAAATATGCATTTGTTTTGATTTAACTGTTATTCAGCATCCAGATATGAATTTAAATGCAGCATTTAGGCTTTAAAAATATGGATGGGGATTTTCTTTATTTTTCTTATTGTCCACTAATTTCATGTACAGAGTTAAGCCACAAATGAACTGATCTACTGAGAAATATTATGTGTGTATCCAAAGCCTGATATATCTTATTCCTCTGTGCTGTAGACCTCAGTTACTGTCCAGGAATTATCAAAAACTTGTTAGTGAGGCATACTGCTGCATTGGGTGACATGTTTCTTCATTGGGAACATGCTGAAGAGTTTGGGCATATTAGTTTGTTTAGAAATGGCTAATTTAATTAATGTATCATGGTGGAGCTTTACTTCAGTTGATGTCTGAAATGTTTTGCAGCAGCATGAAAGGTTGCAGACAGGATGATACAACATCAGGCACACCAATAAAACAATACTATAAACCAAGAAAGTCAAAATCTGTGAAAAACAAAAAATCACTAAAACAAAATACAAAGACTTAAACAGACTTAAAACAACAACAATTAATAAAGGAGTCATTTGCCATAGAATTTACAATAGAAAGGAGCAGAAATCATGAAGGCTAATCTACGGAGACACTGGTTCGACTTCAAATCTTCATAAATATTGGCAATAAAGTCTCTTGAATCTTTATCTTTTGTAATGTCACATCTTGTCACAGGTGCTGAATAAGTATGATGGAAATGCCTGGCTAGGAACCCGATTCCGCAGCACCGAATCGGTGCCAGGGGAGTGGCCTGTGTCCTACCATGGGACCTCAAGGAAAGGTGCTGAAGGCATCATCGAAGGACGCTACAAGGTCTGTTTATACATACATCATGATCAGGGTTTATGTGGCAAAATGTAACACACTCTTTCACTGACTTACACATTGTTTTGCATTTATGTGAGACAGCCACCTCTGAAATTGAACACTACTTTTAACAACCACATTTCAGTGGTTTAAGTTTTTATTACTGATATTACCACTATGTACCGACAATAACCACCAGGGAGAGCTCTCTTTCTAACCTGTTACCTGGTCATGGAAGCACTCTGGTAAATAAACATTCATCATGGTGGCAGCTGGAGAAAGCAGTTATGCTGCTAATATGATTTTTTTTAACACAACTGAGACTTGGAAACACAACTCCCTACACAAGAGGCCATACAAAATTATTAATCTATTATTAATTAGTAGAGGCAGATATGTGTGTATCATAAGTGAAATGAGAAAACAGCTGTTAGGGGCGAAAGGTCACTTGAACATAGACAATACATGTCAAATGATACGATCATACTTATACATATTATAGATGGTCTCTTGTAATCATGGGCAATAAAGAGTAAAGATAGCAGTAATAATATTCATTAATATTTCAGTTTCTAGTCTGGTTGGGGTGGGGGCTGAGTAATGTTAATCTACATGCCAGCAGACTGACAAATGTCATCACATTGCCTTTTGAACAGGTTTTTACCACATTTGGATCTATAACACCACACACTCTGGTCTTAAAGGGTCTAAATCAACATTTTATTCTCAGACAAAGTTTGAAAAATACTTCAATAATTCAATAAACTATGACAGCTCAAGAACATTAGCATCAAGCTTAACAGGACTGCCTATTTAACACCATAATTTGCACAGGGCTATGTCCTGCCATTGAAATTTCATATTTAAGAAACAGTTTGTCTTTCTAGAAACCATGTAATGTAGTTTTCAGTGTCTGAACTGCTCTTTGTTGTTTATGCAATAAATATATTTGGAGTTTCTCCAAAAATTTTCAAACTGTTAATTGCAGAACTAAAACTAAACTGGAAACATAAAATGACCCTCTGTCTTTACATCAAGTAAGTAATGAAACAAAAAAATGATTCACAAACAAAAAAAGTCTAAAGCCAGAAGATCATGAGGTGGTTTCTACATCCTGCCTCTTAAAAACATGTTTGTACAATGTTAGAATTACTGTATTTCGGTATTTCTGCAAACACCAGTGTTAAATATAATAGTTTGTTTAAAGTTGATAAATTCTCATTCTTGTACTTAACAGCCAGGCTCTGGTCAGAGATATGGTAGGGGGATTTACTCAACCCCATACATCGATGAAGCGGTCTACTACACCAAAACATTCACTTCCAACAAGACGGGCAAGAAGTACCAAGTGGTTCTGCAGAATCGAATCAACACAGAATACAGAGAGAAACACTACCAAGACAAGTACTGGCTGGTCCCCATCCCAGCAGGAACCTCATCTACAGCTGAGCAGGACATCGTAGAAAGTGCCATCCGTCCTTATGGTCTCCTGCTGAAAGAGGTCTAACGCGAGAGTGAGAAAGGTCACAAGATTACCAAAAAAAGTTTGAAAACATATTTGTTTTCTTAGATTTATTTTCAAAAGCCAGACAGAGGATGTGCTGTCTTTAGAGTGTAAACTTTAATTTGGTAAACCATGCAAAACATTCACTAGTGATGTCAAATGTAATGAATTAATGTAATATTTGCATGTAAAGATGAATATGGAAACATGAAATAAAACTCTAACTAATTTGCCTCCCCCAGATTTGTGTATCAGAACTTTGTTTTTTCTTCTTTCCTCTCCCATTAATCATCTCACCAGCCCTCACATTTATCTGCTGACCCTTTGGAGGGGCCCCACCCCAAGGTTGGGAACCACTGGACTAAACTATAAACTATAAACTACTATAAACTATAAACTAGCTAACTAACTGCATACTACATCACTTATAAGCTGTATTTCCTGAAGGTTGTAAAGGTGAGTCACCGGCATCTTCATTCGGTACACCTGTGCAATCTAATTCAATCTAAGACAGTCTTAATATATATAAATATATACATACACACAATGGCACATTTCACCAACTTTTATTAACTGCAATTTAAAACATAGTAATAATGTATACCACAATACACCAGTCTAGGCCTGCTCTACATGAAAAGTGCCTGAGGTAACTGAGCAATAAGCATTAAGAAATGGTTTCAAACCTGATAAACATCAATTCAGAACAGTTCCTGAGAATATTGAGTAATGCAAACTGCAATTCCTGAAAGTTGTCAGGTGAGTAAATGGTCAGAAGGTTAATTATCATCATTAATCACTGTCAGCTTTCTATGTGGACATAACCATGAAGGAGAAATGGTTCCAAATCTGATAAGCGTTGCTACGGAGAATAATCCTGAGAAATACAACTTGTATTTCCTGAAAGCTGTAAAGGTGAGTAAGTGACCTGAATGCTGCTGTAATTTCTGAAGGAATGATGAATCTTCACTTTTTACACACACAAAAAACTAAACACAAAAAGGCACATAATTAAATGCACAAACACACACATAATAGTGAAAAGATTTCCATTCTGCTTAAAGAGACGATCCCTTAACCTGCAATAACTGGTTTGACCACTTAATGGCAGCAGAAACGACCAGTGAACGCAGCACTGACAGAATATTAATAACTCAGCCAACAGTTCATGCTGAGGCTCCAACTAAAAAAACAACAGTCTAAGAATTGGATTAGTCTTTGACTTCAGGATTTATCTGAATGTGATATCAGTGTGTGTGAAGTCAGTTGAGACTTTACGATGAAACAAAGCTAAGCGTCACAGAGACAGCCACCTTCATGAGGAAGTGAGGTTTGAATGTTATCTGTGTCATTTCCCAGAAGTCCCATATGAACACTTTCAGCATGTTTAGGTTTATGAGACTGGACTTTGAAATAAAAACAGGTGCTGGGTGAAAATAACTGCAGCTGTAATAAAAAGGAAGACACCCGCACACTGTATTATGCGCTCCCGTGATTTAATTACATAGCAACACAACGTCTTGACCCTAAAAGGTCTTCGTCAGGTGCCTTTTTATTACAACTGGACTTCGAAATGTCACATGATAATATCATTTACATATTGTTTTGAAACAAAGAAGCACTTATTCTAGTTTTGGTTCAGATGTGTCATTTTACCAACACATTTAAACAAAGATAACATTGAATTTATGGTATTGTTCTATTGTGACAACAGATTTATGTTCTCATTCAAAACAGACAACACATCACATGATTTACATGTTTCTTATGATTTTTCTCTGTATACAGAAAGTACCACAAAGCTTATCATCTGATAGAGGAACAGATCAGAGCTGAATAGGAAGATTGAAAACTATTGACAGGTCTAAAAGTGTGGCATCAAAAAGTATTAAAGCATATATCAAATTCATGATTTATACAATACAACACAGAAAAAAGTTAGCAGAGAAGATTGATACTGATATAAAACTAACAGGCAATAAGCTTAGCTCAGATGGAAGTAGAGGGAAACAGCTTGGCTCTGTCCAAAGTTAATTAATTAGTATATATAATAATAATAATTAACAGTAAAACGGTCAGAAATTAACCAAAAGCCTTTGATCTCCATGTTAATAAATAGATCCAGGTACATTACTGTCATAGAACAACAATGATTAATCTACACTAGAAGAGAAAATCAGAACATAAATTACATCAGACTGAAAGTTTAATCTTATTGTTCATTATATGATTATTATAATTATGGAAACACTTTAAGAACATAAGGAGTATATAAAGCTTTGAATGGTTCATAAGACAATAACTATATGGTAAACCATAAAAGGGCATTTTTAAGCATCAAAGTACACAGTGAGGTCTTGACATTAGGTGTGGTGTCTGTAATATATATGTTTTAAGAGCAGTGTAAGGTCCATGACTGTGAATGTGCTGATACTGTGGTTTCTATGGTCCTTGTACTGTTTCTTTTATGAGAGGAGGTCAAACAGTCCATATCTGGGGTGTGAGGGGTAATACTGGTAATACTGATCATGCTGCAGACCTCTCACCTGTTTCTATTTTTTTCACTTTCTCTTTCTAAGAGAGATAAGGACGTGTGAAAGATTAATTTAAGCAGACGCTCCTGATACATCAGACCTCAGCAGACAGACTTCACTGCAGCACAGGTACGAGCTCCACTTTCAAGTTTTATTCATATATTGAGTTATAAATTCAACTAGTAAAAACATTTTAGTCTTAATCTAAAACTCAACCCAAAACACATGATGAGAAATGAACAGATACCTTAATGCAGCAAGTTTCTGACAGACTGAACTTATCATCATAAGTCAGAACAATGTGTGTTACTGTTACAAGTGACCTACTTACAGTAGTAGTAATGAAATGTTTAAAATTATGTAAATATAATCTGATGTCTGAGAAATGTCACTTTGTGTCAGTAGTTATTATAATTACATAGTTTAACTTGTTTTAATAAGTGTAATAAGTATTTTACTAACAAAAAGTAATTATTTTCTAACAGACACCCAAATTTTATTCAGCTCTCTGTTAAGTTTTATAAAAACTGAAAAACACATTAGTGGATGTTAGTGTGATGTTTTTCTTGTCATAATCATTCCTACTCTTTCCAGTTAAACACAATGACATCTGAATCAGCCCAGGACAACAGCAGAATGAAGGCCGTAATCACAAGGTAAGGACACCTCAGCACTGGTTTACCCACCAATAACTTTACTGTCAGTTCTGAAGCTGAAACATAAACCTTCATGTCAACTTTCTCTGACCTTTAAGTCACCACACTGCATTTATATCACCCTCTGTCTTCATTAGCAGTGGTGGAAGAATTATTCAGATCTTTAAGTGAAAGCACAAAAAAAAAAATCTAAAAATACTTTTAAAATATTTTAAATAAAAGTTCTGTATAACAAACAAATCTACTTCAGTAAATATACAGAGGTGTTATCAACAAAATGCAACAAAAGTTAACTACTATGTGTGTTTCATGTACTTAATTGACAATATTATAAGACACTCCTATGTGCTGTTTTGGAGTCACTTCATTTTAATTTGAAGGACGTATAGTAAATGTGAGTACTTTTACATAAGTTTTCACTTTGCAGACAATCTCAGTTATGTTCACTTTAGTTCAGAATCATTTCACATTACTTCAGTTCATCTCAGGTCAGTTCAGTTTGTCTTTGCTCAGTCCTCCATCTCTGCCTCAAATATCATGTCTCCATGTGTTCATGTTTAATTAATGCTGCTCTATTCCGTTTCAGGCCAACCATTGCTGAAGAGGTCGTAAAAGTGGCCATAGATACCTTTAAAAAAAACGACGCTTCTTTATACGTTGGAGAGTACAACAACATGAAGAATAATGAGGATAGGTGTGAGTCTGTTGCCGAAATAGCCCGAAAACTGAAGTCTATAACACAGATGGAGGGGAATGATAATTTGAAGTCCACTTTGAGGAACATTGACTCTGTTGTGCAGTCAGCTGATAAACTAATAAAAAAATTCAACAATGCCGATAGTGATGACCTCTTTCTTAGGTCCTCTAAATACCAAGATGACTTTGACAACATGAACCAAAAGCTCTTCACTGCCTCTGTTCAGCTCAATGAGGCTCTGTATGAAGAGCTGAAACAGATGAGCCCACTTGACAAAGAACAGTCTAGGTCTTGGTCTAGGTGTAGGTCTTGTTGTGTTATTCTGTGATGCTGCTGCGCTGCAGATGTGTACATTAACAACTACTAGAATAAATGAAATAATTTGAAGATAATGTAAATCAGTTGATGATGATGATATTGTGTTTTCTCACGTCTTACATTTGTACAAACTGATTAATCTCTTTCACTTTTCTTGCCGTTTGAACATTTGTAATTTTAGTTTTTCTTGTTATTTATGT
The DNA here is from genome assembly GCA_021039105.1 of Scomber colias. NCBI lineage: Eukaryota > Metazoa > Chordata > Actinopteri > Scombriformes > Scombridae > Scomber > Scomber colias. The sequence goes on from JAJDFG010000335.1 coordinate 53,712, forward strand.
GACATTGAGATTAATTCAAAAGTATATCTGTTAAAAACAACATATGATCACTGATGGAAGAAGGTCTTCTATCCTTTAATGAAGTAAAAGTAGTTTCACAGCAAGATGATTTTAACTTTCATGTGGGGCTTTGAATCTTTAATGATTGCTCCTTAAATTAAATGATTGATTCTTGTTCAGAATTAGTGATTGTAACCAGAACAATGTGGGTTAAGCAAACATTTTGTTTCACATTTCTTGTTAATACTTTCATAATGTTTTGAAGAATAAAATTGTCACAAAATGTGCTTCTATGTTGTTCCTTTAATTATATTCTCCTATTTGCCAATAGAGAAAAGGTTATTCAGGAGGCCAAATGAACATGAAGTATGTATTTCTGTTTTTCATTCCTCCTGTTCATACTGACCAAATGAGTCAAATCTTCATCTTCTATGTTTCAACGTTACAGTGTTTTTAGTAGCAAAGTCTTTTTGTTCCTATACTTCCACCACAGCTCAACAGGAAACACTAAGAGGGAATCTGATGCTAGAAAGACTGTAAATGTGTCAGATATCACTGATCTGACTAACTCACACTGCTGAAGCTCAATAGAAGCTGATCAGAAACTTTATAATAGTCAGTATGAACAGGAGGAATGATTACAGAGCAGGCCTGGACTGGGACAAAAATTCAGCCCTGGACTCTTTGGTCCAGACCAGCCCACTACAATCCATACGCAGATACTGTGCCAACTTGCGTTGATGTACATTTAAACACAAAAGCCCTTTATAACAGTAGTATACTGTACAATATACCTTATATTCTGGAGACTTGAATAGGCTTGAATTAGTTTTAACTGTATAATGTGAAAGTGAACAGGCAATAAACCATAAACACACTGACTGAAAAAATATGTAAAGCATCATAGGCTACATATGTGTTATGTTGTCAGAGCAATGTCCTTCATGAACAAATTGGACTGTGGGCACAAAGAAAGGTGCCCACAGAGCATGTTGACTTTAACTCTAGTGACCTGATTTGGGGGAAGTCATTATAGGTAGAAATGATGAAAAATTGTGAAAATAGCAGATCTACATGCTCAAAACACATCACATTGCAACATGTGAGTTGTAAGCTTGCAGATTTGCAATTATGTGTCACTCAGAAGGTAAGGACTCACTGGTTTACCCACCAATAATTTTACTGTCAGAGCTTTTCTCATTCTCAAATTTGGTAATTTGGGGGGGGGGGGGGGGTCTGTAGCCTATCATAGGGCCATTGGGCCTCTGTAGCTCTGTAGCCCATCACAGGGCCATTGGGCCATTGGGCCAGGTATTCTGTAGACAAGCCAATGGGCCTCTGCTGTGTCTGCAGGCTGCAGCGGAGCTCTGTGGGCCGGTGCATGTCTGTGCCCCTGGGCCGGTAGAGTTACCATGGCAAAGCACAGCAAAAACTAAATGAACAAATAAAAAATAAAAACGGGCAGCCATCGGACCATTATTGATCGGCCCACCGGGAAAAATCCCGGAACTCCCAATGGCCAATCCACCCCTGGCTTTTACTTGTTATGGAGTATTTTTACATTGCTGTATTTGTACTTTTACTTAGGTAAAGGATCTGTATAATGCAGTGATGTGGAAGTATAAAGTAGTACAAGCTCCTCAAACTTGCCCTGAAGTACAGTTTTTGAGTAAATGTACTTAGTACTTTCCAGCATTGATTATAACTGTTGTTTTAGATCAAATTGAAATAAACAGTAAAAGAAAAATGGAGCCTCCCTCTCACCTCCGTCTCCATGGCGACCCCTAGCGGTCAGATACCCTCTCACCTCGGTCTCCATGGCGACCCCTAGCGGTCAGCTCGGTTTCCATTGCGATCCCTTGCGGTCAGACTCAGAATGACACTCTCTTCTTTTCCACCGTTACACCGACAGTGAAGTTACCGTTTACAAGCGCGGAAAGTGGCACTATTTACGGTTTAAATTAGACGTGAATCAAACGGAAGGATTACAAAACACTACATAAACGAACAACAATTAAATTCCGCTTCACTGAGGTACGGCTGTAGCTTTAATTTGCACGTTAACCAACCTAACTCCGGTGAGCTAATGTTAGCTAATCAGCGTGGTCATGTCAAGTCTTAACTAATCAGCAGCTTGTGTTACCCTGCACAGCTTGTGTTGCCCTGCAGTGACTGTTCTTCTGTGTGGATTGAGGAGCCCTCATACAATGCTGAAAATATCTATTTTAAAGGTAAGAGGATTTTTCAGTAAGGTAAAGGCAGCTAATGGTTGATTCGATTGGTGTTTCGGTTTAATTGTTGACCGTGTTAACTGGTGACTTTTCGCACATTACAAGACGGTTGATTCCATTGGTGTTACGGTTTAATTGGTGACCATGTTAACTGGTGTCCGTGATAACTGGTGACTTTCTCACATTACAAGATACCTTACGAGAGATGAATGAGTCTTCTGAACACAATTTAACTTACATAAATGGGTCACTGTAACTTGGATATTAAACACGGATGAATATGTATGTTAAAAAACGATTCAACTACAATTTAAGGAGAACTTTTAGGAGAACACCTACCTGAAAGTCAAGGGTGTAACTTTGGTTTGAGAAGTGGGTGGACACAAAACAAGGGGTCTAGGGGTCCTCCGCTATAAACGTTTTGAATCCCATTTCCTGTATTTCATAGACTACATACATTTAGGGACTATGGTGATACAAAAACCATGATATAATTATGTTCATAATGATACATTTTACCAGAAAGTATAGTAGGCTACCACTATGTAGTAGACTGGAAAACCTGGACTGGCTTATTAAAAACGTGAAGGTCTGTGGAGATGACGCTGTGTTGTTGAAAAATTATAAAAGAATTTGAAAGTGAGGGGGACACAAACAGGATTTAAGCAGTTTTGATAAAAAATAGAAACTCATCTGTCAGACATGTGTAGTCTCCTGTGTAGATGTGTAAAAAGACTCATTTCTGCTGCCTGTTTGAAAAGATAACTTTGGGCTTCTCCGCCTCTGCAGGTTGAGAACCCGTCCTGCCTCTGGGGTCGGGTCGTCCGTGGCCCCGGCGGTGATGAAGAGACCGTCGAGCAGTACGACAACCTGCTAGCTCAAATGAACCTTTTCTACCATGACGTCACCCAGGACCTCCGCAAGCTAAAGCCCACGTCGTTAGATGAGGGACAGGTAACACCTTAAAGGACCAGAGTGTAGAATTTAGTGGCAGTTTGATTACAGAACAGACTTGGCAGTTTAATTATAAACCTCACTGCTAGATGCCACTGAGTCCTAACACACAGCACCTTTAATTTGTCTGCAGGTGGTTTAAATGTGTGCATTGGTATGTGTGTGTCTGTGGGGTTTCATGTGTGTATGTTCCTGTGTTTCCTCTCAGGTGTGTGTGGTGTACTGGTCAGTGATGAAGTCGTGGTGTCGGGCCGTGGTGGAGTCGATCATCATGGATTCAGTGTCCTGTCAGGCTCGCTGCCTCCTGGTCGACCATGGAGAGCGGCTCGTTGTTGCCTCAGACCAGTAAGACCAGAATAGCACCAGTCCTCATCACTGTCCCACTGATCTATCCAAGAATATAAGACTACCTTTGATTATAAGTTGTTTGATTGCATCATTTAATGCCCATTGGTCTTGAGCACATTTATATATACATTTTCTGTAGCGCATTATATTAAGTCAAATCACTTAAAGCTTGAAGTCAATACAACCAGGATCATATTAGAGTTACCTGAGAGCTGCTGTGTGTGGTTGGTTGATGTTGTGCATCTTTTTGAGTTATAACTTGCGTCTTTTTGTCTCTGATCAGGATTCGAATTGCTATGCAGAGCTTCCTCCAGCTGCCTTTCTGGGTGAGAAGGTTCCACCTGGCGGGAATCAAACCAACAACCCTGCGAGTGTCTGTATATGAGGAGAAGGCCGAGCTCATGTAAAGACTAAAATATAATATCTAAAGTAGTTTAGAAGCTCTGAAGCACAAACACCCTTCTCTACTTTTCAGATCTTTTTCTCCACAACCCATTTCTATGTTCATGTTATAAAGTTATATTTGTGCTTTTTAAATTCAGTTTTTCTTTTGCTCTGCAGTCCGTCCAGTCAGTGGGACAGCTCTGCTACACTTTACCTGCACAACCTGCTGCAAGGTGAGAAATGTTCTTTAGACTGTTGTGTTCTGACATTGATGTTGAAACGTTTTCTGCAATCTTGAAAGTTTGCTTCACTTCAATCTTAAAGCGTCCACTCAGACAGAGGCTGTGCTGCTTGAATCCGAGTCAGACTCCATCTCCATTGAGCTCTACCTGATGGTCGGGAAGATCAAGGTGAACTTTGATGTTAATTCAGAAAAAAGAGCGGCAGAGATTTAGTTTTAACACAGAAAATGTATACTTGAAATGTTTAAAAGTCTTTTCAGGATTCTTTTGACTTTTCAGATCTGTGCAAACGACGATCTGGTGGCCAAGAAGTTTGCGTATTACGGCAAAGAGTCAGCTGACAGCGGCGGGATGGACGCGGTGGACCGATGTCCCATCATGTTGTCCTCCAGCCTGTTGGGTCAGACCGGCTCCACGACTTCAGTCAAGCTCAAGGCACAAAGCCCGCTTCGTCCTGGTAAACACACACATGTGACTTCCTGTTCAGGGATCGTAGGGTGTAAGAAGTACACAGACAGCAGGGGGACGTTAGTGGATCATTATAAGTAATTGTTTTGAGTTTCAGAGTCAGAGTGGGTTGAAAAACTAAATGAAGTCTGAACTGATGCTTCTTTTTTGGGTCTTTAATTCTCTTTAGAAGTTAAATACTTTATGAATCAGTGTCATTGTGTCGTTCACTCTGACTCTAATCTGTTTTAACCCTCAGTGACTTCAGAGAGTGTGGCTGCAGACGGAGCAGGTGACTCTGTGATGGCTCCCTCCACAGCTGAGGTCAGCAGCTCTGCTCACCGTCTCACTGTCGGTACGGCAGTAAATATCCACACATCCTCACCTCTGACTTCTGAGCTGCTGGAGACCTGTGAGGGAGGCAGCAGGTCAAAGGTCACAGAAGGACCGCTTTTTCCAGGCAGCCGATCAAAGAACGGCTCAGAAGGTGCTGCTGCAGAGAGGTGAGTGGACAGAAGTGTATGAGATACGAGTAAAGATGGTGTCACTGTGTTTAGTTTGTTTAATGTACATCTGAGTTAACAGAAGTGCTCTCTTGTTGTTTCAGTGACTCATCGGAGGACACAGACTCATCTCTGGCTGCAGCTCTGACCAAAAACCTGAGTCTGTTCAAGTGAGCGCTGACCTCAGTCACACAACCAACATCACAGCATCACACCACTGTCTGATCTCACTGGTCTCACTGGTCTCACTAGCAGCGTTTCCACCACAGGAACTTTCCTCAGGGACTAAGAACTTTTTGAGGAACTCTGCGTTTCCACCATAGGGATCAGGGTCTTCATTAAGTTCAAGGGAGATTTTTTTACCTTTCTAAAAGTCCCTGTTCAGGGGCTCAGTGCATAAGAGTACAGGGTCTTTGGGTTCAGGGTTATTCTTATTTTAATATTATTTTGTTTCACTGACTCTTGATGCTTTGGCAATATTGTTGTTGTGACCCTGACCGTTGATTTCTGGTCAAACACAGTTCATAAAGCAAGGAAGTGCTCTAGTGTCAATTTAGGACAAGGGGAGGACATTTGGGGAGAAGTTGGGGTTAGTTCCTCTCGGTCTTTGTGTGGAAGAGTTGCCACTAATAGAACATCTTGGGTTTCCTTCAGGTTTCTAAGGTTCTTGAATCCTGGCAGCAACCACCAGCAGGCGGCTCCCCCCGTGAGTACATTTACAACAGCAGGACAGCTTTCAGCACATTTTCTAACACACTCACACTGTTATATTGTGGGTTATGTTCACAAGAGGTTATGAGCAGTGAAAGAGGTTTTCCTCTCTGTAATCATTCCTCCTGTTCATACTGACTATTAAAACCTTCTAATGATCTTTCAGTGTAAAGTGATGGAGGACTAAATCATTATAAAGTTTCTGATCAGCTTCTATTGAGCTTCAGCAGTGAGAGTTACTATAGTTATTATAGTTACTATGGTAACAGTGTGAGTTACATTAGTTATTATAGTTACTATGGTAACAGTGTGAGTTAGTCATATCAAGTGATATCTGACACATTTACAGTCTTTTTAGCATCAGATTCCCTCTTAGTGTTTCCTGTTTCTCTGTGGTGGAAGTATAGGAACAAAAAGACTTTGATACTAAAAACACTGTAACGTTGAAACATAGAAGATGAAGATTTGACTCATTCAGACAGATAAATAAAGCAACTTTACAAACCAGTCAATATCTCCTCACAATGAACCAACATTTGCTTTGCTCTGTTTGTATTTCAGGTGAGTCAGAAAGAAGAGGTGGAAGTCTGTCAGCCTGAAGAGACGACTGCAGCCTTCAGCAGCTTGCCAGCACAAGAAGTGTAAGCTGCCATCATGCCTTTAAAAAGCTGTTTAAATGACTCTGCTGCTTAAGCACAGCTGCTTTGGTTCATCTGTGTAATTGTACATAAAATATTCCCATTTTTGTCCCACAGATTAACACACAACAGTGAGCCTGTGACACAGGACCAGCAAGTGTTGCTTCATATGAGGTGAGGATATTGAAAATGACTGATCAACGCTTTTACTTACAGATGTCTGTATTAGTTAATCAAGTTGATTGTATTGGTTTCTTTTATGATAAAGGGAAAGTACGCAGGATTTGTTGGTTGATGTTTGTAATACAGCAGTTCATGGACCCCAGGAAGAGTAGCTGTTGCCTGGGTAACAGCTAATGGGGATCCAAATAAACTAAACTAAACAGTCACCCTCATGTTTGTTAATAGGGTGGTCAAAGTATTAGGAACACTTTTCAATATAATGCACTCCAGTACACCACTACCACCAATTATGACCTCAATATTAAACACAATAAATATAATGATCACCTTTCTGACAGTGTCAACAAAAACTGAAAATATAGCAGAGCTGTTGGATTGAATTGGATTAGGCTGCACAGGTGTTCCTTATAAAATGCTCAGTGAGTGCAGTTTTTTTGGCTGAACAAGAAGAAACAGTTTTAATAATGTGTGTGATCGATTAATGAGAAAATGAGTGATGGGCAATACTTTTCACACATGGATAGATAACATGCTGACTCTCAGAGCACCTCATATGTGGCAAACATGAATTGATTTTTAGTAACTGTTGCTTAAACTACAGTGTTGCTTAAACTGGTTTATCTTTTCAGCACTGGAAAAAGTGCAGCTGAAGGTGTTGAGAGCAGACAGATGGATGAAGAAACAAGGTACAACAAGATGTTATTAATTCACCAGTAGAGCTGAAGCATTAAACCTTCATCTGTTACAGCATAAATACATTACACTGTGAATGTAATCCATCTGAATTAGATTATACTGTCTGGATAGCAGATGTATTGTGAGCTCTCCACTCTGTCTCTGTGCAGTTCCAGTAGATCAGAAGAGTCGGGACCAGTAGAGACAGAGAGGATGACGAATGAAGAGCACTGGGCCTGTTCCAGGTGAGGCGAACATGTGTCAGGACAGTTTATCTTGGTGGCTTGTGGTGGTTTCCTGGTCGGGTTACCATAAGTATAAGCCTGAAATTTTAAATATGAAGCCCAAACGTCAGCGGAGAGAGTGCACAGGAGTCCGAGATGTCTTATATTGAAATTGAAAAGTTTTATTTACTTGATCACAAAGAATGAAAGAAGAATCAGTACACGTTCTGTCCTGATGCTCCCTTCAATTCTGGAGTTTCGGTCCTGCAGGGAGAGTCTTAAACGCCATAGTTGAGCCATGTCCAAATATGGGCAGATCCAACACATCTACATTATATAGAATTTAGTTGGTCTACAGGTGAGGACAGTGTCTGAAACACATCTCAGTGCCCTCGTCCTCCATCCTGCAGGGTTCACCATATCCAACCTCTGACCCCCTCTACCTCAGGCAAAGAGAGAGACAGGCAAACCCATCTCTGACCTGGGCTGCCATAGCAACACTGTCAGGGTGCCTCCTGTTTCCCCCAGAAGGAGCAGACCTACTGTCTCAAGGGGAGACAGAGACCAGAGACTCACAGTCAAGATTTGGTGCAGCCGTACAATGACTGCAAGGCCTAGTTTGATCCAGTGTGTCCCAGTGTAAGATGTTAATGATGGAAAATTCCTTAACAGTTTGGTTGCTTTTCTCTGACTGTTGTTTCTGACACAGACTTTTGGAGTGGTTGAACCCAGAGCCCCTGAACCCCAATCCAGACGCAGAAGAAGACCTGGTTAGTATCCTCAGGTCGCAGCCTCAGTATCAAGTGATTACACCGGTAGACATTAGTCCTTATCATCATAAGTCCTCTGTCATTGGTCTTTGTCCTGTCTTCTGATTGGCCCCAGGTTGTTCCCAGTGATCCCAGGAGGAGTGGGATTCTGGTGCACTCTGCCCTCCCAGTGGAGCCGTGCACCAGCCTGGATGACGCCCCCATCACAGATGGACTCCGCTGGGTAAACAAGGACATGCTCTGAGTTTTAATTTGAATTCACTATCAGCAGCTGCTGTTTGTAATGTATTCACAGACAACTGTCACTGGATTCATTTAAAGCTGAAGAAAAAAATATGATTCTCAGGTTTTAGTTCTGGAGTTTTAGGGAACTGCTTTTTTATTATCTCTTAGCAGATTTATGGAGTTTTCTTTGTTATGAGATTAAAACAGTCAAAGTTTACGTCACACTGAATCTACAAATATGTTTATCATGTCTGTGTGGTCAGAATTTACTGAGTTAGGATTCAAAGAAGGAGCTTTTTTACTCTTCAAGTGATCACTGCATTTGGGATTTTTGTCTTGTTTTTTCCACGTTTCAAAATAAAGGCAAAACAGAAAAACATGATAAAAACTTTTTTTTATAGCGCCTTTTAAAATGCAATAAAGGAGAAATGCAGTTTTCATAATTGCTGCTCACTCCGAATTATATAAATGACCACAGATAGTTATTGAGTATTTTGTAATTTTAGTCATAGTATTCTGCAGATTGTGGTGATGTGTTATTGATGTGTTTCTACTTCTGAAGTTGTTAAAGTTAGATTTTTTTTTGTGGCTGTAATAGAAATAATTGACATTGTAGTGGAGACATGTAAATGTTATGAGGATGTATTAAAAGATTAGTCAAAACATGTATATAACTTTTTTTTTGTATGTTTTTGAGTGTCAACATCACACTGTCCACATAGCTGATGCTGTAGCGGTTGCCATAGTTACCAACTCCTGTCTCAGTCTCAGCAGCCGACCTTTAGATGTTTTTTTTGGCCATGTGGATGTCCTGAAAACTGTGGATAATAATGACGAGAGATGTGTTGGGAAGACTCAAGATCCCTCTGTGACATCATCCAGCTACAACTGTCACTGTCCCAAAAGCTGCTGATGAGAGTAAAATGATCCGACCCGCTGACAGGACGTTCACCTGTTAAATCCTGTTTTTCACACAGTGCTCCTTTTTGTCTCCAGGTGTTACGGAGGAAGTTGTACTGCGCTCCGTCTCCGGCCGACTGTCACAGCTGGCCCGCCGTGGCTCGAGGCTGCAACGCCGTCATCGTGTCCCAGAACGCAGACCAGCCACTCAGCTACCTCGCCCCGCTGCTCACCCACATCACCCTCAACTCCATCTTCACCACCCTCACCTCCAGCGCAGGGGTGAGTATATCCAGAGAGAGAATATGATGAATTTAAGTGGCAGAACACAGCTCATGAGGGCTGTATACAAGAGAATACAAAAAAAGAAAGAATACATAAAGAAGCAGACAATATGATCCAGCATCTGTAAATACTCCTTCTGAAATTGTATTCCAAAATAAAACTATATATGCAAAAAAAAAGGAGAAATACAGGTTTCATAATAGATATTGAGGCAAGCCTCCACCTCTGAATTGTAGAGGCAGATATGTGTGCATCATAGTAAAATGTGAGAACAACAAGAGAGATGAAAGGTCAATAGTTGTACCAGTTGGGGATGTCGCAACAAGCCTTTTTAAAGCGATGGTTCGACGTAATTTGGACCTAGCGTCATATGCACCATGAGGTCTACCTAATCAGCGCCCACTATTTTCCGACCAAATGAAAATAAACGGCTGAGGCTCTGATTAGATAAACCTCATGGTGCATATGACGCTAGGTCCAAATTACGCCGAACCATCGCTTTAAGGAGTTGTTTTTATATCCCCAAAGGCGATCAGGAAGCCAACACTTCTGAGAAAGTTGTTAGGCTTCCAGGAAATCGAATCTTGGCTGAACACGTTGGGTTGATCTGACACGCCCACACTCTAAACAGTAGTATAAAGAGTCTGGAGGGGGCATAGGTGTTTGCTGTTCTTTGCTGTTTTTCGCTGTTCTGCTGTTGTCTCTGGTTCGTTGGTGTCTGCTGTGTTTGCTGCATCTTCAATAAAGTCCCTGTTGGATGTTGACGGCTTCTGTTCTCAGTCTCTTACTTTAAGGGTTACTGAAGTTAAGTAATCAAGTAATTATCTTACAGAATCGTATATCAAACAGGGCAACACTAAAATTAAAATACTTTTTATGAATAGAACCATAAAGGATATACATGACTGATACTGAACTCATGGTGGTATTATTGCATCTGAGTGGAAAACATACAAACATTAAGCATCTTTGAGCATCTCCCAATGATGAAATTATATAAATATTTTTTTATTATTTGGACCAATAGTTTTGTCTATTATAGCTGTGGATGCATGCAAACAGGAAGTTAATAAGAAAGGGTTTATTTGTATGCCACTAATCTAGTAATCCTGAGGTCAAAAAAGTTGAAATGTAGGTTTGTTTCTTTAACTTACCCAGAATCTTCAGTACCATGCATACCTTTATACAGCGCCACATTTGCTCGACTGATTTTGAAGGAAGCTTTCTAATTGTTTGCATGTTCGCGGTCCGTGTTGTCCTGTTTGTGTCCAGCCGGTGGCGGTGCTGCTGTGTCCAGGCTGGGAGAAAGTCCAGACCGTGTTCGACCTGCTGGAGGAGACCAGACTGATCCAGACGCTCCACCCAGCCATCGCGCTGCTGGGCGTCGGCAAAGACGAGCCCAAGTCTGTCAGGATCCCAAAAAACTGTGAGTCTCTGTGTGACGGCCCTGCCTCCAGTGTTCCCAGTGCTGTAAGAGCAAACCTCACAAGTTCTGGGCTAGAAGAGAGGGGACGAGGGGGAACTCTGCTCTCTCATCTCCACTCTCATTATTGTTGTTTTTTGCTTTTTGCTATCTGCTTTAACCACCAAAGATGGTAGAATAGTAGAATAGTAAAAACCTTTAAAATGGGGGCTGTTTTTTAAATTTCGAAACATGTTTCTATAGAGACAACGATCCATTCCAAAATCATACAAAGTAATAAGCAGAATTGTGCAAACTTTCTAATTTAATCACATTTTCTGGTGGATCTTTAATAGCATGCTTACTAACCCAAACTCATTTAGTCACATCATGTCTTTTACCCAGGCCTCCTGTTAGTGACCACTCCCTTCAGTCTGGTCCGCCTGCTGTCCTGCCACTGCTTCCTGTTCCTGCGTATGTATCACCTGATCCTGGACGAGGCCGACCAGCTCTTCACTCTCGCTCCGGACCAGGTGACAGTCTGTTCATCTTTCACACTCAACAGATTCTGAGAGAAGGCTTTCTGATATTGTTGTCCTTTTAAAACCCAAAGGAACGTTTCTCTATGCGTCCCCTTAAACATACAATAGAATAGAACAGAAAGCCTTTATTATCCTTGTACAAGAATATAGTACTCAGTTGTCAATAACAACCAAATAATAAAAACAAACCAATAGGACAGACAACAGAAACAATCATACAAGGGGTATAAATAGATTTTTTTTTAAATATGGTGTAATGCTTTCCTGTTAGATGGCGACCATCTTGCAGCATTTCCAGAAGGTGACCTCCAGCGAGGAGAAGGCGTCGTGTCCTCAGCAGTTGGTTGCCGTGGCGAAGCGCTGGACCAGTCACATGGAGGGTTTGTTAACCAATCACATGCCGTATCCCAGCGTTGTCATGACAGTCCCGGAGGAAGCTGCTCTCTATGGCAACGTCCAGCAGGTCAGTGTCAGTGCTGCCATGTTATAAATGGCTTTTTTAACCTTAAAATATCACTTTAACTTAACATTCAAGAATTTAATTAACATTGCTCCTTGAAATTCTGGAAAAAGTGAGGTGTGATCCGACTGTAGGACTATATTTATGATGTCAGGAGTTGTTTAGTGAGACTAGTGCTCAGCTCTACGGTGTGATGTCTGTTTCTCTTCCCGCAGATCATCCTCATGACTCCAGAGAACAATAAAATCTCCGTACTGTTGACCGCATTAGATTTTAACCCCGAAGTCGGCCAGAAGACTGTAATCGTAACCAACTCTGCCGATGAGGTCGATGACGTATTCAAGGTGAAACGACAGCTTCGGTTTTACATCCAGCGCTTTAAATCTTTAAGGATCATCGACCCAAAAGATTAATACCCCTTCAGATGTGAATTGACTTACTTTCTTGTGAAATACAGTCACTCATTCAGTCTAAACACAGCAGTACACAGGTTTCCAGTTGCAGCAGTGGTAGCCTCTCTTCCACATTAAGGCTTAATCTACAGCTTGAATAGACTGATGACATCTGGCAGTGGACAAAGCCTCCAAAGTTGAGTTTTCCTTGAAGCTTACAGGTGTATTTTCTAATTTTCAGGCTGTGAGCAACAAATCAGCGTTCTGCCTCAAGACCCACGAAGGGTTAACGCACCAGTTTGACTTTGTGGCCCAGCAGTGGAGGAAAGACATCGGCCCCGGCACTCATGTTATTCTGGGTAAACTGAATGCATCACGTAAAGCGCTAACATGAAGAACATTATCAGTATTTCCTGTCAGGACATTAACTTTTTTAAATCTTTTGCTTTCTAGTGACGACCAACGAGTGTCTGAGGTGTTTGGGAATCAGAGATGCTACATGTGTTGTCCACTATGGTTTCCCCACATCACCCAAACTGTTCGGCAGTCGACTCTTCTGCATGGCCGACAACTTCAGAAACCTCTCAGAACGAGTAAGAACCATAGACTGTATAAAAGAAATGGACGTTTGTGGACTGCTGCTCGGAAGCCAATAGTTTAGAAATCTAGGCAGCGCCATTTTGAAAATTTCAGGTGCATGCTGGGAAAAATAAAAACACGGATTCTACTTATATGGGCATGAGGCGGGGCCATGGGCGGAGCGGGGTGGTTACTATGGTTGCGAGGGCTGGATCTCGAGGACATTGGTCAATCAACCTGTCAATCAGGACGTAGCCACGCCCTAATGCATACCCTGCTTTATCGTCACATATAAAATCAGGGAGGCCAAAATGTCCCAAATGAACATCATACTGCATTGAAGAAGGCTTTAAACTAGCGATTGAGACCATAAACACATTTTGAAAACGTTTACTGAGGTTAGAAATCAAGTGAGAAGTTGGTGAATTCTCCATTGACTTGTATAGAGATGGTCGCCCCCTGGTGGCCTTTTGATAGAATGTAGTTCTAAGTTACTTCTGGCCTGGTAAGAACAAGCAAACAGGATAAACTTCTTTCTTTCTGTATAAATCATACATAAACCACAGTGTTGTTTTTTCTGTGCTTCCTCCTCTTAAGGTTTCCTCCCAGGATCAAACACAGAGTTGCCCTCACGTCACCAGGTCTGTGCTCCTGATCTCAGAGAGGAACGCCCGCCATGTGGTCGGGGTTCTTCGGTACCTGGGTCGAACCAACGCCCTGCTGCCCCCTGAGCTGTTGTCCTTCGCTCAGGGCGTCTACGTGGCCCGAGAGGACCAGAAGACCAACAGGCCTCTCTGCAGCTACCTGAAGAGCTTTGGAGTCTGCAGGTTTGACTCACTGCTTCACATAATAACTGCTCAGAGATCTCAGTGACTGTTCATCTATTAAATCCTTCCTCAGTAATCTTTGACCTTCCTGTCGTCCTCCCGGGTCAAATTAACCCTGTCTGTCTAGACTATTCCTTCTTTCCTTCCTTCCTTCCTTCCTTCCTTTCTTCTATCCTTCTTTCTTTCCTCCCTCCCTCCCTCCCTCCTTCCCTCCTTCCTTCCTTCTTTCCTCTGTCCTCCCTTCCTCCCTCCCTCCTTTCCTTCTTTCCTTTCTCCCTCCTTTCCTTCCTTCCTCCCGCCCTCCTTTCTTTCCTTCTAATCTAATTTATTCTGTTATTACTATTCGTTTTATTTATTGCTCTGCACTGAAGACTGAAACATAAAGCAAATCTGAATCCATGGAAACAAACAAACAAACTGGATCAGTTGAGATAGATTCCAAAATTTTTTACAATCCCTAAAAAATAGAGAGAGACTGTGACTCAGATATGTACTTTAAATACAAAAAGAAACCTTTTAATAACCCTCATAGTGATTGTGTGTGTGTGTGTGTGTGTGTTTTTTTTCCTCTGCAGAGACAGCAGTGTGTGTCCCGACCGTCACAGGTTCATCCCCATCCTGGATCAGTCTGATCTGCCCGCCTCTGGAGTCATAGAAGTGAGGAACGCTGCTTTACTGAACTCCTTTATTTACAGACACTGTCACATAAATCAAATGATCAAGAATTAATTAATTTTAGAAAAAAGTTGAGTTAAAATTCTATAAGAACTTTTTAATTCAAATAAATCGTCTCTGTTTTCTGCCCTGAAACAAAGTCTGAACATAATCAGGATAAATGCAGATTCTGATGTGTATTTTATTAATAAACTTTTTTTATTTATAGAGCATCTTTCATACTATGGATGTAGCTCAATTTGCTTTACAGGGAACAATTAAAATACAATACAATAAAACAGCAAATGAAATAACAGAATTAGATATTTAGTAAAAAAATAGGTTAAAATGTGTCAGGTTCAGGCAACCTATAACACTCAAATATCAAACAAAGAGACAAGACACAGTAGTTAAAGTTTCAATACTTGCAAGGAGAGCAACTAGATATGCACAGCTGCAAATCTCATAAAATGCTCTGCATATCTGCTGCCAACCTTTCTTTTTATTTGGGACTTCCCTGCTTACATAATCGTTGTTGCGCTAAAGGATGGGGGTCACACAGCAACAACGATATTAAGACTAACATCTTTGTATATTAGCACATCAACATCCTTGCACATGTATATCTTGTTGTCGTAAGAAGCCTCTTTGTAATGGCTGGTTCCTCTTTCCCTTGAAGTCGAGCGCAGTTCTTGGGCAAGACTTCCTGTACCTGAACAACAACAGCTCAAGCATTTCTGCAAGTCATCCTTGCTTCTGGCACGTACGCATTTATAGAATTTCCTGAAAAACAGCTCAAAGCATAAAAACACACTTATACATTTCAGATAGAAATAATCACTTATGCATTATAATAGAAATGATTAGTTGCAATATAGAAAAGGTAAATATGAGATAACTTATGTACATTTATTCCAACAAAATGACACTAAATAAAAGCCAGATTAAATAAATGTTTTCACATCTCTTTTAGCTTTAGGTGGACTATTCCATAATTTTAGAGCATAATTAAAGAAAGCTTCACTTCTTATTTTCTTATGTTCTTATGTGTGTATTTAAAACCTCAGCAGTAGAAGATCTGAGAACTCGTGTGTGATGGAGGCCGGTCCCCAAAGAAAACATTTAGAAATTTAAAAACCAGTAAAAGAAGCTGTGTTGTTGTGTCTGCTGCTCTCAGGTCGTGCCTCTCTACATCAAGACCGCATCAGTCTTTTATGGTCGTATTGTGAGGAAGGAGGACGGCGGGTTTAACAGCATGGCGGCTCAGATGGCTTCTTACTACACTGACAAGAAAATCGCAGCCACGAAACTGCAGGAAGGAGGATTATATGCAGTGCAGGAGGACGACGTCTTCCACAGGTCTGATTTTACAGCATCAATACAATACAATACAATCAATATCTCCGACATGTGAAGTCTAACTCATAGACTGTATAAAAGAAATGGACGTAACATCCGTGACGTCACCCATTGGTTTGTGGACTGCTGCTCGGAAGCCAATAGTTTAGAATCTTGGCAGCGCCATCTTGAAAATTTGAGGTGCATGCTGGGAAAAACAAAAACATGGATTCTACTTATATGGGCATGAGGCGGAGCGGAGAGGTTGCTATGGTTGCGAGGGCTGGATCTGGAGGACATTGGTCAATCAACCTGTCAATCAGAACGTAGCCACGCCCTAATGCATACCCTGCTTTATCGTCACATATAAAATCAGGGAGGCCAAAATGTCCCAAATGAACATCATACTGCATTGAAGAAGGCTTTAAACTAGCGATTGAGACCATAAACACATTTTGAAAACGTTTACTGAGGTTAGAAATCAAGTGAGAAGTTGGTGAATTCTCCATTGACTTGTATAGAGACGGTCGCCCCCTGGTGGCCTTTTGATAGAATGCAGTTCTAAGTTACTTCCCACCTGGTCTTACCATGTCTCTGATGTAACTTCCTGTGGCAGGGTGAAGGTCCTGTGTGTACCAGACGTACGCGATCGGCTCTTTTACTGCGTTTTCGTTCGGTTTATTGACATCGGAAAAGAAGAGGAGGTCAAATCTCATCAGATCCTGCAGCTGCCGGAGCAGTTTCATTCTCTGCCCGATCAGGCCATAGAGATCATCGTCTGCAGGGTCAAACCGGTCGACGCAGAGATCGACTGGCACCCAAAGGTCTCCTCTACACACATCCTCACTTTGCTCCCAATGTTTCCTCCCTGAAATATGAGTAACCACTTAGATTAACACAAGATTCTGATTCAGTGTCTCCTTTCTTAAAGACTGTGTAAAGTGAATTCAGACCTATATATTATATATATTATAGGTCATAAATGTATTTCTAAAAAATGTGTAAAAAGCATTTCAACTACTACTACAAGGATCTTCAAAGGTTTTAAAAAGGTCTTAAAAGTCTTTGTATATTTGTATCCTGGTTACTGATCATGTGACTTGTGTTTGACCTGCAGGTTACCAGAGCCGTCAGCCAGAAGATCCGAGGTCTGCAGCACCGAGCCAGAGCAGTCCTCAGTCTGGGGAAAACTGTATTTGTTGATCCCATGGTACGTTTTTCACCTTCAGTCTCAATCAATAATCAGTAATTACGGAAGCCCAATCAAATCCGAATCAATTTTTTTTTTTTTTTAAAGGTGCGGGTGACGCAGGTGCCAGGTATGAAGACTCTGATCAATGAATACAACGTTCAGTCTGAGATTTTAAATACGGGGATGGGAGCATTAAACCCGGAGCACCTGGACCTGCTGAAGACGCTCTGCCAGGACGGAGCGGCCGGCTGCAGTAACGAGGCCGGACACGTTTCAAGGTAAGGAAACTCTAAACTACACATCAGGATCTATCAGCCACCTTCTCTACATGATGACTGAAGCACTGGTTCATGTGGATCGCAGGTCAGATGGTGGTTCGGCGTCTCTGGAGGTCCGGATCAAAGCTGAGGAAGAAGTTCTAGCCGAAGCCTTCAGAGCAGCAGAGATCAAGAAGCTCTCTGCTCCAGATCCTCCTCGCCCTAAAACGTATGAGCCACTCAGTCCAGTATCTATTCTGAACCGGTTCCTGATCCCAGCAACACCAGCACCTGAAGTCCAAACTGTCCCAGCTCATGATCAGAAGTCAGATATCGTCGAACAGAGGAGCATCCAAACTGCTGGTCTGAGGTCAGCTGTGCAGAGGATGAGGTCAGTGTCTTTACAGAGGAGCTAAAACATTAAGCCTACACCTCTCTTTATATTCTTTCTTAACCACCTCTTATAATCTAGTAGAGTAAATTTAATGCTTTAATACAGAGGTATCAAACATGCGGCTCGTGGGCCATAACCGGCCCACCGAGGGGTCCAATTCGGCCCACTTTCCTTCCTGTCGTTTTTTCCTTCCTTCCTTCCTTCCTTCCTTCCATCTGTCCTTCCTCCCATATTTCCTTCCTTCATTCCTTCCTCCCTTTCATCTTTCCTTCCCGTCTTCTTTTCCAACGTTTCCTTTCTTTTCTTTCTACTTTCTTCACTTTTATTCTTTCCTTCCTTCCATTTGTCCTTCCTCCCTTTCTGCCTGCCTGCCTTCCTTCCTTCCTTCCTTCCTTCCTTCCTTCCTTCCTTCCTTCCTTCCATCTTTTTAATGATCCGGCCCACTATAAGCTCTATCTTCTCTTATAAAAGATGAGTTGGGTTCTCTCAGATTACATGCATCCAAACACTTCTCTCCTCTTGTTTAAGACATTTTATTTCCACAAACTTTTATGTGTCGTGTTTCTTACCGCAGCTTGGATTGACAGACAGATCAAATCCCTTCATTTGTCTCTTTTCCATCCGTTCAAAACTAAATAAAAACCAAAACCAACACTAGCAGCGGTCTGAAACTGTATGGCTGCGTGCCTCCAAACCAAGAGCCACACCAATATATCACAGGTCTAAAACAGAATTCTTCTTCTTTATTCCTTTCATGTATATTATATATTATACAGATTAATGATTGTTTGTCTGATTGGAAAAAATGAACTGAAACTTTTTAATGGTGATCCACAGCGATGCAGACGGACGTGAACTTCACTCCACAATGAACCTCAACTGCTGCCAAGACGGTAACTATATCTTTATTCTTTCTAATCCTGCATACATACAGTCTAAATCAGGTTTTATGATCCACATATCTGGAAAAGACTCTCAGTTCTTTAAAAATCTTTTCTGTTTGCTGCTTTTTATTAGGGTTAATATCTCACACTGCACTGTAACTTTTTATTCTCCTGTTTGTATCTGTCTTATTCTATTTTAACTTCATTTAATTTACAATTAAACACTTTAAATCATGTTTAAATGTCTTTATAAGTTTTACCTTCATAGTTTCACCTGTTAGTGTGTGTGTGTGTGTGTGTGTGTGTGTGTGTTTTTTTTTTTAGGTGTCTCGGCACGCAATGATAAAAGTGACAGTCAGCAGATCATCAGTAATCATGGTGCAGAGTGTGACGGCTCTACAAAAAGGTACAAGATCACTTATATTCAGTGTTGGCTGGTTACATGTCACGGTGTTACATGATTTAATTACTGTTGACTGTACATTGATGATTACAAAGGAGGAAAGGAGGTTACATCTGAAGTCACACCTTTTAAGATTTGTTGTTGATGTTTTTAATTCTTCTCTTTAGTAAATAAATTATGATGTGGGCTTATTTGGAGCACATGTGGGCTTAAATGGAGTCACAGTACCAATTAAGCTCCATGCAAGACTTATTTTGTATTTCAAAATCTACATGAACTAATGAATATATTTTCAAATGAGAGATAAATGTTGCTTTATAAGAAATGATCTCCCTTATAAATCATGTCAGTATCCATGAAAAACAGCTGGATTTAGATTTTGATGCTTAATGGGAACATTTAAGGCCCATTTATGCTCAACGTACATATGTCCTGCTCACATACTTCCATGCGTCCTTTACGTTGGCATGGATGTTAACCAATACATCCACCAGGGGGCAGCACCGAGTCAATACATCCACCAAGGGGCAGCACCGAGTCAAACGTTTATGACAACAACAAACTCAAAAACAAACATGGCGACTGTGGAGGAGATATTGATAATGTTCCTCTTGCATAAAAGACAAAAACCATATGTTTAAAGTTTCTAACCAACTCTCACAACCTTTCCTCAAAAAGTTCCTCCATTGTTATTTCTTCTTCGTGTCTCACTAGAGCTACGTATTGAGTAGTGACAACAACACTGCCCCCCCATGGTTTCCGGTGGTACTGCTCCGTTTGGTCCGTATCCGTTAGCTTTATGGAAAGGTGCAGAAATACGGACGAAGTGAACGCAGAGCACGGACAGAAGGCTCCGTCTGTATCCGTATTAATATTAACGTTGAGCATAAATGGGCATTTACCCTAACAGATGAAAACATTGGTTAGGAAATTAGAAAAGTCATCAAATGTAATAAGTTACATTACTTTGAAGTCATTGAAATAGTTACATTACTCATTTACATTTACAGAGTAACTAGTAATCTGTAATCTATTACATTTCCAAAGTAACCTTCCCAACCCTGATTATATTAATATTAAAAAACATCTCCTTTAAAATATTGTACTTTACATGGATGGTAGAAAAACTTGAAGTTACTGAGTTTGCTATAGATTATCTAGACCAGGGGGTTCAAACATGCGGCCCGCGGGCCAGAACTGGTCCTTCTAGGGGTGCAGTCTGGCCCACTTTCCTTCCTGTGTTCTTTTCTTTCCGTCCATTGGTCCTTCCTATTTTCTTTTTTTTCCTTTCTTCCTTCCCTCTGTCCTTTCTCCCTACCTTCCCCTTTTCCTTTCTTCGTTCCTTCCTTCCTTCCCTCTCTCCTTTCTCCTTACCTTCCTTTTTTCCTTGCATCTGTCCTTCCTTCCTTCCTTTCTTTCTTCTGTCCTTCTTTCCATCTGTCCTTCCTTTCCCCCTTTCTTCTGTCTGTCCTTCCATCCTTCCTTCTTTCCTTCCTTCCCTCCATCTCTTTAATGATCCGGCTCACATGAGATCAAATTGGTCTGTATGTGGCCCTTTTAATGAAAACGAGTTTGACACACTTGATCTAGACTGAAGTGTCTCAACTCTAAACTTAATTCTCCCTTTTCCTTCTCTGTTTCAGTTTCCACCCTCAGGTCCGCTGGTACCAGACGTCCGACTCGGTGGTCGTCACGGTGAAGCTGTCGAACCCGCAGAGTCAACGCTGCGACTTCTACCCTGACCGAGTCGTTTACAGGTCTGTCAGGAGCAGACCGCCAATGATCGCTCACTTACTGCACAACACATCCAACATTCAGTGGAGCTCTCTCTCCAGAGCTCTGTACACCGGTGGGAGCGGATACATGTTTAGCATGGCGAGCCTGTGTGTGCGTTAGACACAGACCGGCTGGCAGGTCTAACATAGTTCTGGTTTACAGTGTGAATAATGTATTTAGGAGCAGCTTCCTGAAGTTCTCTTCTTTAAATTGCTTTTGTACTTTTTATTATTTATATGTTACTTTATTCTTTTTTATTGATGCTCTTCTATTTTTAGTGGAAGGAAAGAAGGAAGGAGGGAAAGAAGGAAGGAAGGTAGGTAGGTAGGGAAGGAGGGAGGGAGGGAAGGAAGGAAGGAAGGAAGGAGGGAGGGAAAGGAAGGAAGGAAGGAGGGAGGGAAAGGAAGAAAAGAAGGAAGGAAGGAAGGAAGGAAGGAAGGAGGGAAAGAAGGTAGGTAGGAAGGAAGGAAAGAGGGAAGGAAGGTAGGTAGGTAGGTAGGTAGGTAGGAAGGAAGGAAGGAGGGAAAGAAGGAAGGAAAGAGGGAAGGAAGGAAGGTATGTAGGAAGGAGGGAAAGAAGGAAGGTAGGTAGGTTGGAAGGAGGGAAAGAAAGAAGGAAGGAAGGACGGAAAGAAGGAAGGAGGGAAAGAAAGAAGGACGGAAAGAAGGAGAGAAAGAAGAGCTGTTGTGAATAATGCTGCGTCTGAGCTGCTTCACAGGTTTAGGATGTAATCAATCTGTGACATCATGTGACACAAGTCCAACAAAACACAGCCGAGAGTTTCCTTTGAATGAACTGTGACAGAGCTGGTTGTTCCTGGTTAGGTTTGAGTTTCTGTAACAGTGACATCATGGATTTAAAATACCTACAGATGTTTCTGTAATCACAGTTTTGGTTTTTCAGTCACTTTAGTTTTGTAATAAAATGTTTTCAAATTGTTTTTTAGCGTCACATCATTATTATTATTATTATTATTATTAGTAGTAGTATTTAGGGCTGTCGAACGATTCATTTTTTAATCGAGATTAATCGCAGAATTTCCATAGTTAATCACCATTAATCGCATTTTGAATAGCATGTTTAAAATCCTGTTATTTTCCATTTGAAGGCAGTTTTAAGCCCATAATGTAAAGCATTTCTTACCAGAGTGTCTTAACTGGGAATCAATCACGGCTCTGCTGCGACTCCCACACTCCAAAATGGTCCTTTGGTGGAGCTGAGGCTCGCTTGGCTGCACCTGGGTGTTTAGCGTGGAGGTGCTAACTCAAACTCCACGTACTCCGGTGGTAGTTAAACTCCGTTTGACACAGGTTGCATTTTACTTTTGACTTGTCAACTGAAGCGTCTGGAAGTTTTTAAAGTTAAACAAGCCGTTCAAAAGTCCAGTAGCTCTCTTACTTTCCATCAGCGCGGTAGGTTTACTGCAGGAGGCCACTTCAAAGCATACCGCTACAGCTAGAGGAGCCGTCTACGGGTGAGTAGAAGGGACAAAAAGGCTTGCAAAATTAAAATGCGATTAAAAAAACATAAACGCGTTATGGATTGCATTAATCTAATCGCGATTAACACGTTAACGCTAACAGCCCTATTATTATTATATAAGTATATGATTATTATTTTATAAACTCAGTTATACTATTAACAGGTGGTTGACATGATGCCGTCTGCCACACGTCAACATTTCACCTTCATCATTTTTAAAACTGACTGATGTGTTGCTGCAGTTACATTTTATCATGTAGTTTGTGATGTAACTCAGGTGGTGTTATTTTCACACGTAAAGAAAAAGTTGAGTTAAAGTTAAGAAGTGAAGCGTAAAGGTGCGCTGGCTGCCTGAGCTTCAGTAGCTGGTATCGAACAAGCACCATGCTGTTTGTTGGTGGGAAGCCAGTGAGGGATCAGGACCTTAACGCTGCACTCACAACTCTTTAACTGATGGGTTGAGACATCTGTGCAGGTCTGTGGAGACATAATGGAGATAAGCAATGATAGGACTGCAGAGCATATATATATTATGAAGTAGAATTCTTTTTTTTAATAATTCATAATAATTGTTAAAGACAGTGTAAAGAGAATTCAGACATTTTCTTCTAAACACATTAAATAGGTCATAAATGTAATTCTAAAAATGGTGTGAAAAGCATTTCAACCATTTAGATTTGAATTGTGGAGCTAGGCTTCACAAACTGTGTTTCAACATTTTTGTGTTCAGGATTTAGTGATTAGCATAAACCCGCCCCTGCTGCTGTAGAGGTAGAAATACATTCAGCACACACTACTACTACTACAGTCTACAGTTAGCCAGTTAGCTGAATTAGCCACTGAGCTAGCAGCCGAGTTAGCCGCCGAGCTAGCAGCCGAGTTAGCAGCTCAAGGCTCTCAGAGGTAGCGTCCATGTTTCTGGTAGAGGTGGTGACTTTGATTGACAGGTGACACTTGGTAGGGGGCGGGGTTTCAGCGGACTCGGTGGCCACGCCCACAGCGTTTGGGAGCAGAGAAAGAGGCTGATTTTTACACAACTTTGAAGCCTAATTTCATATATTTGGCGATTTTTTTTTTAATCATTCAAATTTGGCAGGGTGGTTAACAACACACTTTTCTGTGGACCCTTTATTTACAGCCTGTGGATACATGGAGGAAAACTGCTTTTGAATGACCGTAAGTTAAAGAACAAAACACTTTCTCTTTTTGTTGGTTGTGTTCAGTGGAAACGTGAACGGTCGCTCCTACAGAGCCGACCTCAAGCTTCAGGGAAACATCATCGCTGACCGATGCTGCTGGGAAATGAAGTCCAATGAGCCGGTCCTCAAACTGGTCAAACAGCAGCAGGGATACTGGGAGAAGCTCCTCAATAACAAGGTACCCCAGTTTACATGTCAGTGATGTTTTACTGTCTCCATGTGGTTTAGTTTAAATTTAAAGGGTTAAAATGTGAAAATAAACGTATGAATAACTTCACACATTCTTTTTTTGTGGACCCAGCATCAAATTTCTGCTTTTAATCCATTTAGAGAGAATATATTAGAGGATTATGGCAAAAATGTCTAAGTGGTGTAACCATAAAAACTTGCTTAAAAACAGTAAATAGTCAATAAAACACCATATCAACTAGTTTGGCATGATTTAACATTATAACTTTTATATTAAATAAAGCTAATGGAATACAATTGTTCTAAATATTACATTTAATCTGGGTAACCATGGAGATCAGGAACCATTTACAGTCATTATTAGTATAAGTCCACTTAAAGACACTGTAGGTGATAAAATATTTAATATTTATCATTCTTTTGTGGTTATACCATTTGACATTTTCAGCATTCAGTCTTACTTTTGGTAAAAAAATGGTGCAAATGTCATTTCAAAAGATATAAAACCAACAAAAATACTAAATGTACATTTTAACAAACCTGATGCTGCTTTTAAAACTATTTTTAACATATTTTTTAATTGCTCATCTTGCCAAACCTTATTTATCACTGACCTTTACATTTTTGAGTTTGAACTGCAGCAAAATAAGCAACAACATTTTTTTCTTTTCACAGAATATTTTTGTGAGTTACGACATGGACCACTTCGAAGAGGATGAGGACACTGCACCAAATGGTGAGAAACAGTCACTGAAAACCTGAAAATAGAGTGATATAATATCTTGGATAACCTGCTGTACTCTGCTTCACTGAGCTGACACCTGCTTATTCTTCAGGTCCGCTGTTTTTGGGGAACACGGGAGAAGATAACTGGTACGTGAACTCAGAGAGCGGCAGTGAGAGTGACTGAAGACTGAAGATTTAACAGCAGTCTAAAGATAGAGGATATGATGTGTGCTGTGCAGATTGTAAAACTACTTCAGGCAAGTTTGTGTTTTTGGGCCATATATATAAAATTGATTAGTGGCAATCAACTGTTAGAAGCAGGGAAAGTGTCTGTGGTTTGCGTTTGTCAGGATTATCATGTAAAATATAGCAAATTTCAGCTGCAGCGATCATCGTCTCTGATGAAACATTCATTAGAAACAGTGCTCTGATTATTAAGCAGTGTTAAAAGATCCACAGACCCTGTTTACACCTGACATTATTTTTAGTGTAAATGTGTCCTGATGCATCTCAAGAAAGGACATAACAGGACATGGGAGTTATTTTTAGTCAATGGAAATGAGCACAGATCAATCAAACTTTATTTATATAGCACTTTTCATACATCGGAGTGTAACGCAAAGGACTTTACATGGTCAAAAAACAAAAACAATCAAATAAACAGAGAAAAAAACACCAGAGGTAGATTTTAAATAATAACAATATATATACACAATAAAATAAATAAATATTTCTTTCTTTTTTTTTAATGAGAACAAAGGTAGGTGGTTAGATTAATCGGATTGCTAGAATAGTCCACATAATGTTTATTAGTTCTTGAAACATTTTTTACCTCTTAAAGCGATAGTTGGGCGTAATTTCAACCTAGCGTCATATGCACCATGAGGTCTATCTAAACACCACCTCAGCCATTTATTTTCATTTGGTCGGAAAATAGTGGAGTTAGAGCCATCAGCCGAATGTCTTAGTACAGGCGCTAACGGGACCACCAGTGTATCTGGTAAAAGACCCCACTAATAATGCCTGGATTGTTATCAAACTTCTACAGTAGTACAAATAGGGTCTTTACTCATAAATTGATGCATTGGAAAGTTTGTAAGTACACCAGGAGTTTATTAAAATAACACTTACCTGATGGCAAGACCCTATTTGTACTACTGTAGAAGTTTGATAACAATCCAGGCATAGTTAGCGCCTGTGCTAAGCTAACTCCACTATTTTATATTAGCTAGATGTCATGGTGCATATGACGCTAGGTCGAAATTACGCCGAACCATCACTTTAAGGACTAAAAACAAATGTGATGTTTGTCTGACTGATGTAATAACTCTACATGGTGACCTTTGACCTTCTAGCTGAGGTGATTTATGGCAACAATGAAATCTGGACACAAGTGATCAGCTGTAATAGAGACAGGTGTTGAACAGTGATGTGTCTCAGCTGTTTGTTTGTCACCTGAGAAGCAGGGTAACATATAAACACAGTCTATAGACAGGCGTCTCTTTTACAATGGTGGTCTATGGGTGGGGGTGAAATACCGCAAGTGACCACTGACCAACTGAACACCCCTCCCCCTCCAAGCGTGTAGAAGACCAAATAGTGGCCTTAAAAAAAATTAAAATGAAGTTTTACAAATATAAAACCTCTATGGATCAAATATTCATAACAGGAAGAGTCATAATTATCTTTGTCTGCAGTTCGAGGTGTGATGTCAACAGTTTTACAGGCGCCTCTTTTACAATGGTAGTCTATGGGGGGAGGGTGCAATACTGCGAGTGACCACTGGGAGGCAACCAACTGCTCACTCCTCCCCCTCCAAGTATGTAGGAGAACGAATAGTGGCCTTAAAAATACTTAGAAAGACCCCTCTAGAGCCAGAGCCAGTGTTTGGTTATTGTAGAAAAAGGACTTTACAATCTGTACAGCAATACATACATTCATCCTTTGTCCTTACATCCTCGATCCCAATAAGAAAAACTCCCTGAAAAAGACTTTAATTGAGGGAGAATGAAGCTACTGTCCACTCTGCACGATGATTTCAAGACCAGCGTTACTGAAGTTATAGTTCCACTTTATTTTTTTGAAACTTCAATTAAAACCCTGAAGCACATTTAGCTCAGTCCATACTTTGATTTCATAGAAAGCATTTGTATTTGAATTATTTGGGGGGAGGAAAATATGAAGATATTTATTTTGAAATTCACTTCCCCTTCTAAACTCTTAGTTTTGTAATTTTAATTAATGGAGTTTTATTATTAGTTAATTTATTGAAAGATTGATGAGCTGACTGTAAAAAGGGACTGTTTGAGTTGTTAATTGATTTGCATCTGTTGAGTGTTATTTGTATTGATACAGAACTATTAATACGATTGTAAAAATTTTATTATCTGTAAAGTTTGTTTTCTGTTTGAGAAACTAGACTCTGCTCTTTGATGCTTGTTCTGTATTTTCTGACACTTTATTTTATGTTGTGTTAATAGTTAATATTATATTTACAGTTATAGTACAACAGATGGCAAACATATTCTCCTCTATGAGTCATGAAAAAAAAGTTCCTGTACCACAAAATATTATGAAAAAGACATAATTTACTCATTTGAGACAAACTTAATCACAGATCCCTCCGCCTGGCCTGACAAAAAGGAGCATTTGTCATATTTCCCCCCAAAAAAACCATCATCTTCATTCTAATAATACAAAACATTGATTGAATTTGACTAATTTTAATACACATTACAAACTAAGTTAATCCTTACATACTGTTCTTACATTTAAGAGCTTTAAAAACACCATATACATGTTTATTTTCTTAAGGTGACCCACAGTTTACAAAAATAGAATTAAAATGCATCATTTTTATACATGCAAATTTGACCTATGTTTATTTAAAATGTAAAAAAATCAGCATTCAAACATGTTGTATTCATCATACTCTACAAAATTGCAGAACTGTGATTGTAATCAAACATTTATTAATGACTGATGGCGAGTTTATGAATGTGAATTGGTGTAGAGGCTAATTATGAGTCAGAATATGAACAGTATGTAAAGGGTTAAATATACCGGCAGCAGGAGGCTTTTTACTCATGAAGCTTTTATTGCACTTACAGTAATGAGCCTCGAGTAAAAAAGCCATCTTTCCTTTTTACCTGGTTTATAAGATTTCAAAATAAAAGTTCCAAAGTGATTCACATTTTAAAAAGTGTTCACTGCTCGTTTCTGCTGCCATCAAGTGGTCAAACTAGATTATTGCAGATTTAAAGGAAAGTCTCTTTTTAAACAGTCAGGTGTCCATATGAAAAGTAAATAGGTTTTAAAAGTCTCTGATCAGCTTCTATTGAGCTTCAGCGGGGTGAGTTACTATAGTTATTATAGTTACTATGGTAACAGTGTGAGTTACTATAGTTACTATGGTAACAGTGTGAGTTAGTCATATCAAGTGATATCTGACACATTTACAGTCTTTTTAGCATCAGATTCCCTCTTAGTGTTTCCTTTCCTTCCTTCCTTCCCTTCTTCCTTCCTTCCTTCGTCCCTCCCTCCTTTCCTTCCTTCCTTCCCTCCTTCTTCCTTCCTTCCTTCCTTCCTTCCCTCCTTTCCTTCCTTCCTTCTTTCCTTCCTTCTTCCATTTTTCCTTTCCTCCCTTCCTTCCTCTCTCATATCCTTCCTCCGTCTCTTCCTTCCTTCTTTCCTTCTTTCCTTCCTTCCTTCCTTCCTTCATCCCTCCCTCCTTTCCTTCTTTCTTTCCCTCAGATTCCTCTGATCAGCTTCTATTGAGCTTCAGCAGTGTGAGTTACTATAGTTATTATAGTTACTATGGTAACAGTGTGAGTTACTATAGTTATTATAGTTACTATGGTAACAGTGTGAGTTAGTCATATCAAGTGATATCTGACACATTTACAGTCTTTTTAGCATCAGATTCCCTCTTAGTGTTTCCTGTTTCTCTGTGGTGGAAGTATAGTAACAAAAAGACTTTGATACTAAAAACACTGTAACGTTGAAACATAGAAGATGAAGATTTGACTCATTCAGACGCTGAAGCTTCATATTAACTTCACATCTACTTTCTTTCCTCATCTTCCTCCTTTCTTTGTTTCCTCATGTTCCTTTCTTTCTATATTTGTTGTTTCCTTCATTCTCTCTTTTTCCTTCTTTGTTTCTTTCTTTTTTCCTTCCTTCCTCCTCCTTGTTCTTACTTCCTCTTCTTTCTTTCTTTCTGTTTATTTCTGTCTTTCTTCCTTTCTTTTTCCTCCTTTAAAAACACTGTAACGTTGAAACATAGAAGATGAAGATTTGACTCATTCAGACGCTGAATCTTCATATTAGCTTCAGATTAAACTTTTAAATCCATGTTTACACAGAAGGAGGACTGTGGGTTTAGTCCTCCATCACTTCCAATTGTAAGAGTAGAGTGATGGAAAGTTACTAAGTACATTTATTTAACCCTTACATACTGTTTGGGTCAACCGTTTTGACATTTGACGGCTTGTAAAAACACCTCAAATCTTTTTCTTTTATTCTGAAATTTGATGACTTTTCCCAGAATGCACAAAAATGTAATGTTATACTTATTTCTGGTTAAATTTTCCCCGTATCTACTGACATGTGTTAATAGTTTTAATAAGATAGTAGTTATGAGGATTTCTTTTTTTATGATGTAGCAGTGAAGACTGATGGCTCTAATGGTTTATACAATAAACCCCACAGCGCCATAAAGTTCTTGTTCAATTTCACTTTCAATAAAATCTAACATCTGTGATTCAACATTTAGTATAGACACTTTTTATGAGGGGAACAAACTGTGAGGAGAGAATATGAACAGTATGTAAGGGTT
Source organism: Scomber colias (assembly GCA_021039105.1). Taxonomy (NCBI): domain Eukaryota; kingdom Metazoa; phylum Chordata; class Actinopteri; order Scombriformes; family Scombridae; genus Scomber; species Scomber colias. Next base: position 82,965 of record JAJDFG010000335.1, read on the forward strand.
AACTACAATTTAGAGGTTCTTGTACTTCACTGTAGTATTTCCATGTGATGCCAGTTTCTACATCTCAGACGGAAATATTGTACTTTCTACTTCACTACATTTATTTAACAGCTTTAGTTACTTTTCAGATTTAATTTTATATAAATGATGAGCAGTTTAAGGCCCAAAGAGGTAAAACTCGCCTATATTTTCATTGATTTTTTTTTCTTTAATCTTTAAATACAGTGTAAGTGCATTATGAAGGGATCTTCTAATGCTCAGTATGAACAGGAGGAATGACTATAAAATTATTTTTATGATTGATTTTCAACATTTTACCACCGACATAAGCAGCATTACATTGTCGGGCCTGTGTTTAAAAAGGTTGTCCATCTTATAAGGCTGAAATAGAGTTTGCAGCCTCCTTTATAAAAATACTTTATGTGAATATTTAACTTGATTTTGTGGCACAAGACTAAAAAGTTCACAGGGTTGAATATATTTCCAGTCTGTTGTTGTTGAGATGTGACAGAATCTACCTCCAGTTTAAAGAAGGTCAGATCTGATTGACTTGTATTTCAGTTTTCTACTAAATTGTACTTTAACTTTAACACAGATTAGTGTGAATCTGATTTCTTTCTTTTACTTGTGTAATAATCTGATTAATGTTAATGTTGTTAATCCAGTAAAATAAAACAGTTATTGGTTCAATCATTTCACCATTTGTCTTTTATCTGTGATGTCAGTCGGTCCTGTGCTGGTTTCAAATTCGGGGAGTAACTGAATACACACACATTGAATTTAAAAGTTGGCAGTGTGTTAGTACTAGGCATGGGATGATAACCATGTTCAAGGTATTATACCACGATTTGAAAAAGCCACGATAACCGAAACCGCCAAATCTTCTGTCATACCGTTCCTAAGGTATGAGCTGTTTTTTGTCTGGTCAAAGACAGGAAATGCTGGTCAAAGACAGGAAGTGCTGGTCAGAAATCTGTCAGGTGGTGCAGCTGCAGCGTAGAGTATCATGACCCCTCACACTGTCATTACAGATTCAGGTTAAATTAACATGTCTGTCTTTATTTTTCTTCCTTTTAGGAACATTTTAGAGTTGGAATCGCTATACCACCATACCATGAAACCGTGAAACCGTGATATTTTTGCTTATGGTTATCATACCGCCAGAATCTCATACCGGCCCTTGCCTAGTCAGTACCAAAGACTCACACATTACTGCTCTCCACTGATATAACTAGCCTACGTGTGTGGAAGGTGTTGACCTGTCAGAGAGTCACCGAACATTTAATATTGAATGACTCAAAGAAAACAAAAACAGACTCGAACTTTAGCCAGCCAGCCGTTATCTGCCCCGTTTTATGTGCCTCCGTTCTTTGTAAAGATATCAGATGTTTATGAGAAAACCTCAGAGCTGCTGTATGTGGGTTGAATAATTTAACTTGGAGCCAAGCTGTATCCCTCTAATTTCGGCTTCATATTGACTGTAGAAGCTAGAGAATGGTATCAATCTTATCTGCTAACTCTCAGCAAGTAATTAAATAACTGAATTTATAGGGTTATTTTTTCTGTGTTGTATTGTATAAATCATGAATTTGATATATGCTTTAATACTTTTTTTCACATTTACAGACCTGTCAGTGTTTCTAGTTTTCAATCTTTCTATTCACTTCTGATCTGTTCCTCTATCAGATGATAAGCTTTGTGGTACTTTCTGTATACAGAGAAAAGTCATCTGTTTTTAATGAGAACATAAATCTGTTGTCACAATAGAACAATACTATAAATTTAATGTTATCTTCGTTTAGATCTGTTGGTAAAATGACACATCTGAACCAAAACTAAAATAAGTGCTTCTTTGTTTCTAAACAATATGTAAATGATATTATCATGTGACATTTCAAAGTTCAGTCTCATAAACCTAAACTGCTGAAAGTCTTCATACCTGTGGGACTTCTGGGAAATGACACCGATAACAGTCAAACCTCACTCCCTCATGAAGGTGGCTGTCTCTGTGATACTTAGCTTTGTTTCATCGTAAAGTCTCAACTGACTTCACACACACTGATATCACATTCAGATAAATCCTGAAGTCAAAGACTAATCCTATTCCTAATCCTATACTAATACTACTGTTGGCTGAGTTATTAATATTGTGTCAGTGCTGCGTTCACTGCTCGTTTCTGCTGCCATCAAGTGGTCAAACTAGTTATTGCAGGTTAAAGGACATTCTCTTTTTAAACAGTCAGGTGTCCATATGAACAGTAAATAGGTTTTAAAAGTAGATGATCAGCTTCTATTGAGCTTCAGCGGTGTGAGTTACTATAGTTATTATAGTTACTATGGTAACAGTGTGAGTTAGTCATATCAAGTGATATCTGACACATTTACAGTCTTTTTAGCATCAGATTCCCTCTTAGTGTTTCCTGTTGAGCTGTGGTGGAAGTATAGGAACAAAAAGACTTTGCTACTAAAAACACTGAAACATTGAAACATAGAAGATGAATATTTGACTCATTTGGTCAGTGTGAACAGGAGGAATCATTACAGCAAGAAAAACACACTTCATGTTCATTTGGGTTCCTGACTGTTGATTTAAGACAGACGTTCCTTTAATATACATTTTCTCTATTGCTAAATAGGAGAATATAATTAAATATAAAGGAACAACATAGAAGCCAATTTTCTGACAATTTTATTCTTCAAAACATTATAAAAGAGTATTAATAAGAAGTGTGAAACAAAATGTTTTCTTAACCCACATTGTTCTGGTTACAATCACTAATTCTGAATAAGAATTAATCATTTAATTTAAGGAGCAATCATTAAAGATTCAAAGCCCCACATGAAAGATAAAATCATCTCGCTGTGAAACTAAAGACCTTCTTCCATCACTAATCACATGTTGTTTTTAACAGATATACTTTTGAATTAATCTCAGTGTCATATAAATAACAAATGTTCAAAGGGCAAGAAAGGTGAAAGAGATTAATCAGTTTGTACAAACGTAAGAAATGTGAGAAAACACAATATCATCATCAACAAGTGATTTACATTATCTTCAAATTATTTCATTTAATCTATTAGATCAGGGGTCTTCAACGTTTTCCAGGCCAAGGACCCCCAAAATGATGGAGAGGGGACCCCTACTTTTTATTGTTTAAAATTGTGTTTTATATTAAACTGGTCCTATAGTGTCGGTCCGGGGGATGTGTGGTTGCGATCGGTGCTGGTCCGGGTGGGGTGGGGGTGGATCGGTCTAATAAGCGGCAACACAGAGCTAAGGACTCGTTGCTCTCACACGCGCTGCATTTATAGTCACACAAACACGCGCGCGCAGTCACTCTCAAGTTCGCGCTCTGGCTCGCTCCAGATTCCGGGAGATTGGATCTCATTTGCGGGCGTCAGGGAGCCGCTATCAATATGCTGGAGACTCCTGGAACTTCCGGGAGAGTTGGGATGTCTGTAATAAACAGGTTCTTATATTCGTGTTTTTATTTTAAACGTGTCCAAGGTACGGCCTCGTGATTGGCACAGCAGTGATAGGGGCGGGTCCTCCTTGTTGGCGGGACAGGTGTGAATGAATCGGTGCCCAGATTGAAAGAGCTCCTGTGTGTCGCTGAATGTGTGCATTGCTGACTGAAAGACGTCTTCTGCCTCCATTTATCTGTTCACTACAGTGTGTTTGATTCATGTTGAAGACATGTTGTATTTGTATTTAAAGACATTTCAATTTGTGGAAAAAATTGCGAGGGAGAATATAAAAAAATGTCTAATCAACCAAAACTTTTGCGACCCACCTGCCAGTGGCGGTTTTTGCTATGGGCAATGTGGGCAACCGCCCAGGGCGCAATCTACTTGGGGGCGCACAAGCGCTCTCAAAAAAAAAAAAAAAAAAGGAAAAAAAAGTCCGTCCTCAAAAAAGAAAAGCGCGCCCTCAAAAAAAAAATCGCCAGTTTTTTAGACTAATACCGCTCATTTCCACATCAAGTTGGTGCAGTGGGCGATGAGGCGCCCCTACTATCACGTCAACTTGCTGCTGAGAGTCATGTATACAGTTGTGTGTCAGAAGAAAAGGCAAAGGGGAGGGGGCGGGGGGATCAACTTGCGACTGCAGAGGCTGTGAGCAGGTTGTGAGTGAGTCTCACTCTCAGAGGAAAAGCAAGAGGGAGGGGCGGGGGGGCGGGGGATAGACTGACCTGTGATGATTATGAGCCCAGGCCACACAACACAAACTGCTGCTTCCAAATAAATAGTAATACATTTATAAAATTAATACAGACCCGTTATAGCTACATGTAAGTTATTGGAAAATGCAATAAATAAATAAATAAATAACTTTACACCTGCACTTTCATGTGGTCAAGCACTCCCTGATAGCAATCTAATCACCCACAAAACATTTTAATGCCAGTTGTAAAAAGGGTGAAAGTCTGTCAGATTACGTTAATTATTAGTATTTTTAATTTATTTATTTTATTTTATTCATTTGTATGATGACGGATGTGTGTAATTTACTTTGGTGTTTACATACTATATTTCATTTATTTATCTTATTTTTTGTGTGATGAAGGATTTGTAGGGAGGGGCGCCGATAGTCGGTCCGCCCAGGGCGCAAAACCAGCCAGAACCGCCTCTGCCACCTGCAGTACCTCCGCGGACCCCCTGTTGAAGACCTCTGTATTAGATAAATAAAACAGCCGCTGTATATCAGAATAATAATAATACAGATCAAAACCATTGTGATGCTCTGGTGCAGACCCTCATTGAGTTCATCGGAGGCATCAAAGAGCTTTTGGTTCATGTTGTCAAAGTCCCTTTGGTATGTAGAGGACCTAAACGCGCGCTCCACACTACTGGCTTTTTTGAATTTATTTATTAGTTCTTCAGCTGACTGCACAACAGAGTCAATGTTCCTCAAAGTGCACCTCAAATTCGGAGATATTCGCTTCCACCCCATATCTGTGAGAGACTTCAGTTTTTGGACTATTTCGCCAATATACTCACACCTGTCCTCATTATCACTCATCTGGTTGTACCCTATATGGCCTACATACATGAATTGTGTTATGGTAGCTATGACAAATGATAATTCAGCCACAGCCATAGTTAGCCTGAAACAGAATAGAGCAGCATTAATCAGACATGAACACATGGAGACATTATATTTGAGACAGAGACGGAGGACTGAGCAAAGATAAACTGAACTGACCTGAGATGAACTGAAGTAATTTGAACTGATAAGAGGTTGTAACATCTGCAAACTTATAAAAGTACTAAAATTTACTATACGTCCTTCAAATTAAAACGACCATATACTTGGGTTGACTAAGTGACTCCAGAATAACACATAAGAGTGTTTTATGATATTGTCATAGCTGAAACACACATAGTAGTTACCTTTTGTTGCATTTTGTTGATAACAGCTCTGTATATTTACTGAAGTAGATTTGTTTGTTATACAGAACTTTTATTTAAAATATTTTAAAAGTATTTTTAGATTGTTATTTTTGTGCTTTCACTTAAAGATCTGAATACTTCTTCCACCACTGCTAATGAAGACAGAGGGTGATATAAATGCAGTGTGGTGACTTAAAGGTCAGAGGAAGTAACATGAAGGTTTATGTTTCAGCTTCAGAACTGACAGTAAAGTTATTGGTGGGTAAACCAGTGATGAGGTGTCCTTACCTTGTGAGTGAGTAGTGGATCAGGCTGTGGTTGTCCTGGGATGATTCAGATGTGATTGTGTTTAACTGGAGAGAGTAGGAATGATTATGACAAGAAAAACATCACACTAACTGTGTTTTTCAGTTTTTATAAAACTTAACAGAGAGCTGAATATATTTGGGTGTCTGTAAGAAAATAATTAGTTTTTGTTAGTAAAATACTTTTTACACTTATTAAAACAAGTTAAACTATGTAATTATAACAACTACTGACATTTTAATTTATAACTCGATATATGAATAAAATTTAAAAGTGGAGCTCGTACCTGTGCTACAGTGAAGTCTGTCTGCTGAGGTCTGATGTATCAAGAGCGTCTGCTCATTGAAACGTTTACACGTCGCTTTATCTTCTGAAAAGAGAAAATGAAAGAAATAGAAATAGGTGAGAGGTCTGCAGCATTATCAGTATTACCAGTATTACCCCTCACACCACAGATATGGACTGTTTGACCTCCTCTTATCAGAGAGACAGTACAAGAACCATAGAAACCACAGTATCAGCACATTCACAATCATGGACCTTACACTGCTCTTAAAACATGTATGTTACAGACACCACACCTAATGTCAAGACGTCGCTGTGTACTTTGATGCTTCACTGCCCAACACGCTTAAAATATGTCCTTTTATGGTTTACCATATAGTTATTGTCTTATGAACTATTCAAAGGTTTATATACTCCTCATGTTCTTAAAGTGTTTCCATAATTATAATAATCATATAATGAACAATAAGATTAAACTTTCAGTCTGATGTAATTTATGTTCTGATTTTCTCTTCTAGTGTAGATTAAACCTTGTTGTTCTATGACAGTAATGTACCTGGATGTATTTATTAACATGGAGATCAAAGGCTTTTGGTTCATTTCTGACTGTTTTGCTTACTAATAGTTTAATAGAGCAGTACAGTAATTTCACGTTTTCAAATCTTTAAAGAAATACTTCAACATTTTGGAAAATATCAGCATATTTTCTTTCTTAGTGCAGGAATTCACTGCCAAGTACTTTTACAGTTTAGTCTTTGTAAAGATTTAACATGTTTATGAGTGAGCCTCAGAGCTGCTGAATGTGGGTTAATTAACTTTAGGCTAACTGCTTCCCTATACTTCCAGCTGAGCGAACCTTATTGCCTGTTGGTTTATTATTATTACCAACATGAGTGTGGTATCAATCATAAAATTCCTTCATCAGATCTGCAATAGTGATGTGTCATGTGCAAAAGGTGCGGCTCTGAGAACCGATGCTTTGTAGTGAATCAGAAGAACCGGCTCCCAGTTATTTCCTTTCGCTTCTTATCAGTGCTCAGCCCCAGCTCTGCTCACGGCAGAACTTTGTTTTGAGTAGCCAGTATGGCAGCTATGCGGCCAATTACATGCACATGTGAGGATATAGGATCATACCATTATGTGTATTGTGGCAACATCTGTTCCTTCCAGAGAATCTTAAGAACAGGGCAGATACAGACGGAGAGGAGAAATCTTGTGCTGTGTTTTGTCAGTTTTTATAAAATCTAATAGAGAACTAAATATATTTGGGTGTCTGTTGGAGAATAACTTGTTTGTACAGCAGTTTGTTAGTAAAATGGTTATAATACATTTATTAGGACAAGTGAACCCATTTAATTATAACAACTACTGACACAAAGTGACATTACTCAGACTTTAGATTACTATTTACATCATTTTAAACATTTGATTACTACTTTATTAAAATTATTTGTCACTTAACACACATTGTTCTGACTTATGATGGTAAATTTAGTCTGCCAAAAACCTGTTGCATTAAGGTGTAGATTAAGACTAAAATGTTTTTACTTGTTGAATTTATAACTCAATATATGAATAAAACTTAAAAGTGGAGCTCGTACCTGTGCTGCAGTGAAGTCTGTCTGCTGAGGTCTGATGTATCAGGAGCGTCTGCTTAAAGGAAACTTTCACACGTTCTTTTATCTTCTAGAAAGAGAAAGAGAAAGAGACAGAAACAGGTGGGAGGTCTGTAGATCACAGTATTATCAGTATTACCCCTCACACCCCAGACATGGACTGTTAGACCTCCTCCCGTCAGGGAGGCAGTACAGGATCCTAAAGAACCACAGTATCAACCCACTCCTCCTCCTCTTTCCTATTCATGGACTTTAATTCTCAGCACTAGTCCACTCACACTCATGGACCTTACTCTGCTCTTTGCAGATAATATTTATTTATTACAGTCATCACATCTAATGTCAGGATCTCACTGTCTATAGCTGTCACCTTGTTTTTTACAGAGCACCTGTATTTTTACAAACATAATTTTTATTAAACTTTTAAATTTGTAATTTTCATTTCAATTGTTGCTTATATACTTTGAGAGGAATTCAAAATGATGAGGTGTATAAAAAACAACATATGATCATTGATGGAAGAAGGTCTTAGATCCTTTAATGAAGTAAAAGTAGTTTCATAGTGAGATGATTTGATCTTTCATGTGAGGCTTTGAATCTTACTTTAATAATTGATTGATAAATTAGATTATAAGTTCTTATTCTGAATGAGTGATTTTACTGTTAAAACCAGAAAAAAAGGTTTGATGCTTTTTGTTGAAAACACTTCTGTATATTTACTGAAGTAGAATTGTTTGTTATACAAAACTTGTAATATAATGTTTTTAGGTTGTTTTATTGGTGCTTTCACTTAAAGATCTGAATACTTCTTCCACCACTGCTAATGAAGACAGAGTGTCACAAACTCCAAGGCGGAGCACTCCTGTCTGCAGGAGAGCAGAGCAGGAGATGCATGTGAGCACCTCCCACTGTCCCTCCCACTCTACAAATAGAGGCCCAGTAGAGGCCTTCCCCCTTTTTCCCTTTGTCTCCAGACTGTGTGTGTGTGTGTGTACTGGTGGTGCTCACCTTGCCATGCGTGTTTGACCTCGGTTCATTGTAAGTACATCCAAACCTATTTTTGCATTAAGTTTAAGTAAGTTAAGAATTGTAACATGCCTTATCGTTTGGTTTGATCTGTTTATGTATCATGAATTTATAAGATGGATAGTATTCTAATTTAATGGCATTTTAGTTGTATGTAGCAGGCATGAGTTACTTTGTTTCCTTTCTTTCTTTTATTCTTATAGGACCATGGCTCGGTGACACCACCTCTCAACCCAAGCATTAAAAATCATAATAAACAAGTATTAAGTCCAGGCAATTCTGCATCCTGGTGGTTTGTGTGGCTCCAGTCTGAACATTATAACCAACACAGAGGGTGATATAAATGCAGTGTGGTGACTTAAAGGTCAGAGAAAGTAACATGAAGGTTTATGTTTCAACTTCAGAACTGACAGTAAAGTTATTGGTGGGTAAACCAGTGCTGAGGTGTCCTTACCTTGTGAGTGAGTAGTGGATCAGGCTGTGGTTGTCCTGGGATGATTCAGATGTGATTGTGTTTAACTGGAGAGAGTAGGAATGATTATGACAAGAAAAACATCACACTAACTGTGTTTTTCAGTTTTTATAAAACTTAACAGAGAGCTGAATATATTTGGGTGTCTGTAAGAAAATAATTAGTTTTTGTTAGTAAAATACTTTTTACACTTATTAAAACAAGTTAAACTATGTAATTATAACAACTACTGACATTTTAATTTATAACTCGATATATGAATAAAATTTAAAAGTGGAGCTCGTACCTGTGCTACAGTGAAGTCTGTCTGCTGAGGTCTGATGTATCAAGAGCGTCTGCTCATTGAAACGTTTACACGTCGCTTTATCTTCTGAAAAGAGAAAATGAAAGAAATAGAAATAGGTGAGAGGTCTGCAGCATTATCAGTATTACCAGTATTACCCCTCACACCACAGATATGGACTGTTTGACCTCCTCTTATCAGAGAGACAGTACAAGAACCATAGAAACCACAGTATCAGCACATTCACAATCATGGACCTTACACTGCTCTTAAAACATGTATGTTACAGACACCACACCTAATGTCAAGACGTCGCTGTGTACTTTGATGCTTCACTGCCCAACACGCTTAAAATATGTCCTTTTATGGTTTACCATATAGTTATTGTCTTATGAACTATTCAAAGGTTTATATACTCCTCATGTTCTTAAAGTGTTTCCATAATTATAATAATCATATAATGAACAATAAGATTAAACTTTCAGTCTGATGTAATTTATGTTCTGATTTTCTCTTCTAGTGTAGATTAAACCTTGTTGTTCTATGACAGTAATGTACCTGGATGTATTTATTAACATGGAGATCAAAGGCTTTTGGTTCATTTCTGACTGTTTTGCTTACTAATAGTTTAATAGAGCAGTACAGTAATTTCACGTTTTCAAATCTTTAAAGAAATACTTCAACATTTTGGAAAATATCAGCATATTTTCTTTCTTAGTGCAGGAATTCACTGCCAAGTACTTTTACAGTTTAGTCTTTGTAAAGATTTAACATGTTTATGAGTGAGCCTCAGAGCTGCTGAATGTGGGTTAATTAACTTTAGGCTAACTGCTTCCCTATACTTCCAGCTGAGCGAACCTTATTGCCTGTTGGTTTATTATTATTACCAACATGAGTGTGGTATCAATCATAAAATTCCTTCATCAGATCTGCAATAGTGATGTGTCATGTGCAAAAGGTGCGGCTCTGAGAACCGATGCTTTGTAGTGAATCAGAAGAACCGGCTCCCAGTTATTTCCTTTCGCTTCTTATCAGTGCTCAGCCCCAGCTCTGCTCACGGCAGAACTTTGTTTGATTAGCCAGTATGGCAGCTATGCGGCCAATTACATGCACATGTGAGGGTATAGGATCATACCATTATGTGTATTGTGGCAACATCTGTTCCTTCCAGAGAATCTTAAGAACAGGGCAGATACAGACGGAGAGAAGAAATCTTGTGCTGTGTTTTGTCAGTTTTTATAAAATCTAATAGAGAACTAAATATATTTGGGTGTCTGTTGGAGAATAACTTGTTTGTACAGCAGTTTGTTAGTAAAATGGTTATAATACAGTTATTAGGACAAGTGAACCCATTTAATTATAACAACTACTGACACAAAGTGACATTACTCAGACTTTAGATTACTATTTACATTATTTACATTTACATTATTTTAAACATATGATTACTACTTTGATTAAACGCATTGTTCTGACTTATGATGGTAAATTTAGTCTGCCAAAAACCTGTTGCGTTAAGGTGTAGATTAAGACTAAAATGTTTTTACTTAACTCAATATATGAATAAAACTTAAAAGTGGAGCTCTTACCTGTGCTGCAGTGAAGTCTGTCTGCTGAGGTCTGATGTATCAGGAGCGTCTGCTTAAATTAAACTTTCACACGTCCTTTTATCTTCTAGAAAGAGAAAGAGAAAGAGACAGACACAGGTGGGAGGTCTGTAGATCACAGTATTATCAGTATTACCCCTCACACCCCAGACATGGACTGTTAGACCTCCTCCCATCAGGGAGGCAGTACAGGATCCTAAAGAACCACAGTATTAACCCACTCCTCCTTCTCTTTCCTATTCATGGACTTTAATTCTCAGCACTAGTCCACACACACTCATGGACCTTACTCTGCTCTTTGCAGATAATATTTATTTATTACAGTCATCACATCTAATGTTAGGATCTCACTGTCTATAGCTGTCACCTTGTTTTTTACAGAGCAGCTGTTTCTCACTCAGTGATTTGGGCAGATGTGATGCAGGTATTTTTTCAAACATATTTTTATTAAACTTTTAAATTTATAATTTTCATTTCAAGTGTTACTTATATACTCTGAGAGGAATTCAAAATGATGACGTGTATAAAAAACAACATATGATCATTGATGGAAGAAGGTCTAAGATCCTTTAATGAAGTAAAAGTAGTTTCACAGAGAGATGATTTTATCTTTCATGTGAGGCTTTGAATCTAACTTTAATAATTGAATAAATATATAAATACATTAGATTATAAGTTCTTATTCTGAATGAGTGAATTTACTGTTAAAACCAGAAAAAAACGTTTGATGCTTTTTGTTGATAACACTTCTGTATATTTACTGAAGTAGAATTATTTGTTATACAGAACTTTTACTAGTAATATAACATTTTAGATTGTTTTATTGGTTCTTTCACTTAAGGATCTGAATACTTCTTCCACCACTGCTAATGGAGACACAGGGTGATATAAATGTAGTGTGGTGACTTAAAGGTCAGAGAAAGTAACATGAAGGTTTATGTTTCAGCTTCAGAACTGACAGTAAAGTTATTGGTGGGTAAACCAGTGATGAGGTGTCTTTACCTTGTGAGTGAGTAGTGGATCAGGCTGTGGTTGTCCTGTGGTTGTACTGGGATGATTCAGGTGTGATTGTGTGAAGAGGGCAAAATGTCACTAAATAAATCAAGAAAAAACAAAAAGCAGATAAACTCAAATCAACTGCCCCACAATTTACACGTGAGACCAAATTGACACAAAAAATGTTTTAAATCTTAATTTTTGTGTAATTTTCTTGATTTTTAAAGAACAAGTTCACAATTTTCCAAGTGTTTATTAAAGTAGTCTTAACAGCAGGAATAATGAGAAAAACATGTTTCAGTGTTCATTTAGATTCCTGACTGTAAGACAGATGTGAAAAATTGTGAACCCATCCACAATTCCACAAATCCACCCATCTCCTGGAGTCTCAATTCAAGTCTGAATTTGTGGCAGGACTTTAATAATAAAGTCCTTATTTATGGAGCACATGCAGCCTGACAGAGTTTGAACAACTGAGGGAACATTTGAAATGTCCACATCCGGTAGTTTATAATCATGTTGGGATCTGGCTGCAATTAATTAACTAAAAATGACCTCTGATCATCATCATGAATAATAAAAACAAGGCATCTTATCAACTTCCTTATAGCACAGAAAAACTATAAAACACAAGCACACCAATGTCTCTGTTTCAGATAAATGACCTCAGTTTTATGGTTATTAATCTTTTTTCTTCTTTATTGCACCTCTGACTGTTATCATCAGAAATAACCTGCAGTACCGGACTTTATAGAGACCTTAAAATGTTTCCATATCATCAGCAAATTAACATGTTTACATGAATACTTTGAATGAAAGCAATGTAGACAAATAACAGTATTAACGCTACTAAAAAAGATTCCTTCTGCTACTAGAAATAAAATCACAAAGAGAACCCAGACTTCCTCTGATGTGTTTTTTCAGTTTTTACAAAACCTAACAGAGAACTGAGTATATTTGGGTGTCTGTTAGAGAATAACTTGTTTATGCAGTTTGTTTACATAATTTTAAGCCTTTGATTAAACTACAGAAATACGAAACTATAATTAATCAGATAAAAAATGTTTGTCATTTATTACACATTGTTCTGACTTATGATGGTAAGTCCAGTCTGTCAAAAACCTGCTGCATTAAGGTACTGTTAATTTCTCATCTTATGAGGTAGTGTTAGATTGAGACTAAAATGTTTTATCTTGTTGAATTTATAGCTTGATATATGAATAAAACTTAAAAATAAATACCTGTGCTGCCGTGAAGTCTGTCTGCTGAGGTCTGCTCATCAAAACTTTAGCACGCCTTTTTATCTTTTGGCACACACGTTGGGTTAGGGGGGCCGAAGTTCATTCCCTTACACATGGACAAGTAACAGCACTGCCTTCACTTTTTGAGGCTTAAGAAAACCCTCCCGTCTCCTCAGATCCTGATAAACTTCTACTGTTGTACCATTAAGAGCATCCTGACCAACTCCATCATGTTGTGATCCCGCTCCACACACACACACACACACATACACACACACACACACACACACACACACACACACACACACACACACACAGACGCCTATCTTGCATGTTATTTATTAACAACAAAGACAATCTCATTTCTGATTTTACATTCAGTTTATGTTTCCTGATGACCAAACTTCACATTCAAGTTCTTCAAAACAGAAATTTATGGTCAATCCATTGTTACAATAAACTTTTGATGTTGATGAATGAGTTATTATTGATGTCATCACTGAGAGGAAACTTGAAACTAGAACTTTTTGTAGGTGTTGGTCATTATAGAACAACAATTTTAATTTACTTCACATAAATGAAAAACCTACTTTAGACATACTTCATAGCTCCATATATTTTAACATAAAAGGACAAGCAAAAGTTTCAGGGTCAATAATTTATGTTTATACAGTGTGGTGAAAATATTAGTAATGGTGTAAAGTAGTAGGTTCATAAAGGTTGACTGTCATTATCGGCATTGGTCAGGATGAGTGGGGAAAAACAGACCATCAAAATTTCACTTCACTCTTAACAAAAGATTTATTATTATCAATAATCAGGATTGTATTGGTGCAGCAGTAAATTAAAGGAGGGGGGGGGGGGGGGGTACACACATGGGTCTCAAATCAGGTCTGCAGCCCTGTGTGAAGGTGAAAGAGAAGGAGAGTAGTCTTTAAATAAGGCTTGAGTGCAGTAGGTGAACTCAGTCAGGACAATAAGGGAATACAGAGGGTGAAAAAACAGCCAATTAGTGAGAAAGAAAGGAGAAAAAAACAAGTGGAGTAAATAAATGGATGATTAGACAATTTCGTTTTTTTCTGTGCCTCAAATCAGGTAGTGGATTTTTATATATATCAAAACTTGGAAGAATAGCTGATAGTTTTTTATATAAATGTATGGCCTAAACATTTACAACATTGATAAAGACCTCTGTAATTGGTCCATTGAGGCATTGTGACTTAGAAATTTACTGAGCAGGGTGTTTACAGTTGAAAAAGTCTACAGCTGTGTCAATAGTGTTTGAGATATTAGGCTATAAACTGAATTATTAAAAATGTATTTTATCTCATGAAAAGTAGAGGCTTGTTTGAATAGAAATCTATCCAAAAGATATTGAGATATTGCAGTTTGAACCATAGATAGATAGAAAGATAGATAGCTAGACAGACAGACAGATAGATAAAATGTTTCAATGAAGAGACAGGATGGAGAATACTGCAGTGCCCCCCCCCCCCCCTCCCACAGACCCTTTGTTACTAAGTCATTATTTTGAGATAATATTTTGTTATTTTCAGATCCTAATCATTATTTTGAGTTTCTAAGTCATTATTTTTAGATACTAAGTCATTATTTTGAGTAACTAAGTCATTATTTTGACGAAAAAAATCTCATAATAATTACCTATATAATTTCCTTTTTTCATCACATTGTCAGTAATGACCTCCCATAATTTTTAGTGTAAACACGTTAAGTCTCAAGAGGGTAAAAGCAGCAATGACGCTCCTTCCACCAGCAGGGGGCAGCAGGGCTCTAGCCTTCTCCCATTCAAAGCAGCAGCAGTGACGCTCCTTCCACCAGCAGGGGGCAGCAGGGCTCTAACCTTCTCCCAGTGAACCGGAAAACAGTAGCAGAAGAAGCAGCAGCTAGCTAACATTAATAAATTCCTGTTAGGGAAAAACTCTAAGTATTCTACCGTACCCATTTTCTTGTAATATGGGGTTGTTGTGTGTGTTGAGCCTGTTGCTGAGAGAGAGAGAGAGAGAGAGAGACTGCCTGCCCCATGGATAACTGAGGAGACGTGACAGTGGAGCAACGTGAACCTGTGAGTTATGGTCTAACTAGTCTCCGTCCAATTATTCAACGTGCTTAAATATGGGTAATATTTCAGAAAAACGCTCTATTTTAATCAATGTGTCAGCTAGCTTCTATTTTTGCCGGACGTCAAATGAGCACAGAGCAGATCGTGCGGGACAGGAAGAAAATGCAAAATAAAACACCGGGTTAATTTTCAAAATAAATGCACCGTATTTACGGCAGATCGTATTTCCCTCACTACAGGTCTGAAGTACAGGTCCGAGGTTTAGATATAAAGTTTATTGTGACTTTGATAATGTGAATGAACTCATGTTGATAATAATTTGTTGACACAAAAAAAATGGCAATTGCATATCACGTTCACCTACACAGGACACACAGCTAAGTAGTTAGCTTTCTATTAGCACTTTATTTTTTAATTTTACATTATATTCCATATTGTGTAAAGGACCAGAAAAAAAAATTGGCGCGTGCAGCTGCCCTTTTCTGAGTTTGAGCCCCTGCCCCTCTATAAGATAGATAGATAGATAGATAGATAGATAGATAGATAGATAGATAGATAGTAACTTTATTGATCCCTTGGGGAGGTTCCCCTCAGGAAATTTAAGTTCCAGTGCAACATCGCAATAAGTACAGGTTGAATAAGAACACACAAAGTAGTATAAAAACACACATTATAAATACCGGGAGGAGTGCAAAACAGTGTGCAAATTGCGAGTATATGCATTGTAAATATAAATATATATATATATATATGTATATGTATGTATATGTACAGGAAAGTATATATGTATATGTGCAGGAGGTAGCAACCGGTTTTGGGTAACTGAAGGATAAGTTACGACTGTAGTCAAATGGGTATTACATTTTTAAATATCCAGTAATAAATAATAAGAGTCTGAATGAGTTTTCAGGTGCTCCTCCTGTTATGTGTCCTGTTTCCTCCCCCTACCACTGTGGAGTTGTACAGTTTGATGGCACGGGGGACAAATGAGTTTTTGAGTCTGTTAGTGTTGGTCCTGGGGAGCAGCAGCCTGTCGCTGAACAAGCTTCTCTGGTTGGTGGTGGCCGTGTGCAGAGGATGGCTGGCATTGTCCATAATGGCCAGCAGTTTGTTCAATGTTCTTTCCTCTGCCACTGACACCAAAGAGTCCAGCTTCATGCCTACCACAGAGCCGGCACGCCTGATCAGCTTGTCCAGCCTGGAGGAGTCTTTCTTTGTCGTGCTGCCCCCCCAGCACACCACAGCATACAACAGGACACTGGCGACCACTGACTGGTAGAACATCCACAGGAGTTTGCTGCAGATGTTGAAGGATCTCAGCCTCCTCAGGAAGTAAAGCCGGCTCTGCCCCTTCCTGTAGAGGTGGTCAGTGTTCTTAGACCAGCACCAGCCCGAGGTACCTGTAGCTGCCCACCACCTCAACGTCTGCCCCCTCAATCTGGACCGGCTGGGGGGGTGGTCTAGATTTCCCAAAGTCTATGACCAGTTCTTTGGTTTTGGAGGTGTTGAGCTGCAGGTGGTTAGCCTGGCACCAGACGACAAAGTCCCTCACCAGACTCCTGTACTCCTCCTCCTGGTCCTCCCTGATACACCCCATGATGGCCGTGTCATCCGCAAACTTCTGGATGTGACACGCCTCAGAGTTGTAGCTGAAGTCCGAGGTGTACAGGGTGAAGAGGAGGGGACCAGCACAGTCCCCTGAGGTGCTCCTGTGCTGCTGACCACAGTGTCTGATGTGATGCCCTTGAGCCTGACATACTGTGGCCTGTCGGTGAGGTAGCTGGAGATCCATGAGACCAGGCGTGGGTCCACTTGCATCCTGGCCAGCTTGTCCTGAAGCAGAGGAGGCTGGATGGTGTTGAAGGCACTTCAAAAGTCCAGGAATAAAATCCTGACTGTGCCTCTGCTCTTGTCCAGGTGCATGTGGGCTCGATGCATATAATCATGTGTACGTCCCTGTACTTCAGCATTAATCTCAGTGTCATATAAATAACAAGAAAAACAAAAAATACAAATGTTCAAAGGGCAAGAAAAGTGAAAGAGATTAATCAATTTGTACAAATGTAAGAAATGTGAGAAAACACAATATCATCATCAACAGGTGGTGTGCATTATCTTCAAATGATTTAATCTATTCTATTAGTCATGTATGTACACAGTTACAGTGCAGAAGCATCACAGGATAATACACTTAGTTTCAGCTTCTGATTTCAATTTTCAGTTTTCAGCTTTAATCCGATCGTTTTCATCCTCTTTCTGACATAGAAGCAAATTTTCTGACAATTTTATTCTTCACAAAATTATGAAAGAGTTTTAACAAGAAGTGTGAAACAAAATGTTTTCTTTACTTCCATTGTTCTGGTTTTGACAGTACAATCACTAGTTGTACAAATTTGGAGATACTAGGTTCCACCTCTTTTCTTTGATTGAATTTAACAACTTCTCCAGTTCTTTGACTGTTGAGGCAGTTTTGAGTGCTCCTCATTTAGCTTCACCTCCTGAACTACACATATGTGGTTTATAATATTGTTCATGCCATAGTTCAAACTAGCTCCAACTCCAGCAGCTACAATACTACAATATTACAGGCTATTGTTGCCCAGGCAATTGCCCATTTGGCCTCTGGGAACCCCTGCTCTTATACAGCATCAGTCAGAGGAACCAAACCACTGCTTTTAAATCATCTCAGTGTCATATAAGTAATAAGGAAAATGTACAAATGTTTCAAGGGTAAAAAAAGGTGACAGAGATTAATTAATCATCAGTTTGTATGAAAGTAAGAAATGTGAGTCAACCCAATATCATCATTAATAATTGATTTACATTATCTTCAAATGATTTCATTTGCTCTATTACTTATGGACGCAGTTACAGTGCAACAGCATCATGAAATAATACACTTACGTTTCTCTAATATTTTAATTCGTTCCTGCTGCCTGGCAATTTGATCATTCTTCTGAGCCAGCTCATGAGCCAGAGCATGACAGAGGGTCAATGAGGCATCAAAGAGCTTTTGGTGCTCTTCTCTTAATTTATTTTCATTTCTACCTTTGGCCTTCAAGAAAGTGGCCTCTATTATTTCATTAACTGACGAAAGAACAGACTTGACTTCGTCCAGAGCAGAATTTAGTTCCTGAGACATTTCATTCTCTTCGATAGACTTCATCACCAGCTCCAGTTTTTTGACCGCAACCATAATCTCCTTGCATTTCTCTTTATCCTTCACTTTCTTGTAAAGATTGTAGAACAACTGTATACATTCATAGATGGATTTTAAGACGGTTGGGACCACAACCACGGCCAGCTCCATAGATGCAGATCTACTGAAACAGAATAAAGCAGCATTAATCAGACATGAATAAATAAGCACAATAATTCTAGTTGAGGCAGTAATGTGTACTGATTCTGAACAAAATCTAATTATTAAGTGAGGTAAACTATACTGGGCTGGGTAAAGTTTGCAAACTTTCATGTGACTACTATAATTTTCTAATCTGGCACCTCTATCAGTGCTAATAGACCAGACATCATCATTTGTCTGTGTTTTCTCTGTCACACATCACTTAATCAATAATGATGTCTTACAATGTGACAGCCCTGTGGTTCAGGTCTGGTTACAGTAGGTTTAGTTTGGGTTAAAATGATCACTTTGTTAAGGTGAGAGAAATATATACTCCTTATGTTCTTAAAGTGTTTTCCATAATTATAATAATCATATAATGAACAATGAGATTAAACTTTCAGTCTGATGTAATTTATGTTCTGATTTTCTCTTCTAGTGTAGATTAAACCTTGTTGTTCTATGACAGTGATGTACCTGGATCTATTTATTAACATGGAGATCAAGCCTGCACTTCCCGCACTGTGTCATTTCCTCTGTCTCTGCCTCCCATTTCCTGTCTCTCTCTCTACTGTACAATAAAGAGAGGAGAGGAGGAGAGGAGAGGAGAGGACTGCTCCGTGAAGTAGCAGTGTGGTATTTGAAGGCAAGGCAACAGAAAATGTCGAAGTTGCAATAAAAATACTCTATGGTGAAGTTTTAAAGACACCACAACCTTATTATGATCAGTTTCAATGAAAAAATGTGGACCTACCTGCCTGCCTATATTCACATCAAGTGCAACACGATTTTGCAAATAGCTTAAATGAAACGCTTCTAAAAATAAATAAATAGCACCACGGCAAAAAAAAAAAAAAAAGATTAAGTGAACATGACCTGGAGCTCCTTTATTTAATAAAAAGAAGACTTAGCAACATATGGGTACATCAAGCAGCCTACAGATAAAGAGCTGAACCTGTTGAACTTTAAGAGATCTCTGCACTTTTTGTTTTATATATAATAAAACTATTGCTTGAACCATTTCAACCAAGATCAGAGTTTGTATTATTCTACAAAAGTTTAAGGTTTTTTTTATCACAGATTTTCACAGTGTACAAAATCAAACAAACAGTAAACTGTATTCAGTCTAATCCCAAGTGTGTTATTCTAAAATTTGACACCAAAATTTAAATTTTTACTGCAAATTAATATCGGTTCTAAATATCGGTTATCGGTTTCCTTGATTACTAATAATCTGTGTCGGCCCTTAAAAAACCATATCGGTCGATCCCTAGTTTGACTTCCTCCCATCAGAAAGGCAGTAGGGCCTCGACGACCACAACACCAGCTCACTCCTCCTCCTCCCCTTTCATGTTCACACATGTTGTTGTACCGGAATGTTCTTGCTTGTGCAGGCATAAAGGCTTTTGGTTTTACATGATAGTAGTTGTTTAGTAGAGCAGTAGAGTATTTCTGTATGTCTCACAACATGTCTAGAGTTGGTGCAGAAAGTCACTGCCAAGAAATAATGCCCCCCAAAAAATGCAATTTGTACTTATTTACAGCTCGATATATGAATAAAAACTTTAAGAAAACTTAAAAGTGGAGCTCGTACCTGTGCTGCTGTGAAGTCTGTCTGCTTCGATTAAATTTTCATGTACCCTTTGTCTTCTTTAAAGAGGAAGAGGAAGAGGAAAAGAGAGGTGGGAAGTCATTACCCCAGACCCCAACCCCAGAAAGAAGAGTGTTACCATTGAGGACACTGAGGTCATGTCCTTAGTATTGTTTTCTTGAAATTTAATTTCATTGTGAAGCAAAAATAGCCATCAAGATAATTATCCTTGCATCAACGGACCGTCATGTGACACGTACTTGCAAATACTGCTGCCATGTGAAAACGAAAGTAGTCGACTATAGCCAGCGCCGGAGTGAGGCCTTGAAATCCACTGGGAGTTTGTCCCAACTGGTTTCCAATTTAACTGGTTTCCTTACCAAACAGCTCCAGCTGTGTTGCGTCAGCAGATTCGTCACAAATATACATAACAGCATATTACTGGAGATGTAGATGTAGATGCAGTAACATTGTTAAACATGTTGGTGGAAATGACACCCGACTACGCCAATCGTAAGTCACAAAAATTAATGTTGAATCGGTATGTAAATTCGCTAAAACAATGTCGGACTCTGTAGTTTTCTCTGGGCCCCTGCCTAATTTGATTAGTGATGACATGTATAGCCGCATGTCATCATTCAACCGCTGGTTGTCGAGGTGGTGTCCAGATAATAATGTGTGCTTCATTGAAAATTGGCAGACTCTCTGGGGAAGACCTGGTCTGATTAGGAGAGACGGCATACATCCCACTTTGGATGGAGCTGCTCTCATATCTAGAAATATGGCCATATTTAGTGACCCAAACCCATGACAACCCAGAGTCCAGACTAGGAGACAGAGCTGCAGTCTTACACGCTTCTCTTTGCTTCCATTAGAGCAGTTACCCACCCAATTACATATAGAAACTGTGTCTGTCCCCCGACCAACTAAACCAGTAAATTCAGCTTCAAATAGAGGAGCTACTCACAAAAATCTGATTCAAATTAATACCACTTCAGTAATGGATCAAAAGAAGAGAGTTAAATGTGGACTCTTGTATTAATCAATTATATAATATCAGATCATCATATTGACTT
The DNA here is from genome assembly GCA_021039105.1 of Scomber colias. NCBI lineage: Eukaryota > Metazoa > Chordata > Actinopteri > Scombriformes > Scombridae > Scomber > Scomber colias. The sequence goes on from JAJDFG010000335.1 coordinate 104,278, forward strand.
ATTCTGATTCTTATAAATCATTTGAAAGTCTTGTTCTCAGTCTTTCTCATCCAGCCTGGAAAACTTTACAGCCAGTTTTATTTGTTGTAATATACCGTCCTCCTGGCCCGTATGCCCAATTTTTATCTGACTTCTCAGAGTTTTTATCAAATTTAGTCCTTAGTACTGATAAAGTAATTATAGTAGGCGACTTTAACATTCATGTGGATGTTGATAATGACAGCCTTAACACTGCATTTATTGCTTTATTGGATTCAATTGGCTTCTCTCAAAATGTGAATGAACCCACTCACTGTTATAACCACACCCTCGACCTTGTTCTGACAGATGGTATTGAAGCTGAACATTTAATAGTTTTCCCTCATAATCCTTCTTTATCAGACCATTATTTAATAACGTTTGAATTCCTATTACTGGACTATACACCGTTAGTCAAACATGTTCTTACTAGATGTCTGTCACTAAATTTAAAGAAATAATTCCATCAGTACTGAACTCAATGCCATGTCTCAATACAACAGAGATTACTTATTCTGACTTTAGTCCCCCCCAGATTGACTGTGTTGTTGATAGCGCGTTAATAAATTCCTGTTAAGGATGTAAAAAAACAAAACAAACGGCCGTATTACATTTCTTGTAATACGGGGTTGTGTGTGTTGAGCCGCTGCTTCTCTGTCTGTTGCGGCTCCGCTCAGTCACAGAGCCGAGAGAGAGAGAGAGAGAGAGAGAGAGACGCACCATGGATAACTGAGGAGACGTGACAGTGGAGCAACTTGAACCTGTGAGTTATGGTCTAACTAGTCTCCGTCCACTTATTCAACGTGCTTAAATATGGGTAATATTTCAGAAAAACGCTCTATTTTAGTCAATGTGTCAACTTCTATTTTTGCCGGACGTCAAATGAGCACAGAGCAGATCGTGCGGGACAGGAAATCGTGTACAAAATACAAAATAAAACACTGGGTTAATTTTCAAAATAAAATGCACCGTGTTTACGGCGGATCATATTTCCCTCACTACAGGTCTGAAGTACAGGTCCGAGGTTTAGATATAAAGTTTATTGTGACTTTGATAATGTGAATGAACTCATGTTGACAATAATTTGTTGACACAAAAGAAAGAGCAAATGCGTATCACTTTCACCTACACAGGACACACAGCTAAGTAGTTAGCTTTCTATTAGCACTTTATTTTTTAATTTTTTTTGTGTAAAGGACCGGAAAACAATTTTGGCACGCATAGCTGCCCTTTTTTGAGTTTGAGCCCCTGCCCCTCTATAATCATGTGCACATCCCTGCTTCACACACTGATATCACATTCAGATAAATCCTGAAGTCAAAGACTAATCCAATTCTTAGACTGTTGTTTTTTAGTTGGAGCCTCAGCATGAACTGTTGGCTGAGTTATTAATATTCTGTCAGTGCTGCGTTCACTGCTCGTTTCTGCTGCCATCAAGTGGTCAAACTAGTTATTACAGGTTAAAGGATCGTCTCTTTTTAAACAGTCAGGTGTCCATATGAACAGTAAATAGGTTTTAAAGTCTCTGATCAGCTTCTATTGAGCTTCAACAGTGTGAGTTACTACAGTTATTATAGTTACTATGGTAACAGTGTGAGTTAGTCATATCAAGTGATATCTGACACATTTACAGTCTTTTTAGCATCAGATTCCCTCTTAGTGTTTCCTGTTGAGCTGTGGTGGAAGTATAGTAACAAAAAGACTTTGATACTAAAAACACTGTAACATTGAAACATAGAAGATGAAGATTTGACTCATTCAGACGCTGAAGCTTCATATTAGCTTCAGATTAAACTTTTAAATCCATGTTTCCACAGAAGGAGGACTGTGGATTTAGTCCTCCATCACTTCCATTGTAAGAGCAGAGTGATGGAAAGTTACTAAGTAGGGCTGGGCGATATGGCTGAAATCTCTATCACGATATAAGTGTTTCATATTGGTCGATATCGATAATTATTGAAATATTGTATGACCTATTTAATCCTTACTCTAATTGTAGGCAATAAGCATTTAGGAAAAATGCATGTCAACACATATGTTCAATGTTAAAATCACAGTTGAAAACTGAACAATTATCAATAATAAAGTGCTTTTTATTAAGTGTTATAAAAACATGTGCATAGCAAACCTGTGCAAATGTAGCAAACATGTGTAAACATAGCAAAACCTGATATGAGAAGAACAATGATATTTTCTACTGCAAGTTTAGTGCAAAAATATATGCAGTATTTTATAAACAAAATTAATTAAAGTAAAACTGAGGTAGACTTATACATCTGTAACATCTGAACTATTTATTTTAGCTCAAGGTTTTGTGCTAAGAACACCAGCTGGTTGACCTTCTCTGGTTTTAAAGCTGTCCTGGTGCATGTAACAATATTACCCCCAGCAAGTGAACCCTGCTTGAGGGAGGCAGTTTTCCAGGGAATCCCGGGAAATCGACGATTTTTTAAAAGGCAATAGTAGCTGAGCCCTGGTCATTTCAAGCAACACTAAATGCAACGTGGAGACATTATGCATATGGGTTCCCAATCCGACCATTTTTGTGTATTATTTTGTCATTATTAAGGCAAAAGAACTAAATTTATGTCCATCGATTTATAATGAATAGGCTATAGGCTTAATATTAGTCTGCATTCAGCGTGCTGCGTGGACTTCATTACATCTGCTGCACCGCTGCTACCACAATTATCAAATGGTAAGTTTATTGTCTGTGACTGTGTCCAATAAAAGTAATATTTTACAAATCTGCATTATATAAGCTAACGAAATTCGTTAAAGTAAGTCATTTGGCGACTTCTAAGTCATTAAACTAAGTCTTACTTTTACTGGAGTAATCTCCCTCGTTGGCACCTGTCATTGTACATCTTGTATTGGAAAACTTTGAATTAAAACCTACTGAGTGAACTCTCCCGTTCTCTCCTATGAACGAGTCGGACAACAACGTGTATCAAACATGAAGCAAAGTGAAAAAATAATAAAGAACGTAACAACAACACCCACGAACAAAAAAAACAAACATGCATTAGCCGCACCACCGTAGTAAAAGCCGCAGTGTTCAAAGTGGCTATTAGCGTGTCACTGCTCATTCGTTGCTAGGCACCAGATGACAAGTGCCTTTGCTAATGCAACCAAGCTTGCTTTGCAACGATTTAAACCCATAACCAGAGAGCGCTTTGGCTAAATTTACGCCGGTTTCTTGAGAAAAAAAAATTCTATCGAAACGTTCTATCGAACACATTTTCTATTGATATCGAGTACGTGTCTATCGAGATACATATCGTTATCGTTTTATCGCCCAGCCCTATTACTAAGTCCATTTATTTAACCCTTACATACTGTTTGGGTCAACCATTTTGACATTTGACCGCTTGTTAAAAACACCTCAAATCTTTTTCTTTTATTCTGAAATTTGATGACTTTTCCCAGAATGCACAAAAATGTAATGTTATACTTATTTCTGTTTAAATTTTCCCCGTATCTACTGACATGTGTTAATAGTTTTAATAAGATAGTAGTTATGAGGATTTCTTTTTTTATGATGTAGCAGTGAAGACTGATGGCTCTAATGGTTTATACAATAAACCCCACAGCTCCATAAAGTTCTTGTTCAATTTCACTTTCAATAAAATCTAACATCTGTGATTCAACATTTAGTATAGACACTTTTTATGAGGGGAACAAACTGTGAGGAGAGAATATGAACAGTATGTAAGGGTTAACTACAATTTAGAGGTTCTTGTACTTCACTGTAGTATTTCCATGTGATGCTACTTTCTACATCTCAGAGGAAAACATTGTACTTTCTACTCCACTACATTTATTTAACAGCTTTAGTTACTTTTCAGATTTCAATTTTATATAAATGATGAGCAGTTCAAGGCCCAAAGAGATAAAACTCGCCTATATTTTCATTGATTTTTTTTCTTTAATCATTAAATTCAGTGTAAGTGCATTATGAAGGGATCTTCTAATGCTCAGTATGAACAGGAGGGATGACTATAAAGTTATTTTTATGATTGATTTTCAACATTTTACCACTGACATAAGCAGCGTTACATTGTCGGGCCTGTGTTTAAAAAGTTTGTCCGTCTTATAAGGCTGAAATAGAGTTTGCAGCCTCCTTTTATAAAAATACTTTATGTGAATATTTAACTTGATTTTGTGGCACAAGACTAAAAAGTTCACAGGGTTGAATATATTTCCAGTCTGTTGTTGTTGAGATGTGACAGAATCTACCTCCAGTTTAAAGAAGGTCAGATCTGATTGACGTGTATTTCAGTTTTCTACTAAATTGTACTTTGACTTTAACACAGATGAGTGTGAATCTGATTTCTTTCTTTTACTTGTGTAATAATCTGATTAATGTTAATGTTGTTAATCCAGTAAAATAAAACAGTTATTGGTTCAAGCATTTCACCGTTTGTCTTTTATCTGTGATGTCAGTCGGTCCTGTGCTGGTTTCAAATTCGGGGAGTAACTGAATACACACACATTGAATTTAAAAGTTGGCAGTGTGTTAGTACCAAAGACTCTTAGCTTGTAGCACATTACTGCTTTACTGGTATAACTAGCCTATGTGTGTGGAAGGTGTTGACCTGTCAGAGAGTCACCGAACATTTAATAATGAATGACTCAAAGAAAAGAAAAAAACTCAGACTCGGACTTCAGTCAGTCAGCCAGCCGTTATCTGCCCTGTTTTATGTGCCTCAGTTCTTTGTAAAGATATAAAATGTTTATGAGAAAACCTCAAAGCTGCTTGTGATGTAGAGTAGCTCATGTGACAAGGAAGGTGGTCGGCAGGCAGACTCAGGCTACAAACACTCAAACTGGCTTAACTCAAGATACTCAACTAAGGTATGAACAAGTGCACACAGCTACACCTTCATCCTCTGAGTTCCTCTAAACCTACATCTCTCCCCTTAGGCCAAGTCCACAGTTACCAAAACGATCTTCCCCCTCCGTTTTCCCTGGCATCGTTTCAAGAGTATTTGCGTACAAACGGATCTATCTCAACACGACTCAACACGCTACTTCATATTCCAGCCTATAGGCGGCGCTGTTTCAGTTTCAGAAATTCACCAAAAAACGGAGAGGAAGAGGCGGAGCATGCGCATAAAGCTTGAGCACTGTTTACAAATCGGCAGTAGAAGAAACCAAACTCAAGGAGGAGAAGAAGACGAGGGCCCGAGGTGTGTGGCGATGACATTGAAACGCAGGTATGTGTCTTCACCATCCAAACGAACTCTCAAGGGCTGCGTTTGCGAATTTTTTCACCCTGGGACCAGGTTTCAGAAAGCTTCGTTGTCAGGCGTTTACAGTATTCGTTTGGACGATCCAAACGAGCGTCTCCGTGTGGATGGCCCCTTAAATAAGCCCTCCACTCAATTAGGCAGAACCATTATTGCAGGGGGGGTCCTCTCCCTCTTATAACTGGCACCCAACAATGCTACTTGTATCAGTCAACACTGTTTACCAGCCGTCATTCCCAACATTTCTATAAGCCAAAACAATAAATCAAACCCATGAAATCAGCCCTTTAACTGAGTAAAATAAATCCCCCGTGCTGAGTCCAAGTAGTTGGGCGGTTCTTCCTTTTGTTTGATAAGCACATGGTGGCTTTGGTAAGTAACAAAGAAAGACAATGCATAATTTATGAAAGTCAAAACTAAACCAATAAACTCTAACTAACCTGAATACAAGTGTGTGTTTTATTTTAACCAAAAGTCTGCTGAGATGTAACTTATAACCAAATATACTGCAAAACACAAACAAACCCGGGATAGTAAGTATCTGCAAAGTATGATTACTGACTAACTTATGGTCCAAACAACAAGTATAATTAAATTAATAAGTTATGATACAAATGTAGTCCATGGGGACAAATGGTGTGCTCTCACCCACTTTGTCACACTGCTGTATGTGGGTTAAATAACTGAACAGAGCCAAGCTGTTTCCTCTACTTCCGGCTTCATATTGACTGTAGACACTAGAGAGTGGTATCAATCTTCTCTGCTAACTCTCAACAAGTAGTTAATTAACTGAATTTATAGGGTTATTTTTTCTGTGTTGTATAAGTCATGTATTTGATACATGTTATAAAGATATAACATGTTAATGAGTAAGCCTCAGAGCTGCTGTATGTGGGTTAATAGTAGTTTAAGTCATGAATTTGATACATGCTTTAATACTTTTTGATGTTACACATTTAAACCTGTGAATGTTTCTAGTTTTCAATCTTTCTATTCAGCTCTGATCTGTTCCTCTATCAGATGATAAGCTTTGTGGTACTTTCTGTATACAGAGACAAATCATAAGAAACATGTAAATCATGTGATGTGTTGTCTGTTTTTAATGAGAACATAAAAGTGTTGTCACAATAGAACAATACTATAAATTCAATGTTATCTTTGTTTAAATGTGTTGGTAAAATGACACATCTGAACCAAAACTAAAAGAAGTGCTTCTTTGTTTCAAAACAATATGATATTATCATGTGACATTTCAAAGTCCAGTCTCATAAACCTAAATATGCTGAAAGTGTTCATACCTGTGGGACTTCTGGGAAATGACACAGTTAACATTCAAACCTCACTCCCTCATGAAGGTGGCTGTCTCTGTGACGCTTAGCTTTGTTTCATCGTAAAGTCTCAACTGACTTCACACACACTGATATCACATTCAGATAAAAGAAAGGGAAAAAAGAAAAGAAAGAGTATTAACAAGTGTGAAACAAAATGTTTTCTTAACCCACATTGTTCTGGTTACAATCACTAATTCTGAATAATAATCAATCATTTAATTTAAGGAGCAATCATTAAAGATTCAAAGCCCCACATGAAAGATAAAATCATCTCGCTGTGAAACTAAAGACCTTCTTCCATCAATGATCATATGTTGTTTTTAACAGATATACTTTGAATTAATCTCAATGTCACATAAATAACAAATGTTCAAACGGCAAGAAAGGTGAAAGAGATTAATCAGTTTGTACAAACGTAAGAAATGTGAGAAAACACAATATCATCAACAGCTGGTGTACATTATCTTCAATTTATTTCATTTCTTCTATTAGTTGTTAATGTTCACAGCAGCAGCAGTGACAAAAACAACAAGACCAACACCCACACGTACACTCTTCTTCGTCATCTGTGCTCTCTAATATGTAATGTTGGCGTTCCTCCAGCTCATCCATTGTGGTTTTCATCAGCTCTTCACACAGAGCCTCATCGAGCTGATCGGAGGCATCAGAGAGCTTTTGGTTCATGTTGTCAAAGTCATCTTGGTATTTAGAGGACCTAAGCACGCGCTCCGCACTACTGGCATTCTTGAATTTATTTATTAGTTTATCAGCTGACTGCACAACAGAGTCAATGTTCTCCAAAGTGTACTTCAATTTCAGAGATACTTCATTCCCCTCCATATCTATGAGAGACTCCAGTTTTCGGGCTATTTCGCCAATATGCTCACACCTGTCCTCATTATTCTTCAAATTGTTGTACTCTTCATGGATTAAAGAAGCCAGCTGTTTTATGGCATCTATGGCCACTTTTAAGAACTCAGCCATAGTTAGCCTGAAACAGAATAGAGCAGCAATAATTAAACATGAACACATGGAGACATTATAGTTGAGACAGAGATGGAGGACTGAGCAAAGACAAACTGAACTGACCTGAGATCAACTGAAGTAATGTGAAATGATTCTGAACTAAAGTGAACTTAAGTGAAGTTTTCGGCAAACTTATATATGATCATTAGAATTTACTATACGTCCTTCAAATTAAAATGAAGTGACTACAAAACAGCACATAGAAGTGTTTTATAATATTGTCAATTAAGTAGCTGAAACACACATAGTAGTTAACTTTTGTTGCATTTTGTTGATAACACCTCTGTATATTTACTGAAGTAGATTTGTTTGTTATACAGAACTTTTATTTAAAATAGAGTATTTTTAGATTGTTGTTTTTGTGCTTTTACTTAAAGATCTGAATACTTCTTCCACCACTGCTAATGAAGACAGAGGGTGATATAAATGCAGTGTGGTGACTTAAAGGTCAGAGAAAGTAACATGAAGGTTTATGTTTCAGCTTCAGAACTGACAGTAAAGTTATTGGTGGGTAAACCAGTGATGAGGTGTCCTTACCTTGTGAGTGAGTAGTGGATCAGGCTGTGGTTGTACTGTGGTTGTACTGGGATGATTCAGGTGTGATTGTGTTTAACTGGAGAGAGTAGGAATGATTATGACAAGAAAAACATCACACTAACATCCACTACTGTGTTTTTCAGTTTCTTTTTTTTTTAACTCATGTTTTATTAGTTTTCACAGTTTTAACAATACAAAACATACAGAACACAGTGTCAGAAGTATTACTATGAGTCGTGACTTTTAAAGATAGTCCATTTCCTCCATCTGGTTTCCCATATTGTTTGTTGCAGTATTATATTATAAGTAAGTCTCTCCATAACGCAAATCTCATCAACTATCCCCATCCAGTTCTCCAACGTCGAGGGGTGTTCCTTGTGCCATTTTCTTGTTATGGCTTTTTTTGAAGCTGCCAGTAAAATCTTGGTCAAGTAGCGGTCCTCATCTGGAATATTTGTTTGATTTGTACATCCAAAATAAAGTGCAATGCATGTTTTAGGTATCTCATAGCCCAAAATGTCTTTCAACCCCCTGCACACATCTTCCCAAAATCTCCTAATTTTGTTGCAGTGCCAAAAAATATGTGTGTGATCCACATTCTGTTCCCCACACAGTCTCCAGCAGGGTTGTCCAACTGCTGTTCTTCCCTTTTTCATTTTAGGTGTAATAAAGAATCTTATAATGTTTTTCCAGCAAAATTCCCTCCATATTCTGGAGTTGCTAGTTGTTTGCTGTGTTTCAATTGTATCATGCCACATATCTTCAGTGATTACCTCATTGAGTTCTTTTCCCCACTTTTTTTTTTATGTACAGAGTTGAAGTGTTTCTATTTGCAACCATGCCTTGATATAATTCAGATATTACTCTTCCATATTTATTTTTGTATGCATTACACAGCGTTACGACCACTCCATTGAGTTCACCCGGGAGGTCTGGCTTTATTTCTTTGTTGAAGTAGTCTCTGATTTGTAGATACATATAAAAATCCTGTTGCTCTAATTCATATTCTCTCCTTAGTTTTAAAAAGCTTTTTATTTCTCCTTTCTCCATTACTGTGTCTAATATAGTTAAGCCCTTAGTTGCCCATTGTTTAAATTTGAGGTTAAGGAAACCTGGTTTAAAGTTAGTGTCATATGCCATCCAATTTAGAATTGTTATCTAATTTTCCAGTCTATACTTCCTTATTACTGTAAACCAGATCTCCAGGGTGAACCTGGTGATTGGATCCAACATTCCCTCTTTTTCCTTGAACATTTTTCTATTCGCAACCGTACCTAGAACATGACAACTCTCCACATTCAACTCAATATCCTTCCATCTTGTGACACAATCTGTAACACACCAACATATCAGTGGTCGAAGCTGTGCAGCATAATAATACTCTCTAAAGTTTGGCAGCGCCAAGCCTCCCCTGTCTTTAGGTATTTGAAGTGTTGTATATTTAATTCTTGGTTTTCTTCCCTTCCAAATAAATCTTGAAATTTTTTATCCCATTCTATAAATTGTGAGGGAGGAATTGGCACTGGCAAAGATTGAAACAGATATAAAACTCTTGGCAACACGTTCATCTTGATAATTTCTAGTCTTGAGCTAAAATCCAACACTAGAACTTCCCATCTATCCATATCGTTAAAAATGTTCTGGTTTAAAGGTTTGTAATTTGTTTTATATAATTCAGACAATTTTTTTGTGCTTTTTATCCCTAAATAATGAATGTATTCTTCGTCCCATTTGAAATCATATTTTTGTTGAATATCCATAGATGGGGACTAATTAATGTATAAAATCTGTGTGTTTTTCTGTTTCTTATAAATCCTAACAGAGAACTGAATATATTTGGGTGTCTGTTAAAAAATCATTTTTTTTGTCAGTAAAATACTTATTACACTTATTAAAACAAGTTAAACTATGTAATTATAACAACTACTGATGCAAAGTGATATTTCTCAGACATCAGATTATATTTATATAATTTTAAACCTTTGTTTATCCTACTAAGTAGGTCATTTATCATTACTTATGATGATAAGTTTAGTCTGTCGGAAACTTGCTGCATTAAGGTATCTGTTCATTACTCATCATGTGTTTTGGTTTGAGTTTTAGATTAAGAATAAAATGTTTTTACTTGTTGAATTTATAACTCAATATATGAATAAAAGTTAAAAGTGGAGCTCGTACCTGTGCTGCAGTGAAGTCTGTCTGCTGAGGTCTGACCAATCAGGAGCGTCTGCTTAAATTAAAGTTTCACACGTCCTTTTATCTTCTAGAAAGAGAAAGTGAAATAGACAGAAACAGGTGGGAGGTCTGTAGTGTGATCACATTACCAGTATTACCCCTCACACCACAGCCATGGACTGTTTGACCTCCTCTTATCAGAGAGACAGTACAAGAACCATAGAAACCACAGAATCAGCACATTCACAGTCATGGACCTTACACTGCTCTTAAAACATATATATTACAGACACCACACCTAATGTCAAGACGTCGCTGTGTACTTTGATGCTTCACTGCCCAACACTCTTAAAATTTGTCCTTTTATGGTTTACCATATAGTTATTGTCTTACGAACCATTCAAAGGTCTACATACTGCTTATATTCTACTTAAATGTTTTCCATAATTATAATAATCATATAATGAACAATAAGATTAAACTTTCAGTCTGATGTAATTTATGTTCTGATTTTCTCTTCTAGTGTAGATAAAACCTTGTTGTTCTATGACAGTAATGTACCTGGATGTATTTATTAACATGGAGATCAAAGGCTTTTGGTTAATTTCTGACCGTTTTACTGTTAATTATTATATATACTAATTATTTAACTTTGGACAGAGCCAGTCTGTTTTCCTCTACTTCCAGCAGACCTAAGCTTATTGCCTGTTAGTTTTATATCAGTATCAATCTTCTCTGCTAACTCTCAGCAAGAAATGAAATCACTGAATTTATAGGGTTATTTTTTTCTGTGTTGTGTTGTATAAATCATGTATTTGATACATGCTTTAATACTTTTGATGTTACACATTTAGACCTTTTTAGTTTTCATTCTTTCTATTCAGCTCTGATCTGTTCCTCTATCAGATGATAAGCTTTGTGGTACTTTCTGTATACAGAGAAAAATCATAAGAAACATGTAAATCATGTGATGTGTTGTCTGTTTTTAATGAGAACATAAATCTGTTGTCACAATAGAACAATACTATAAATTCAATGTTATCTTTGTTTAAATGTGTTGGTAAAATGACACATCTGAACCAAAACTAAAATAAGTGCTTCTTATACATAAAGAATATGTATATGATGTTATCATGTGACATTTCAAAGTCCAGTTGTAATAAAAAGGCACCTGACGAAGACCTTTTAGGGTCAAAACGTTGTGTTGCTATGTAATTAAATCACGGGAGTGCATAATACAGTGTGCGGGTGTCTTCCTTTTTATTACAGCTGCAGTTATTTTCACCCAGCACCTGTTTTTATTTCAAAGTTCAGTCTCATAAACCTACACATGCTGAAAGTGTTCATACCTGTGGGACTTCTGGGAAATGACACCGATAACATTCAAACCTCACTTCCTCATGAAGGTGGCTGTCTCTGTGACGCTTAGCTTTGTTTCATCGTAAAGTCTCAACTGAGTTCAATATATTTGTCTTCCTTATTGCAGCTTTGACTATAATAATCAACTCGTAGTAATTTAAAGTAATTTAAAAGCAAGTCATTATTTTATGGTGCAACTTATATTTAATGCTCTATTTTCGTCTAGTTTTTATTTTATTTTTCTCTCTTTAAATTCATTTTAAATTCATTCAAAACTTGATGCATTAAGGTTCATTTCATATCATGTGTTTTGGTTGAGTTTTAGATTAAGAATAAAATGTTTTTACTTGTTGAATTTACAGCTCGATATATGAATAACATTTAAAAGTGGAGCTCGTACCTGTGCTGCCGTGAAGTCTGTCTGCTGAGGTCTGATGTATCAGGAGCGTCTGCTTGAAGGAAACTTTCACCAGTATTGCCAGTATTACCCCTCACACCACAGATATGGACAGTTTGACCTCCTCTCATGAAAGAAATAGTACAAGAACCATAGAAACCACAGTATCAGCACACTCTCAGTCATGGACCTTACACTGCTCTTAACACATATATATTACAGACACCACAGCTAATGTCAAGACGTCGCTGTGTACTTTGATGCTTCACTGCCCAATACTCTTAAAATTTGTCCTTTTATGGTTTACCATATAGTTATTGTCTTACGAACCATTCAAAGGTCTACATACTCCTTATGTTCTACTTAAATGTTTTCCATAATTATAATAATCGTATATTGAACAATAAGATTAAACTTTCAGTCTGATGTAATTTATGTTCTGATTTTCTCTTCTAGTGTAGATTAAACCTTGTTGTTCTATGACAGTAATGTACCTGGATCTATTTATTAACATGGAGATCAAAGGCTTTTGGTTAAATTCTGACAGTTTTACTGTTAATTATTATATATACTAATTCATTAACTTTGGACAGAGCCAAGCTGTTTCCCTCTACTTCCAGCAGAGCTAAGCTTATTCCCTGTTAGTTTTATATCAGTATCAATCTTATCTGCTAACTCTCAGCAAGTAATTAAATAACTGAATTCATAGGGTTATTTTTTTCTGTGTTGTATTGTATAAATCATGTATTTGATACATGCTTTAATACTTTTTGATGTCATACGATTAGACCTTTTTAGTTTTCAATCTTTTTATTCAGCTCTGATCTGTTCCTCTATCAGATGATAAGCTTTGTGGTACTTTCTGTATACAGAGAAAAATCATAAGAAACATGTAAATCATGTGATGTGTTGTCTGTTTTTAATGAGAACATAAATCTGTTGTCACAATAGAACAATACTATAAATTCAATGTTATCTTTGTTTAAATGTGTTGGTAAAATGACACATCTGAACCAAAACTAGAATAAGTGCTTCATACACATAAACAATATGTATATGATGTTATCATGTGACATTTCAAAGTCCAGTTGTAATAAAAAGGCACCTGACGAAGACCTTTTGGGGTCAAAACGTTGTGTTGCTATGTAATTAAATCACGGGAGTGCATAATACAGTGTGCGGGTGTCTTCCTTTTTATTACAGCTGCAGTTATTTTCACCCAGCACCTGTTTTTATTTCAAAGTTCAGTCTCATAAACCTAAATATGCTGAAAGTGTTAATTTGGGACTTCTGGGAAATGACACCAATTCAAACCTCACTCTTTCATGAAGGTGGCTGTCTCTGTGACTCTTAGCTTTGTTTCATCGTAAAGTCTCAACTGACTTCACACACACTGATATCACATTCAGATAAATCCTGAAGTCAAAGACTAATCCAATTCCTAATCCTATACTAATACTACTGTTGGCTGAGTTATTAATATTGTGTCAGTGCTGCGTTCACTGCTCGTTTCTGCTGCCATCAAGTGGTCAAACTAGTTATTGCAGGTTAAAGGACAGTCTCTTTTTAAACAGTCAGGTGTCCATATGAACAGTAAATAGGTTTTAAAAGTAGATGATCAGCTTCTATTGAGCTTCAGCGGTGTGAGTTACTATAGTTATTATAGTTACTATGGTAACAGTGTGAGTTAGTCATATCAAGTGATATCTGACACATTTACAGTCTTTTTAGCATCAGATTCCCTCTTAGTGTTTCCTGTTTCTCTGTGGTGGAAGTATAGGAACAAAAAGACTTTGCTACTAAAAACACTGAAACATTGAAACATAGAAGATGAAGATTTGACTCATTTGGTCAATATGAACAGGAGGAATCATTACAGACAGAAAAAACACACTTCATGTTCATTTGGGTTCCTGACTGTTGATTTAAGACAGACGTTCCTTTAATATACATTTTCTCTATTGGTTAATAGGAGAATATAATTAAATATAAAGGAACAACATAGAAGCAAATTTTCTGACAATTTTATTCACAAAATTATGAAAGACTATTAACAAGAAATGTGAAACAAAATGTTTTCTTAACCCACATTGTTCTGGTTACAATCACTAATTCTGAATAAGACTCAATCATTTCATTTAAGGAGCAATCATTAAAGATTCAAAGCCCCACATGAAAGATAAAATCATCTCGCTGTGAAACTAAAGACCTTCTTCCATCACTAATCATATGTTGTTTTTAACAGATATACTTTTGAATTAATCTCAGTGTCATATAAATAACAAATGTTCAAATGGCAAGAAAGGTGAAAGAGATTAATCAGTTTGTACAAACGTAAGAAATGTGAGAAAACACAATATCATCATCAACAAGTGATTTACATTATCTTCAAATTATTTCATTTAATCTATTAGATCAGGGGTCTTCAACGTTTTCCAGGCCAAGGACCCCCAAAATGATGGAGCGGGGACCCCTACTTTTTATTGTTTAAAATTGTGTTTTATATTAAACTGGTCCTATAGTGTCGGTCCGGGGGATGTGTGGTTGCGATCGGTGCTGGTCCGGGTGGGGTGGGGGTGGATCGGTCTAATAAGCGGCAACACAGAGCTAAGGACTCGTTGCTCTCACACGCGCTGCATTTATAGTCACACAAACACGCGCGCGCAGTCACTCTCAAGTTCGCGCTCTGGCTCGCTCCAGATTCCGGGAGATTGGATCTCATTTGCGGGCGTCAGGGAGCCGCTATCAATATGCTGGAGACTCCCGGAACTTCCGGGAGAGTTGGGATGTCTGTAATAAACAGGTTCTTATATTCGTGTTTTTATTTTAAACGTGTCCAAGGTACGGCCTCGTGATTGGCACAGCAGCGATAGGGGCGGGTCCTCCTTGTTGGCGGGACAGGTGTGAATGAATCGGTGCCCAGCTTGAAAGAGCTCCTGTGTGTCGCTGATCGTGTGCATTGCTGACTGAAAGACGTCTTCTGCCTCCATTTATCTGTTCACTACAGTGTGTTTGATTCATGTTAAAGACATGTTGTATTTGTATTTAAAGACATTTCAATTTGTGGAAAAAATTGCGAGGGAGAATATAAAAAAATGTCTAATCAACCAAAACTTTTGCGACCCACCTGCAGTACCTCCGCGGACCCCCTGTTGAAGACCTCTGTATTAGATAAATAAAACAGCCGCTGTATATCAGAATAATAATAATACAGATCAAAACCATTGTGATGCTCTGGTGCAGACCCTCATTGAGTTCATCGGAGGCATCAAAGAGCTTTTGGTTCATGTTGTCAAAGTCCCTTTGGTATTTAGAGGACCTAAGCATGCGCTCCACACTACTGGCTTTTTTGAATTTATTTATTAGTTCATCAGCTGACTGCACAACAGAGTCAATGTTCCTCAAAGTGCACCTCAAATTCGGAGATATTCGCTTCCACCCCATATCTGTGAGAGACTTCAGTTTTTGGACTATTTCGCCAATATACTCACACCTGTCCTCATTATCACTCATCTGGTTGTACCCTATATGGCCTACATACATGAATTGTGTTATGGTAACTATGAAAAATGAAAATTCAGCCACAGCCATAGTTAGCCTGAAACAGAATAGAGCAGCATTAATCAGACATGAACACATGGAGACATTATATTTGAGACAGAGACGGAGGACTGAGCAAAGATAAACTGAACAGACCTGAGATGAACTGAAGTAATTTGAACTGATAAGAGGTTGTAACATCTGCAAACTTATAAAAGTACTAAAATTTACTATACGTCCTTCAAATTAAAACGACCATATACTTGGGTTGACTAAGTGACTCCAGAATAACACATAAGAGTGTTTTATGATATTGTCATAGCTGAAACACACATAGTAGTTACCTTTTGTTGCATTTTGTTGATAACAGCTCTGTATATTTACTGAAGTAGATTTGTTTGTTATATAGAACTTTTATTTAAAATATTTTAAAAGTATTTTAGATTGTTGTTTTTGTGCTTTCACTTAAAGATCTGAATACTTCTTCCACCACTGCTAATGAAGACAGAGGGTGATATAAATACAGTGTGGTGACTTAAAGGTCAGAGAAAGTAACATGAAGGTTTATGTTTCAACTTCAGAACTGAGTAAAGTTATTGGTGGGTAAACCAGTGATGAGGTGTCCTTACCTTGTGAGTGAGTAGTGGATCAGGCTGTGGTTGTACTGTGGTTGTACTGGGATGATTCAGATGTGATTGTGTTTAACTATAAAAAGTAGTACAGTAGAAATTATGATGACAAAAAAACATGTTTAAGTGCTCACTGACTGAAAGACAGATTTGTCACATAGGTAACAAGAAAAACAAAAATTATAAATGTTCACAAGGGGAAAAAAGGTGAAAGAGATTAATCCGTTTGTACAACTCTAAGAAATGTGAGAAAACACAATATCATCATCAACAGCTGGTGATTTACATTATCTTTGACGTATTTCATTTATTCTATTACTTGTTCATGTACACAGTTGCAGTGCAGCAGAATCACAGGTAATTTTTACCACCATGTGTTATCTTACATCGGATTTATTTTAGTTAAAGTCCCTATAGTCTCCCTATACTGTTGTGCTGCTTTTAATATGCAGTATTTAAACCTTTGTAACTTTTCCTATGACACAACACACAAATATATTTTTTATGTTATTACAACTGTGTGTTGTCTTTCATTATCTGTTTATACAGTAGAATCCACAAACGGGTGCCTACACAAATACATGAATTTACACTTATATCTGCATACAACTAAATTACAATATTGGATTATTAACTATTCATACTGATTTTTTGTTTACTGTTTATGAACATGTTATAGACTCTTCATGGGTTGAGAAAATTCTCCTCTGCAAAATAAACCATTTAAAAATGCTTTGAATTATCTGAAAAATTCTACCGTTACAAAGTTGAAAGCTGCCTTTTTTCGGCCGATACATAGTGAACATTTTGGAGACACATCATTTTCACAGGACTGTGATGAAATCATATAAAGTTTTTAAATTAATTCAGTTAGTTAGAGACCAGTTGGAGAACCTTAAAAAGATTATTTACCTGCGACTGGATGTTTTCAAGCAGCCTGGAACCGAGTGCAACAGCTGAAGAAGTGAAAGGCAAGGCAAGGCAAGGCAAGGCAGTTTTATTTATATAGCACATTTCATACACAATGGCAATTCAATGCGCTTTACATTTACAAAGTAACTTTGTGACACTGCACGCCAAAGACAGCATTCTTATTCTTTGGTGTTTATGTGGGACATAGAGCTTGTTATGTCTATGTTGTAATTCTACAGCCAAAGTGGTAGTCAAAATAGCCTGTGCTCCTTAAGGAGTAATAGTAAGTAAGATTCAAAGCTCCACATGAAAGATAAAATCATCTTGCTGTGAAACAGGATCTAACAAGACATTCTTCCATCACTTATATGGTTTTTTTGTTTGTTTTTTTACAGATGTCATACTTTTGAATTCCCCTCAATATAATAAAAGTGACAAGGAAAACAAAAATTACAAATATTTCAAGGACAAAAAAAAAAGTTGAAAGAGATTGATTAGTCATCAGTTTGTGAGAAAACCCCATATCATCATCATCAACTTGTGTACATTATCTTCAAATTATTTCCATTTATTCTATTTCTTGTTTTTTGGTTTATGGACACAGTTACAGTGCAACAGCATCACAGAATAATACACGTATATTCAGTCCTGCTGTGTTGACTTTCTTTTTTCTGGCAAGCTTTATAGTAATTGTTCCCAGACTGTATGGTTTGCGTATAAACTGTTTTCGAGCTCACCTTACATCTTGTGTACCCAATCTGAAACTGCTCCTGTTCCTTCTTCTGCAGCTCACCACGCAGAGCCTTAGAGAGAATCACTGAGGCACCAATGAGCCTTTGATCCAGGTTGTCGAGCTCATCTTGGTAGTCAGGGGACTTAACCATGAGCTTCATCTTGTTTGCGTCAGTGAATTTATCTATTAATTCATCAGCTGACTCCAGAACAGAGTTGACTTCCTTCAGAGCAGAAGTGAAATTCGGAGATACCTTTCTCCACTCTTTTTCTTTGATAGTCTTCAGTACCTTCTCCAGTTCTTTGACTGTTACAGTAATCTTGTTGCATTGCTCCTCATTTATCTTCACCTCCTGGCATTGCCTGTATACGGACTGTACTGAGGAAAGGAGAGGATCTAACTGTATGACCTCTCTGGCCATAACAACTTTCCTGACCTGAGGCATGGATGCAGATCTCCTGAAAAAGAATAGAGCAGCATTAATCAGACATGAACACATGTAGACATTATATTTGTGGCAGAGATGGAGAACTGAGCAAAGATAAACTGAACTGACCTGAGATCAACTGAAGTAATGTGAAATGATTCTGAACTAAATATAATTATTAACCAAGCTAACTGTACATAAAGTAGTATAAACTAGCTAACTGTACATAAAGTAGTATAAACTAGCTAACTGTATATAAAGTAGTATAAACTAGCTAACTGTATAAAGTAGTGTAAACTAGCTAACTGTATAAAGTAGTGTAAACTAGCTAACTGTATATAAAGTAGTGTAAACTAGCTAACTGTATATAAAGTAGTATAAACTAGCTAACTGTATATAAAGTCGTGTAAACTAGCTAACTGTATATAAAGTAGTATAAACTAGCTAACTGTACAGTATATAAAGTAGCGTAAACTAGCTAACTGTATATAAAGTAGTAGCCTATAAACTAGCTAACTGTATAAAGTAGTGTAAACTAGCTAACTGTATATAAAGTAGTGTAAACTAGCTAACTGTATATAAAGTAGTGTAAACTAGCTAACTGTATATAAAGTAGTATAAACTAGCTAACTGTATATAAAGTAGTATAAACTAGCTAACTGTACAGTATATAAAGTAGCGTAAACTAGCTAACTGTATATAAAGTAGTGTAAACTAGCTAACTGTATATAAAGTAGTAGCCTATAAACTAGCTAACTGTATATAAAGTAGTATAAACTAGCTAACTGTATATAAAGTAGTATAAACTAGCTAACTGTATATAAAGTAGTATAAACTAGCTAACTGTACAGTATATAAAGTAGCGTAAACTAGCTAACTGTACATAAAGTAGTAGCCTATAAACTAGCTAACTGTATATAAAGTAGTATAAACTAGCTAACTGTATATAAAGTAGTGTAAACTAGCTAACTGTATATAAAGTAGTGTAAACTAGCTAACTGTATATAAAGTAGTGTAAACTAGCTAACTGTATATAAAGTAGTGTAAACTAGCTAACTGTATATAAAGTCGTGTAAATTAGCTAACTGTATATAAAGTAGTATAAACTAGCTAACTGTACAGTATATAAAGTAGCGTAAACTAGCTAACTGTATATAAAGTAGTAGCCTATAAACTAGCTAACTGTATATAAAGTAGTGTAAACTGGCTAACTGTATATAAAGTAGTATAAACTAGATAACTGTATAGTATATAAAGTAGTGTAAACTAGCTAACTGTATATAAAGTAGTGTAAACTAGCTAACTGTATATAAAGTAGTATAAACTAGCTAACTGTATATAAAGTAGTATAAACTAGCTAACTGTATATAAAGTAGTATAAACTAGCTAACTGTATATAAAGTAGTATAAACTAGCTAACTATATATAAAGTAGTGTAAACTAGCTAACTGTATATAAAGTAGTATAAACTAGCTAACTATATATAAAGTAGTATAAACTAGCTAACTGTATATAAAGTAGTATAAACTAGCTCCACCTCCAGCAGCTACAACAGTAACATGCTGCTCTAACACTGATGCTTCACTATTAATAATCTAATATAATTTCTCCCTCCAGCCTTCCAGGTACTCAAATTTGGTTTTGTTTAGGGTTTTGATTGTGTTTGGTGTAGCCTTGGTTCATGTTCTTTTATACATTAAACCACCTAGCGTACTTAATTTGTTATCTTCAATAAATGAATTCCTTATTTTAAGCTGTTACTGTGTGGACCTCCCTCCTTTGTTGTGCTCTTAAATAGGCTGGGCATAACAGGAGCAAGTAGTTTTACTTTTGATGCTTTTTCCTGATAATACTATGAATATTTAAGTTTTTTTTCAGAACTTATGGTAAATGGGCTGTACTGATATAGTACTTTTCTAGTTTTATAGTCACGCATTCATACGCTGATGACAGGGGCTACCACACAGGGTCCACACTTGCTCATCAGATGGAAACTAACATTCACTCACACATTCATACATTGTTGGCAGAGCCAATTGGAGTAATTTGGGTTTAAGTATCTTGCCCAAGGACACATCGACATGTGGACTGGAGGAGCCACGAATTGAGCCATTAAACTTCCAATTAGTGATTGACTGCTCTATCTCCTGAGCCACAACCACTCCTTTTACTTGTAGTACAGTATTTTTGTGCTTTCACCTAAGGATCTGAATACTTCCTCTACCACTGCTTATGAAGACAGAGGGTGACATAAATGCAGCAAAAGATAAAGAAAGTTGACATGAAGGTTTATGTTTCAACTTCAGAACTGATAGTAAAGTTATTGGTGGGTAAACCAGTGATGAAGTGTCCTTACCTTGTGAGTGAGTAGTGGATCAGGCTGTGGTTGTCCTGGGATGATTCAGGTGTGATTGTGTTTAACTGTAAGAAGTACAGTAGAAGTGATTAAAAAAAAAATTAACTGTTCATGTGGACACCTGACTTTAAGACTGACTTGAAAAATGGTGTCTTTCTCAATCCAATTCTGGACTTTAATTATAAAGTCATTATTTCTGGAGCACATGCAGCAAACTGAGGGAACATTTTAAATGTCCACATACAGTAGTTCATGATCATGTTGTTGCGATGTGGCTCCAATTAATTAACTAAAAATGACCTCTGATGATGGTCATGAATGATAAAACCAGAGCATGTCATTAGTTTACTGGAAGAACTAAAGAACCATAAAACACAAACACACCATGGTCTCCAACCTTGTACACCTTTGTTTCCATCCTTAAATTACCTCAGGTTTAGTTAAACAATATATATTTGTCTTCCTTATTGCAACTTTGACTATAATAATCAACTCGTAGTAATTTAAAGTAATTTAAAAGCAATTGTATGCTCTGTTCTTGTAATAGTTATTTTCTATTTTTCTGTACTTTGTTTTTATTTTTTATTATTATTGGGTTTTTTGTTTTTAATTGTTTGTTTTAATGTTTTGGATTTTTTACTATTATTGGGTTTTATTTGAATTTTCTTTAAAGCTGCAGTCTGTAGTTTTGAGAAAAAAGTGGACTTGGTTTAACGACCAGGTCTGTCCTTCCTCCTGCCGAGTGAGAGCACGCACTGTGCGGACCCTTGCCTAATTTATAGAGGCAATCAAATGTTTCTATATCACAGGCAAATTAACATGTTTACATGAATACTCTGAATGAAAACAAAGTGGACATATAAAAGTATTTACTCTACTAAAAAAGTCTGAAAAAACCCTTAATATTCCTTCCTCAGATCTGCTACTAGAAATATAACCATGCTAACATCCTCTACTGTGATTTTCTATTTTTATAAAACCTAACAGAGAGCTGAATATATTTGGGTGTCTGTTAGAAAATTTTTTTTTTTGTTAGTAAAATACTTATTACACTTATTAAAGCAAGTGAAACTATGTAATTATAACAACTACTGACACAAAGTGACATTTCTCAGACATCAGATTATATTTACATAATTTTAAACATTTCATTCCTACATTGATTCAAAGTGTTTGTCATTTAACACACATTGTTGTGACATATGATGATAAGTTCACCTGCTGCATCTGTGTGTTGGGTTTTAGATTAAAAATAAAATGTTTTTACTTGTTGAATTTATAACTTGATATATGAATAAAACTTAAAAGTGGAGCTCGTACCTGTGCTGCAGTGAAGTCTGTCTGCTGAGGTCTGATGTATCAGGAGCATCTGCTTAAATTAATCTTTCACACGTCCTTTTATCTTCTAGAAAGAGAAAGTGAAATAGACAGAAACAGGTGGGAGGTTTGTAGCATGATCAGTATTATCAGTATTACCCCTCGCACCGCAGATATGGACTGTTTAACGTCCTCCCATCAGAGAGACAGTACAAGAACCATAGAAACCACAGTATCAGCACATTCACAGTCATGGACCTTACACTGCTCTTAAAACATATAAATTACAGACACCACACCTAATGTCAAGACCTTACTGTGTACTTTGATGCTTAAAAATGTCCTTTTATGGTTTACCATATAGTTATTGTCTTATGAACCATTCAAAGCTTTATATACTCCTTATGTTCTTAAAGTGTTTTCCATAATTATAATAATCGTATATTGAACGATAAGATTAAACTTTCAGTCTGATGTAATTTATGTTCTGATTTTCTCTTCTAGTGTAGATTAAACCTTGTTGTTCTATGACAGTAATGTACCTGGATCTATTTATTAACATGGAGATCAAATGCTTTTGGTTCATTTCTGACTGTTTTGCTTACTAATAGTTTAATAGAGCAGTACAGTAATTTCACGTTTTCAAATCTTTAAAGAAATAGTTCAACATTTTGGAAAATATCAGCATATTTTCTTTCTTAGTGCAGGAATTCACTGCCAAGTACTTTTACAGTTTAGTCTTTGTAAAGATTTAACATGTTTATGAGTGAGCCTCAGAGCTGCTGAATGTGGGTTAATTAACTTTAGGCTAACTGCTTCCCTATACTTCCAGCTGAGCGAACCTTATTGCCTGTTGGTTTATTATTATTACCAATATGAGTGTGGTATCAATCATAAAATTCCTTCATCAGATCTGCAATAGTGATGTGTCATGTGCAAAAGGTGCGGCTCTGAGAGCCGATGCTTTGTAGTGAATCAGAAGAGCCGGCTCCCAGTTATTTCCTTTCGCTTCTTAGCAGTGCTCAGCCCCAGCTCTGCTCACGGCAGAACTTTGTTTTGATTAGCCAGTATGGCAGCTATGCGGCCAATTACATGCACATGTGAGGATATAGGATCATACCATTATGTGTATTGTGGCAACATCTGTTCCTTCCAGATAATCTTAAGAACAGGGCAGATACTGACGGAGAGAAGAAATCTTGTGCTGTGTTTTGTCAGTTTTTATAAAATCTAATAGAGAACTAAATATATTTGGGTGTCTGTTGGAGAATAACTTGTTTGTACAGCAGTTTGTTAGTAAAATGGTTATAATACATTTATTAGGACAAGTGAACCCATTTAATTATAACAACTACTGACACAAAGTGACATTACTCAGACTTTAGATTACTATTTACATCATTTTAAACATTTGATTACTACTTTATTAAAATTATTTGTCACTTAACACGCATTGTTCTGACTTATGATGGTAAATTTAGTCTGCCAAAAACCTGTTGCGTTAAGGTGTAGATTAAGACTAAAATGTTTTTACTTGTTGAATTTATAACTCAATATATGAATAAAACTTAAAAGTGGAGCTCGTACCTGTGCTGCAGTGAAGTCTGTCTGCTGAGGTCTGATGTATCAGGAGCGTCTGCTTAAATTAAACTTTCACACGTTCTTTTATCTTCTAGAAAGAGAAAGAGAAAGAGACAGACACAGGTGGGAGGTCTGTAGATCACAGTATTATCAGTATTACCCCTCACACCCCAGACATGGACTGTTAGACCTCCTCCCATCAGAGAGACAGTACAGGATCCTAAAGAACCACAGTATCAACCCACTCCTCCTCCTCTTTCCTATTCATAGACTTTAATTCTCAGCACTAGTCCACACACACTCATGGACCTTACACTGCTCTTTGCAGATAATATTTATTTATTACAGTCATCACATCTAATGTCAGGATCTCACTGTCTATAGCTGTCACCTTGTTTTTTACAGAGCACCTGTATTTTTACAAACATAATTCTTATTAAACTTTTAAATGTATAGTTTTCATTTCAATTGTTGCTTATATACTTTGAGAGGAATTCAAAATGATGAGGTGTATAAAAAACAACATATGATCATTGATAGGTCTTAGATCCTTTAATGAAGTAAAAGTAGTTTCACAGTGAGATGATTCTTTCATGTGGGGCTTTGAATCTTACTTTAATAATTGATTGATAAATTAGATTATAAGTTCTTATTCTGAATGAGTGATTTTACTGTTAAAACCAGAAAAAAACGTTTGATGCTTTTTGTTGAAAACACTTCTGTATATTTACTGAAGTAGAATTGTTTGTTATACAAAACTTGTAATATAATGTTTTTAGGTTGTTTTATTGGTGCTTTCACTTAAAGATCTGAATACTTCTTCCACCACTGCTAATGAAGACAGAGTGTCACAAACTCCAAGGCGGAGCACTCCTGTCTGCAGGAGAGCAGAGCAGGAGATGCATGTGAGCACCTCCCACTGTCCCTCCCACTCTACAAATAGAGGCCCAGTAGAGGCCTTCCCCCTTTTTCCCTTTGTCTCCAGACTGTGTGTGTGTGTGTGTACTGGTGGTGCTCACCTTGCCATGCGTGTTTGACCTCGGTTCATTGTAAGTACATCCAAACCTATTTTTGCATTAAGTTTAAGTAAGTTAAGAATTGTAACATGCCTTATCGTTTGGTTTGATCTGTTTATGTATCATGAATTTATAAGATGGATAGTATTCTAATTTAATGGCATTTTAGTTGTATGTAGCAGGCATGAGTTACTTTGTTTCCTTTCTTTCTTTTATTCTTATAGGACCATGGCTCGGTGACACCACCTCGCAACTCAAGCATTAAAAATCATAATAAACAAGTATTAAGTCCAGGCAATTCTGCATCCTGGTGGTTTGTGTGGCTCCAGTCTGAACATTATAACC
Organism: Scomber colias; assembly: GCA_021039105.1. Taxonomy (NCBI): domain Eukaryota; kingdom Metazoa; phylum Chordata; class Actinopteri; order Scombriformes; family Scombridae; genus Scomber; species Scomber colias. The sequence continues at coordinate 129,229 of JAJDFG010000335.1, forward strand.
AACACAGAGGGTGATATAAATGCAGTGTGGTGACTTAAAGGTCAGAGAAAGTAACATGAAGGTTTATGTTTCAGCTTCAGAACTGACAGTAAAGTTATTGGTGGGTAAACCAGTGATGAGGTGTCCTTACCTTGTGAGTGAGTAGTGGATCAGGCTGTGGTTGTACTGGGATGATTCAGGTGTGATTGTGTGAAGAGGGCAAAATGTCACTAAATAAATCAAGAAAAAACAAAAAGCAGATAGACTTTAATAATAAATATGTTATTTATGGAGCACATGCAGCCTGACAGAGTTTGAACAGCTGAGGGAACATTTTAAACGTCCACATACGGTAGTTTATAATCATGTTGTGACCTGGCTGCAATTAATTAACTAAAAATGACCTCTGATCATCATCATGAATAATAAAAACAAGGCATCTTATCAACTTCCTTATAGCACAGAAAAACTATAAAACACAAGCACACCAATGTCTCTGTTTCAGATAAATGACCTCAGTTTTATGGTTATTAATCTTTTTTCTTCTTTATTGCACCTCTGACTGTACTCATCAGTAATAACCTACAGTACAGGACTTTATAGAGACAATAACATGTTTCTATATCATCAGCAAATTAACACTAAAAGAGTCTGAAAGAAATTTTAAGATTCCTTCATCAGAGCTGCTACTAAAAATATAACCATGCCTCTGCTTTGTTTTTTCAGTTTTTATAAAACTGAACAACAAACTGAATATATTTGGGTGTCTGTAAGAACTTGTTTATGCATTTTGTTAGTAAAATAATTATAATACAGTTATTAAGTGAAACATTTAATTATAACAACTACTGACACAAAGTGACATTTCTCAACCACACTACCTTCTGCTGTGATTTTTTTTCTTTTTTTCATTTAAAGTAGATGTGAAGCTTCTATGAGTGTGAGGGATCAGTTTATATTTCTGTTTGTTTATATTAATGTTATAATTTAATGTAAGTCAGTTCATTTAATGGCTTAATTTGCAATGCATTAAGTTCATTGATGAGCTAATGCCTATATAAATTCCGCCACCAGGAGGTGCTGTTGAGGCCATAAGAGACTTTGTAATTTGTAAACGTGCTAAGCATAGAAGAAAACTCAGTTCAGAAGAGTTATTATACCCATTATGAGAGTGTACATGCTAGTTGATTCAGCAGGCGAGGATACACTGGTGGACTGTAAAGTGAATATGTCCTACTTTATATTGTGGTACATAAATAACCCTGAATTGCAACATGAGGCTACAGCAGTGTGAGTTAGTCACATCAAGTGAATATCTGACACATTTACAGTCTTTTAAATATTAAATTCAGTTCAGTATATTATACCTTTTCTCCATTGGTAAATAGGATAATATGATTAAATATAAAGGAAAAACATAGAGGCAAATTTTATTTCTCGCAAAATTATTAAAGGGTATTAACAAGTAGTGTGAAACAAAAGATTTTCCCTAACTTTTTCTGATACAACAATTAACAGTACAATCATGAATTCTGAATAAGATTTTTTTTTTTTTTTTAAGAATCAATCATTAAAGTAAGACTCAAAGCCCCACATGAAAGATAGATTTTTAACAGGGTTATTATAGTTTGGACATTTTCATTAGTTTTTATTTTTATTTAGTTTTTCAGTAACTTTTTTATTTCAGTTTAGGTTTAGTTAATTTAACAAGTGGTTCAGTAGTTTTAGTTAATTTTCATTTAGTTTTAGTTGTTGAGGTATTAGGAGGAAAGCCTTGATTGGTAGAAGCTGTAAAAGATTAAATAATGCTGACACTGAGGTCAAATGAGCTGTGTTTGTGGTCTCCTGCTTATTATTTCATTTATTCTATTTCTTGTTTACGCATCTTGCAGTGCAGCTGCATCACAGAATAATGCACATAGGTCCTGATTTACTAAGATCCCAAATAAAGGGAACTAAATTGCATGTGCAGTGCAACAGATTTCACGTTTGGTTAGAATGCGTTTTGTGGGTCAAACAATAAATGTGCAACAGGTGCAGACAGCAGTATTTAAATGAGGATTTAGTGTCTTAATAGAGAGTTTGGACGAGCAGAAAGCCCACAAACACAAAATGAAATCTGTTCCCATGGAATTAGAGGTTCGAGTGGAAAAGAAAAAAATGCCTTTGTGACAAAGGCAATGCTGTTAGTAAAATCAAAAATACTGACTGTTACAGTAATCTTGTCTTATTGCTTCTGATTTACCTTCACATCCTAGCATTGCCCGAAGATGGACAATATTAAGGAAAGGGGAGGATCTAACTGTATGACCTCTGCGGCCATAACGACTTTCAGCCATAGTTGCAGATCTCCTGAAACAGAATAGTAATCAATCATTAATCAAAAATGAATAAATGGAGATAGTAATTATGGTTGAGGCAGAGATGGAGGACTGAACAAAGATAAACTGAATTGACTGAGGCTGTAACATCTGCAAAACTTATATAGTAGTAGTTCACTTTGTTGCATTTTGTTGATAACACCTCTCTATATTTACTTAAGTAGACTTTTTTTGTATACAGAAATTTTAAAAAAAAAAGTTTTTTTTTTGAAATAGAGTATTTTATATTGTTGTATTGGTACTTTCACCTAAAGATCTGAATACTTCCACCACTGCTTATTAAGACAGAGGGTGACATATATGCTTTCAACTTCAGAACTGACAGTAAAGCTATGGGTAAACCAGTGATGAGGTGTCCTTACCTTCTGAGTTAGTAGTGGATCAGGCTGTGGCTGTACTGAACTGATGCAGGTGTGATTGTGTTTAATAACAGGGCAAAACGTCAGTGTATGAATTAAGAATAACCAAAAAATAGATACATAAGCAAAACAACAGCCCCACATTTTCCCAATTTTCCCAATGCGTCTTAATATAGTATGAACAGAAGGAATGATTATAGCAAGAAAAACATGTTTCAATGTGTTTATTTAGATTCCTGAATGTAAGACCGACTTGAAAAATTGTGATTCCATCCTTTAATCTCCTGAAGTCTCAATTTAATTCTGAATTTGTATTTGTGGCAGATCTTGAACAAAGTCGTTATTTATGAAGCACATGCAGCCTGACAGAGTTTTAACAAACTAAGGGAACATTTTAAATGTCCATATGTAGTTTATAATCATGTTGTGATCTGGCTCCAATTAAGTAACTAAAATGACCTCTGATGATCATCATAAACAATAAAACCAAGGCATCTTATCAACTTCCTTATAGCGCAGAATAACACACCATGGTCTCCAGCCTTGAACACCTTTGTCTTCATCCTTTGTTTTATAGTTGTTATTCTTTTTTTCTTCTTTATCGCAGCTGTGACTGTTATCAGCAGTAATAACCTACATGAGTTATGTATAAATAATAGAGGCAATAAAATTATTCCATATCTCCAGAAAATTAACATGTTTACATGAATACACACTGAATGAAAACAAAGTGGCAGAGAAAACTATACACTAAAAAAATCTTAATATTCCTTCATCAGATCTGCTACTAGAAATATAACCAGACTGCACACTTCTTCTGTTGTGTTTTTTCCATTGTTATAAAACCTAACGGAGAACTGTATACGTATATTAGGGGTGTGATACAGTATAACTTGTTTACAGTTATTAAGTGAAACCATTTAATTATAACAACTACTGACACAAGTGACATTACTCAGACTACTATTTACATCTTCCTTTTTTGCCTTTATATGACAGTATAGCATTGAGGCTGACAGGAAACAGGAAGAGAGAGGGGAATGACAGAAAATGTACCATGCCTGCATTGAACCAGGGACATTGCCTTTATGTGGCATGCACAGTAACCACACGGTACCAAGGCACTCCTATTTACATCATTTTAAACCTTTGATTACAACAGAAATATAATAATATAATTCATCAGATTCAAAGTGTGTCATTCATCCATTGTTCTGACTGATGATGATAAGTTCAGTCAGTCAAAAACCTGCTGCATTAAGGTATCTGTTCATTTCTCATCATGTGTTTTGGGTTTAGATTAAGATTAAAATCCTTTTACTTAACTCGATATATGAATAAAACTTAAAAGTGGAGCTCGTACCTGTGCTACAGGGAAGTCTGTCTGCTAAATCTGACCAATAAGGAGCGTCTGCTTAAAGGAAACTTTCACTCGTCCTTTTATCTTCTTGATAGAGAAAGAGACAGAAAGAGGTGGGAGATAGTGGGATCACACCATGACTAGTATTACCCGTCACACCCCAGCCATGGACTGTTTAACCTCCTCTCATCAGAGAGGCAGGATCCTCAAGAAACACAATACCAGCCCACTCCTCCTCCTCCTCCTCTTTCATATTCATATATCTTGACAGTTTTACATAATAGTAGTAGAGAGGACCTTTAAAGGAATAGTTCAACATTTTGGAAAATATCAGCATATTACTAAGCATTAGTTAGTGCAGAAAGTCACTGCCAGGAAATAATCATCACAACCCCCCATAAAAATGTACTTTTAAACTTTGACCTTTGTATAGATTAAGCAAACAAGATATGATATGTTTATTGGTGTCCTTCAGACGCTGTGTGGGGGCTAATTACCTTTGGACAAGGCCAGGCTAACTGTTTAGCTAAGCTAATTGCCTGTTGCTTTCACATTTAATGTGCAAACATGAAATGTATTTATCAATCTTCTCTGCTAACTCTAAGCAAGAAATTGTGTATTTGCCCAAAATGTTGAGCTATTCCTTAAAATGCATACAAGTAAAGCAGAACCATTCTTGTTTTTTAAGCTGAAATGTATATTGAGTAATAAGCTTAAAGTAACTATAATACTTCATAAATAAAGGCAAAAAAGAATGTTTTCAGTGTTCATTCTTTCAAATATTCAACTCTAATCTGTTCCTCTATCAGACAATAAGCTTTCTGGTACTTTCTGTATACAGAGAAAATACTTACTATTTTGTATTTTGCACAAGTTTTATAACAAAGTTCAGGAACGTAGACCACGCCCCATACCTGCTCAATTTCTGCACAAGCAGTACTTAAGTCACACCCTATCCGCTCTATCCCCCTTCGTCTCATTTCGAATATCCCTCCCCCCTCCCCCTCATTCTAATGTTCTCTCTCTTTTGTTCTTTTTCAGGAACTGGGGACTGCAACTCGGACCAGACATCGAGACAGCTCCCCCACCCAGAGTCTCATCCCGTCCTGGTTTACACACACCCAACTAGAAGGCGAGTACGACATCCTGCATCCAACCCCGTCTCCTCATCGACCTGGCACCCGGCTTCAACTTTCATCCACACCACACACACTATACCTCTATTTTTCTTCCCCCTATCTTACATCCCATCCCTTCCTCCATCCCCACGACCCTGATTTCTCCCTCCAACCCTACGACCCCTCGACCCTAACCCCTACATGACCACGACCCTAACCCCTACATCCAATTGACCCTCACCCCTCATCCAACCTCTTCAACCTTTCGACCGTTCATCCCTTCGACCCTCATCCCCTCATCCCTACCCATCTACCCTCACCCCTCATCCATACCCTTGCACCCAGACCCCTCATCCCTTCTTCCCTATCTCTCAACCCTTTTTCCTTCCACATAATAAATACTTGAACTCATATCTTAGTTGGCGTGGTCTTTGTTAGTGAAATACATTAAGGGCATTTACAAGGAGTTCTACGATTCTTTTATATATTCACATTTTTCTGATTTTAATGGTACAATCACCAGATGTGACAAAGAAAGTATATTTTAATTTTAGAAGCCACGTATAAGAAAGATAAAATCAGTTTGCTGTGAAACTAAATCATACAATGATAGAAACTGTAGATAAAGTTGTTGCATAGCTGTCACTTAGCTTGTGATGCACTGCTCAAGAATAACGTGATGACAAATGGTATGAAATAATATAAGATTTATTGAGAATGAAAACAGCAAGTCAACAATGTGTCATGCTAACTGCTAGAGGCACTCCTTTGTCTCATTTCATACATATAACAATCATTATGACACCAATAGATTAGAAACATCTGTCATATATAATAATCAGTCAGAGGGACAAGACCACTACTTTTACTGTAATACTGCATACTACATCACTATAATACTGCAGTACTTTTACTTGTTATGGGGCATTTTTACAATGTGATATTGATGCTTTTACTTAAGTAAAGAGTCTGAATACTTAATCATATGATCTGTTTTTCATTCTGCATTAATTTTGCATTCTCAATGTCACCTAAGTAACAAGGAAAATAATAATTACAAATCTTTGAGTTTAATTAATCATTAATAATCATTTTTTTCCATACGGAGGGCAGCAGCATGACTGCAGAAAAGACTTCTGATTCTTCTGAGCCATTTCAGCTTCCTTATGAGCCATTTCCTTTTCCTTCTGTTCCATTTCTTTTTCCTTCTGGGCCATTTTGTCTTTCTTTTGGGCAATTTTGGTTTCCTTCTGAGCCATTTCGTTTTCCTTCTGAACCATTACAGTTTCCTTCAAAACCATTTCAGTTTCTTTCTTAGCCATTTCTTTTTCCTTCTGACCGATTTCAGCTTCCTTCTTAGAGATTTCTTTTTCCTTCTGAACCATTATGGTTTCCTTCAAAGCCATTTCAGTTTCTTTCTGTCCAATTTCAGCTTCCTTCTTAGAGATTTCTTTTTCCTTCTGAGCCTTTTTGTCTTTCTTCTGGGCAATTTTGGTTTCCTTCTGAGCAATTTCATTTTCCCTTTGAGCCATTTCATTTTTCTTTTTAGACATTTCTGTTTCCTTCAGAGCCATATCAGCTTCCTTCTTAGCCATTTCTTTTTCCTTCAGAGCCATATCAGCTTCCTTCTGTCCAATTTTAGCTTCCTTCTTAGAGATTTCTTTTTCCTTCTGAGCCTTTTTGTCTTTCTTCTGGGCAATTTTGGTTTCCTTCTGAGCAATTTCATTTTCCCTTTGAGCCATTTCATTTTTCTTCTTAGACATTTCTGTTTCCTTCAGAGCCATATCAACTTCCTTCTTAGCCATTTCTTTTTCCTTCAAAGCCATTTCTTTTTCCTTCAAAGCCATTTCAGTTTCCTTCTGTCCAATTTTAGCTTCCTTCTTAGAGATTTCTTTTTCATTCTGAGCCTTTTTGTCTTTCTTCTGGGCAATTTTGGTTTCCTTCTGGGCAATTTTGGTTTCCTTCTGAGCAATTTCATTTTCCCTTTGAGCCATTTCATTTTTCTTCTTAGACATTTCTGTTTCCTTCAGAGCCATATCAGCTTCCTTCTTAGCCATTTCTTTTTCCTTCAAAGCCATTTCTTTTTCCTTCAAAGCCATTTCAATTACCTTCTGTCCAATTTCAGCTTCCTTCTTAGAGATTTCTTTTTCCTTCTGAGCCTTTTTGTCTTTCTTCTGGGCAATTTTGGTTTCCTTCTGAGCAATTTCATTTTCCCTTTGAGCCATTTCATTTTTCTTTTTAGACATTTCTGTTTCCTTCAGAGCCATATCAGCTTCCTTCTTAGCCATTTCTTTTTCCTTCAGAGCCATATCAGCTTCCTTCTGTCCAATTTTAGCTTCCTTCTTAGAGATTTCTTTTTCCTTCTGAGCCTTTTTGTCTTTCTTCTGGGCAATTTTGGTTTCCTTCTGAGCAATTTCATTTTCCCTTTGAGCCATTTCATTTTTCTTCTTAGACATTTCTGTTTCCTTCAGAGCCATATCAGCTTCCTTCTTAGCCATTTCTTTTTCCTTCAAAGCCATTTCTTTTTCCTTCAAAGCCATTTCAGTTTCCTTCTGTCCAATTTTAGCTTCCTTCTTAGAGATTTCTTTTTCATTCTGAGCCTTTTTGTCTTTCTTCTGGGCAATTTTGGTTTCCTTTTGAGCAATTTCATTTTCCCTTTGAGCCATTTCATTTTTCTTCTTAGACATTTCTGTTTCCTTCAGAGCCATATCAGCTTCCTTCTTAGCCATTTCTTTTTCCTTCAAAGCCATTTCTTTTTCCTTCAAAGCCATTTCAATTTCCTTCTGTCCAATTTCAGCTTCCTTCTTAGAGATTTCTTTTTCCTTCTGAGCCTTTTTGTCTTTCTTCTGGGCAATTTTGGTTTCCTTCTGAGCAATTTCATTTTCCCTTTGAGCCATTTCATTTTTCTTTTTAGACATTTCTGTTTCCTTCAGAGCCATATCAGCTTCCTTCTTAGCCATTTCTTTTTCCTTCAAAGCCATTTCTTTTTCCTTCAAAGCCATTTCAGTTTCCTTCTGTCCAATTTTAGCTTCCTTCTTAGAGATTTCTTTTTCCTTCTGAGCCTTTTTGTCTTTCTTCTGGGCAATTTTGGTTTCCTTCTGAGCAATTTCATTTTCCCTTTGAGCCATTTCATTTTTCTTCTTAGACATTTCTGTTTCCTTCTGACCCATTTCTGTTTCCTTCTTAGCCATCTCAGCTTCTTTCTTGTCCATTTCTTTTTCCTTCAAAGCCATTTCTTTTTCCTTCTCAGCCATTTCAGCTTCCTTCTTGGCCCTTTTTTTTTTCTTCTGACCCATTTCAGTTTCTGTCTTGGCTATTTCTTTTTCCTTCTGAATGATTTTGTTTTCCTTCTGAGCCAGCTCTTTTTCCTGCTCTGCCAGTTGATCAGAGAGAATCCTATAGAGACTTTGGTTCAGTTTGTTGAGGTCTTCTTGGTATTCATAGGGCTTAACGTTTTTCTCCTCTCTCAATTTGTATTGTAGGTTTTTAGCTGAGTCCAGAACAGTCTTGACTTCTGACAGAGAGGAATCCGAATACCCAGATCTTTGGTCACGCTTCATTTCTTCAATAGACTTCAACAACGCTTCCAGTTGATCGACTATTATTTCAATCTGTTTGTTAAGCTCTTGAGACATCGCTTTACTTTTTTCCTTTGTGTCTTGGGACTTGCTATAGAAGTCATATCCTGCTGAAACTGTACTGGATATGATCTTTAAGATTTCTATGACTACCGCCATTGTTGCAGTTGGCCTGAAATAGAATAGAGCAGCATTAATCAGACATGAATTCATGGAGACAATAATTACAGTTGAGCTAGAGATGGAGGACTGAGCAAAGATAAACTGAACTGACCTGAGATGAACCGAAGTAATGTGAACTGATTCTGGACTAAATATAATTATTAACCAAGGGGAACTTTTAACTGAGGCTGGGTGATGTCAGTGAACTATGTGGTTTGATCATATGACACCAGTAGGACACATAGGAGCGTTTTCCTCTCTCGCACATCTAAATTATAAGCAGTAATCAACAGACCAACATAATTTGTGATGATCATAGCTATAGGTTTTTGAAAACTGTCCAGAGTTACGGTTGGAAACAGAGTCCACTGTGCCTCCATGCCTCCATGCCTAATGGTCTCCTCTCAGTCGGATGTCCCTGGAATACCTCTAATGGGAGGCGACTAGGAGGCATCCTGACCAGGTGTCTAAATCACCTCAGCTGGCTCCTTTAAATGTGAAGGAGCAGCCTCCCTTCTCCTAGCCTCCTTCAGATGTGTGAACTCCTGACCCTGTCTCTAAGGCTGAGCCCAGACACTCTCCGGAGGAAACCCATTTTGGCCGCTTGTTTCCACAACCTCATTCTTTCGGTTACTACCCAAAGCTGGTGACCATAGATGAGGCTTGGGACGTACACTGACTGGTATTGAGAGCTTTGCCTTCAGGCTCAGCTCTTTCTTCACTATAGGACAGTCCAACACAACACCCACATCACTGCTGATGCCGCACCGATTGGCCTGTCGACCTCACTCTCCATCCCACCCTCACTCATGGATAAATCCCCGAGATACTTAAATTCCTCCATCTTCGGCAACAACTCCCTCCAAACCCAGAAGGGGCACTTCACCTTTTCCCAGCAGAGCACCATGGCCTCCCTATTTGGAGGTTCTGACTCTCATCCCGGCCACTTCACACTCAGCTGCAAACGATCCCAAAAACAAGGGGCAGCCCTGGCGGAGCCTGACACCCAATGAGAGCAGGTATGACTTACTGCCGCGAATGTGAACACAGTTCTCACATTGGTTGTATAAGGGCCGAATGGCTCACAGCAGCAACTCCCATGCTCCCTCCAGCAACCATGCATGGGTGAAGAGCTGGTACACTGTTCCACGGCCAGGACAAAATCTGCATTGCTCCTCCTGAATCAAAGGTTCAACAATCGGTTGGAGCCTCCTTTCCAGCACCCTGGCATCAGCTTCTCCTGGGAGACTGAGTAGTGCCATCCCCCAATAGTTGGAACACACCCTCCGATCTCCCTTTTTAAAAATGGGGACTACCATCCCTAGTCTGCTAGTCCATGGGCACTGTCCCTGTCCTCCATGTGACATTGAAGAGGTGTGTCAACCATGATAACCCCATAATGTCCAGAGCCTCTAGCATCTCAGGGCGAATCTCATCCACCCCTGGTGCCTTGCCACTGAGGAGCTGTTTAACTACCTAAGAGACCTCTACCAGGGATATGGGTAAAGGTCATTCAGCTCTGCCTCCTACACAGGGGACATGTTGGCCAGGTTTACGAGTTCCTCAAAGGGTTCCATCCACTGCCCAACAATATCCCCAGTCAAGGTCAGTTATCCACCCTTGCCAAGAACAGCCTGCTCTGAGCCCTGCTTCCCTTTCCTAAGTCACCTGACTGTTTGATAGAACTTCTTCAAGGTCGTCCGTTTTGTTTCAGTGACCGCCTGAGCTGCTGCCTTCCTGAAGATTCGGTACCTGTCTACTGCTTCTGGACACCACTGATGCTTCAGTATGAATAATCTAATGATGTCATATATAATCAAGTAGTTTGTATGCAGAACTAAAGACCTATTCAACCACTGCTTATGAAGACAGAGGGTGACATAAATGCAGCAAAATGTGGTGACTTAAAGGTCCGAGAAAGTTGACAAGAATGTTTCAAATTCAGAATTGACAGGAAAATTATTGGGGCTGTTATTTACAGATATGATTTTTAATGCTCTCCCACTTTTAACATAGCATGCTGACTTTGTTTGAACACCTTTTTTATGGTACAATCTAAAGTTCTTGTAATAATTTCATCTATCTGTAGACCCAAGTCAAACAGCATTTTTATCTAAAGGTTTGCAGAGTTTTTAGCTCATATGACAAAATTCTTGTTTTAGGTGATTTTAACCCCTCTCAGACATTTGTAAGTATGGACATTTTTTAACCATTCATCCTCACTACAAGAACTGACACATTTCAAAGGGTCACAATCTTGACTTAGTTCTGTAAAGTGTTCTCAGTGCCCACAACTTTGAGATTTGGAAAATCTGTGTGTCTGATCACACAGCCATTTCATTCAATGTGGTTTTAAACCAATTAACTTTTATTCAAATTACTCCTGTCCACTGTTGTGTTGTTAATACTATATCTGCCAGCACATTTTCTGAGGTTTTTAATACTGCCTCTTTAACTGCTTTTAATCATCATTTTAATACAGAGGAGCTGGTCTCCCTATTTAATCACACTTGTATGCATTTCAAACATTCTAACCTGAGAATTTTATTTGAAACTAGACTCTGTCATCAACCACTCCCCCTGCCCATGTTTTATATTTACTGTGTACTGTGTGATTCAGATTTAAGTTTTAATCCACACATCAAAAAAGTTGTCGAGTCCTGCTACCTGCAAATAAGAACCTTTTTAAAAACACTCTGACCTGGAAAAACTATTTCATTTTTTCATTTTCTCCCTTTCTAACATAACACGAACACTTCTCTCTCACTTCAAACTTGTTCAAAATGCAGCAGTTCATCTTTTTGTCGGCCAACCCCAATCTTCAATAGAATTGATTGTAAGATTTTACTGATCACTTAAAGCTCGCCTGAGTTTGGCTCCAAGCTATACTGTATATCAGAAATGTTGACTCCAATTTGAAAAAAGCCGCTATTCATCGGTAGAACCGAAGAACCATAACACACAAAGACACCATTGTCACCGACCTTGAACACCAATGTTTCCATCCTTAAATGACTTCAGTTTTATAGTCATTATTTTTTCTTCCTTATTGCAGCTTAGACTGTAATCAGTGGTAACCTATAGTACTTGGGTAATAAAGTATAGAGGCAATCAAATAGTTCTATATCACAGGTATATTTTACATGAATACTTTGAATGAAAGCAACGTAGACAAATACGCTATTAACTCTACTAAAAAAGATTCCTTCTGCTACTAGAAATATAATCACACTAGCTTCTTCTGCTGTGTTTATTCGGTTTTTATAAAAACTTAACAAGAACTGAATATATTTGTGTGTCTGTTAGAGAATAACTTGTTTAGTTACAGGATAGGGAGGGTTACTTTAAAATTGTGCTCCGATACGTTACTTGTTAAAAAATGTAATGTAATCCAAGTTCCACAATATTAAAATAATGTTACTGGATTACTTTCCGTTACTTTAGTATTACTGTAATACTAAATATGCAATAATGAAGACACAGGTCACATTAGGCACAAAATTGGCCGCTTTCTATGCAAATAAAACCAACTGATTGACAAAGACCAGTGCAAATTGCGAGAAGCAGTTAGGGTTAGGGTTAGTTAGTGCAGGGGTGGGCAACCTTTTTGATATAGAGTGCCAGTTTTAATTTTCTTGTTAATGAGTGTGCCATAATCAACAAAAAATAACAAAAACATCCATATAGGCCACATGGACGAACATTTTAAAGATATTCTTCCATTATTTACAACAAGGGTTTAGGAATTATATATGGATCATATAGATATATATATTTTGATATATATTTTTTCAAAACACTGCTTTCAGTAATTCATTTAAAACATATTGCATTAGGAGAAAATGTCAAAACGGAGACCACAGTGCATCAGTGCATCAAACAAAACAAAAATATTATATCAGAATACTGATATCCACATGAAACATCAACACTTTTGTTTTGGAAGCTGGTTTATGTATTTATTTATTTTAATGTGGCTTTGCTCCTCTCTCACCACGGACTGATGCGCTGTAAATTGGAGCAGGATGACACCCAGAGGTGATTTATTTAGACAGGTCCTTATTATTACAAAGACGCTCTAACTTTGTTCTTTATTATAATGTAAAAAAAAAAAAAAAAAAAAAAAAAAAGTTAGCAGATCTTTGTAAGCAGATCTGTGCTCACAACGTGTGTCACTGCTGCAACGTGTGCTGCGGGTCAGTTTGGTTTGTAAATGCTGAAATATCTCAGCAACTAGTGTCTGAAATACATCGGTTCAACACACTGAATCACCACATGCCTGTGAACCTTTCTGCTTTTCTTTGTATTTCTCTATAAATCAGTAACAGCTCATTAGTAATTAATTGCAGACAGGTGGAGCGCGCAGCTCCTGCTTGTCACCGCTGTTTACAGGATGCTATAGTTCTAGTGCAGATGCTCACATCGTTGTCATTGTTACAGACATTCCAACTCTCCCGGAAGTTCTGGGAGTCTACCGCATATTGATAGCGGCTCCCTGACGTCCGCATATGAGATCCAATCTCCCGGAATCTGGAATGAGCGAGCAAGAGCGCGAACTAGACAGTGACTGCGCGCGTGCGTGTGTTTGTGTGACTACAAATGCAGCGCGTGTGAGAGGGTACTGCTTTTGCCAGTGTTCCAATGATGAACCAATCCAATGACCCCTGATAATTCGTGTGTTCAGAGTCTCTGACAGCTCTGATGGGACTCATACCCCCCACCATCTAAACCTGAGTCTGCGTGTAACAGCCTATCTGTGTAGATGTACAGCAGAACACAGAACATTAATTGCCGGATCGATCAGGTGTTAATGAAGTTACCACAGTTGTATCACGCGTAAATGCACACAGTCTTTTTCACACTTTGGAGACTCACTTATCGTTTCAGCTGCTGTATGTGGCTGCAGCCATATCAGTGCAGAGCCGTTATGTGCGCTACAAGCTGTCATAAACTCATGCTCTCTTTAACTCATTTGTAAGAGTCTTTGGGACTGCCATACTGCGTAACAAACATCCCTGCTAACTTTTAAATTCAATGTGTGTGTGAAGTGTGTGTACGTGAACCCGCTGTGCGCCCGCTGCACTGGTCATGCAGCGTGCGTCATCATCCTCTCCTCCAAACTTTGTGGACCAAAGAGTTAATTCGCCCTCTCGTTTCTGCTCAGCTCACATTTTTACAGTGCATGGTAAATATATCGTTATTTATTGTAAAATGTGTTTAAAATTGTAATCGTGCTAAATAATAGCACATTCTTACCAAATGTAGGCTACCTGTAATCAGATCGTCTTTTTTCTGTAACTGTAGCGAAATACATCTACCTTTTTTAAAAATCTCAATTACGTAACGCCGTTACATGTATTCTGTTACTCCCCAAGCCTGAATAGTTACTACTTGTTAATACAGTTATTAAGAATAGTGAAACTATTTAATTATAACAACTACTGTCACAAAGTAACATTTCTCAGACATCCTTTAATTACAACATAAATATGAGAATTATTATTAATCTGCATTGCTGCATTAAGGTATCTGTTCATTTCTCATCATGTGTTCAGGGTTGGGTGTTAGATTAAGACTAAAATATTTTTACTTGTTGAATTTATAACTCAATATAAAACTTGAAAGTGAATACCTGTGCTGCAGTGTCTGTCTGTTGAGGTCTGATCAATCAGGAGTGTCTGCTCATCGAAACTTTCATACGTCCTTTTATCTTCTTGTAGACACACACAGTCGCAGATAGAGAAAGTGTGGGCGTTGGGGATGGGGGGGCAGGAGTTTATGCCCTTACATGGACAAGCAACAGCAATGCCTTCACTTTTTAAGGAGGTTTAAGAAAACCCTCCTGTCTCTTCAGATCCTGATGAACTTCTACTGTTGTACCATTAAGAGCATCCTGACCAACTGCATCATGGTGTGATCCCGCTCCCTGCCATCGCTGACCTCCATCATACATTGTGTCTCCAATGGGCTCACAGCATGAACAGGGACCCCTCACACCAGCACCAGCAGGACCAGGAACAGTTTTTTTCCCATAACAACATAACCATGCCGAACTCTGAAAACCCATGACTAGGTCAGCCTACTCCCCCTCCTCATTCATCATCTCTGACCCACAGCACCAGCTTACTCCCCCTCCTCCTCTTTCATATTCACAGACTTTAATTCACAGCACCAGCCCATTCCCTCTCACAGTCATGGACCTTACAATGCTTTTGCACAGATTTATTAGTCATCACACCCAATGTCAATGCCCTGCTGTCTAGCCCCCTTCCTGCTTCACACACACACACACACACACACACAACTATCTTGCACGTTATTTATTAACAAATAAGGTGAGGTCCTATCAATCAGGAGTGTCTGCTCATCGAAACTTTGATCTTCTTGTAGACACACACAGTCACAGTTAGAGAAAGTGTGGGCGTTAGGGATGGGGGGGTCGGAGGGGGGGCAGGAGTTCATGACCTTACACATGGACAAGCAACAGCAGTGCCTTCACTTTTTAAGGAGGCTTAAGAAAACCCTCCTGTCTCTTCAGATCCTGATGAACTTCTATTGTTGTACCATTAAGAGCATCCTGACCAACTGCCCTGCTGTCTAGCCCCCACCCCGCCTCACACACACACACACACACACACACACACACACACGCCTATCTTGCACGTTATTTATTAACAAAAAAGACAGACTTTCTTACTGTACTGTGTAAATGATAATAAGATTGAATCTTATCTAATCTACACATTTCTGATTTTACATGCAGTTTATGTTTCCTGGTGACCAAAGTTCACATCAAGTTCTTCAAAACAGGAACTTACAGTCAATCCATTGTTACAATAAACTTTTGATGTTGATGAATGAGTTATTATTGATGTCATCACTGAGAGGAAACTTGAAACTAGAACTTTTTGTAGGTGTTGGTCATTATAGAACAACAATTTTAATTTACTTCACATAAATGAAAACCCTACTTTAGACATACTTCATAGCTCCATATATTTTAACATAAAAAGTCAAACAAAAGTTTCAGAGTCAATAATTGATGTTCATACAGTGTGGTGAAAATATTAGTAATGATGTAAAGTAGTAGGTTCATAAAGGTTGACTGTCATTATCGGCATTGGTTAGGATGAGTGGGAAAAAAAAGACCATCAAAATTTCACTTCACTCTTAACAAAAGATTTATTATTATCAATAATCAGGATTGTATTGGTGCAGCAGTAAATTAAAGGAGGGGGGGGGATACACACATGGGTCTCAAATCAGGTCTGCAGCCCTGTGTGAAGGTGAAAGAGAAGGAGAGTAGTCTTTAAATAAGGCTTGAGTGCAGTAGGTGAACTCAGTCAGGACAATAAGGGGTGACAGAGGGTGAAAAAACAGCCAATCAGTGAGAAAGAAAGGAGAAAAAAATAAGTGGAGTAAATAAACGGATGATTAGACAATTTCGTTTTTTTCTGTGCCTCAAATCAGGTAGTGGATTTTTATATATATCAAAACTTGGAAGAATAGCTGATAGTTTTTTATATAAATGTATGGCCTAAACATTTACAACATTGATAAAGACCTCTGTAATTGGTCCATTGAGGCATTGTGACTTAGAAATTTACTGAGCAGGGTGTTTACAGTTGAAAAAGTCTACAGCTGTGTCAATAGTGTTTGAGATATTAGGCTATAAACTGAATTATTAAAAATGTACTTTATCTCATGAAAAGTAGAGGCTTGTTTGAATAGAAATCTATCCAAAAGATATTGAGATATTGCAGTTTGAACCATAGATAGATAGAAAGATAGATAGATAGACAGACAGACAGATAGATAAAATGTTTCAATGAAGAGACAGGATGGAGAATACTGCAGTGCCCCCCCCCCCCCTCCCACAGACCCTTTGTTACTAAGTCATTATTTTGAGATAATATTTTGTTATTTTCAGATCCTAATCATTATTTTGAGTTTCTAAGTCATTATTTTTAGATACTAAGTCATTATTTTGAGTTTCTAAGTCATTATTTTTAGATACTAAGTCATTATTTTGAGTAACTAAGTCATAATCATAATAATTACCTATATAATTTCCTTTTTTCATCACATTGTCAGTAATGACCTCCCATAATTTTTAGTGTAAACACGTTAAGTCTCAAGAGGGTAAAAGCAGCAATGACGCTCCTTCCACCAGCAGGGGGCAGCAGGGCTCTAGCCTCCTCCCAGTCAAAGCAGCAGCAGTGACGCTCCTTCCACCAGCAGGGGGCAGCAGGGCTCTAGCCTCCTCCCAGTCAAAGCAGCAGCAGTGACGCTCCTTCCACCAGCAGGGGGAAGCATGGCGCTAACCTTCTCCCAGTGAGCCAGAAAACAGTAGCAGAAGAAGCAGCAGCTAGCTAACATTAATAAATTCCTATTAGGGAAAAACTCTAAGTATTCTACCGTACCCATTTTCTTGTAATATGGGGTTGTTGTGTGTGTTGAGCCTGTTGCTGAGAGAGAGAGAGAGAGAGGTAGAGAGCTGCTACCCCATGGATAACTGAGGAGACGTGACAGTGGAGCAACGTGAACCTGTGAGTTATGGTCTAACTAGTCTCCGTCCACTTATTCAACGTGCTTAAATATGGGTAATATTACAGAAAAACGCTCTATTTTAGTCAATGTGTCAGCTTCTATTTTTGCCGGACGTCAAATGAGCACAGAGCAGATCGTGCGGGACAGGAAGAAAATGCAAAATAAAACACCGGGTTAATTTTCAAAATAAAATGCACCGTATTTACGGCAGATCATATTTCCCTCACTACAGGTCTGAAGTACAGGTCTGAGGTTTAGACATAAAGTTTATTGTGACTTTGATGATGTGAATGAACTCATGTTGACAATAATGTGTTGACACAAAAGAAAGAGCAAATGCGTATCACTTTCACCTACGCAGGACACACAGCTAAGTAGTTAGCTTTCTATTAGCACTTTATTTTTTAATTTTACATTATATTCCATATTGTGTAAAGGACCAGAAAAAAAAAATTGGCGCATGCAGCTGCCCTTTTCTGAGTTTGAGCCCCTGCCCCTCTATAAGATAGATAGATAGATAGATAGTAACTTTATTGATCCCTTGGGGAGGTTCCCCTCAGGAAATTTAAGTTCCAGTGCAACATCGCAATAAGTACAGGTTGAATAAGAACACACAAAGTAGTATAAAAACACACATCTTACACAGTAAAAACACACATTATAAATACCGGGAGGAGTGCAAAACAGTGTGCAAATTGCGAGTATATGCATTGTAAATATAAATATATATATATATATATATATATATATATATATATATATGTGTATATGTATGTATGTATGTATATGTACAGGAAAGTATATATGTATATGTGCAGGAGGTAGCAACCGGTTTTGGGTAACTGAAGGATAAGTTACGACTGTAGTCAAATGGGTATTACATTTTTAAGTATCCAGTAATAAATAATAAGAGTCTGAATGAGTTTTCAGGTGCTCCTCCTGTTATGTGTCCTGTTTCCTCCCCCTACCACTGTGGAGTTGTACAGTTTGATGGCACGGGGGACAAATTAGTTTTTGAGTCTGTTAGTGTTGGTCCTGGGGAGCAGCAGCCTGTCGCTAAACAAGCTTCTCTGGTTGGTGATGGCCGTGTGCAGAGGATGGCTGGCATTGTCCATAATGGCCAGCAGTTTGTTCAATGTTCTTTCCTCTGCCACTGACACCAAAGAGTCCAGCTTCATGCCTACCACAGAGCCGGCACGCCTGATCAGCTTGTCCAGCCTGGAGGAGTCTTTCTTTGTCGTGCTGCCCCCCCTGCACACCACAGCATACAACAGGACACTGGCAACCACTGACTGGTAGAACATCCACAGGAGTTTGCTGCAGATGTTGAAGGATCTCCGCCTCCTCAGGAAGTAAAGCCGGCTCTGCCCCTTCCTGTAGAGGTGGTCAGTGTTCTTAGACCAGTCCAGCTTGTTGTCCAGCACCAGCCCGAGGTACCTGTAGCTGCCCACCACCTCAACGTCTGCCCCCTCAATCTGGACCGGCTGGGGGGGTGGTCTAGATTTCCCAAAGTCTATGACCAGTTCTTTGGTTTTGGAAGTGTTGAGCTGCAGGTGGTTAGCCTGGCACCAGACGACAAAGTCCCTCACCAGACTCCTGTACTCCTCCTCCTAGTCCTCCCTGATACACCCCATGATGGCCGTGTCATCCGCAAACTTCTGGATGTGACACGCCTCAGAGTTGTAGCTGAAGTCCGAGGTGTACAGGGTGAAGAGGAGGGGACCAGCACAGTCCCCTGAGGTGCTCCTGTGCTGCTGACCACAGTGTCTGATGTGATGCCCTTGAGCCTGACATACTGTGGCCTGTCGGTGAGGTAGCTGGAGATCCATGAGACCAGGCGTGGGTCCACTTGCATCCTGGCCAGCTTGTCCTGAAGCAGAGGAGGCTGGATGGTGTTGAAGGCACTTGAAAAATCCAGGAATAAAATCCTGACTGTGCCTCTGCTCTTGTCCAGGTGCATGTGGGCTCAATGCATATAATCATGTGTACGTCCCTGTACTTCAGCATTAATCTCAGTGTCATATAAATAACAGGAAAAACAAAAAATACAAATGTTCAAAGGGCAAGAAAAGTGAAAGAGATTAATCAATTTGTACAAATGTAAGAAATGTGAGAAAACACAATATCATCATCAACAGGTGGTGTGCATTATCTTCAAATGATTTAATCTATTCTATTAGTCATGTATGTACACAGTTACAGTGCAGAAGCATCACAGGATAATACACTTAGTTTCAGCTTCTGATTTCAATTTTCAGTTTTCAGCTTTAATCCGATCCTCTTTCTGACATAGAAGCAACTTTTCTGACAATTTTATTCTTCACAAAATTATGAAAGAGTTTTAACAAGAAGTGTGAAACAAAATGTTTTCTTTACTTTCATTGTTCTGGTTTTGACAGTACAATCACTAGTTGTACAAATTTGGAGATACTAGGTTCCACCTCTTTTCTTTGATTGAATTTAACAACTTCTCCAGTTCTTTGACTGTTGAGGCAGTTTTGAGTGCTCCTCATTTAGCTTCACCTATTGAACTACACATATGTGGTTTATAATATTGTTCATGCCATAGTTCAAACTAGCTCCACCTCCAGCAGCTACAATACTACAATATTACAGGCTATTGTTGCCCAGGCAATTGCCCATTTGGCCTCTGTGGCTGAGCTGGGAACCCCTGCTCTTATACAGTATCAGTCAGAGGAACCAAACCACTGCTCTTAAATCATCTCAGTGTCATATAAGTAATAAGGAAAATGTACAAATGTTTCAAGGGTAAAAAAAGGTGACAGAGATTAATTAATCATCAGTTTGTATGAAAGTAAGAAATGTGAGTAAACCCAATATCATCATTAATAATTGATTTACATTATCTTCAAATGATTTCATTTGCTCTATTACTTATGGACGCAGTTACAGTGCAACAGCATCATGAAATAATACACTTACGTTTCTCTAATATTTTAATTCGTTCCTGCTGCCTGGCAATTTGATCATTCTTCTGAGCCAGCTCATGAGCCAGAGCATGACAGAGGGTCAATGAGGCATCAAAGAGCTTTTGGTGCTCTTCTCTTAATTTATTTTCATTTCTACCTTTGGCCTTCAAGAAAGTGGCCTCTATTATTTCATTAACTGACGAAAGAACAGACTTGACTTCGTCCAGAGCAGAATTTAGTTCCTGAGACATTTCCTTCTCTTCGATAGACTTCATCACCAGCTCCAGTTTTTCGACCGCAACCATTATCTCCTTGCATTTCTCTTTATCCTTCACTTTCTTGTAGAGATTGTAGAACAACTGTATACATTCATAGATGGATTTTAAGACGGTTGGGACCACAACCACGGCCAGCTCCATAGATGCAGATCTACTGAAACAGAATAAAGCAGCATTAATCAGACATGAATAAATTAGCACAGTAATTCTAGTTGAGGCAGTAATGTGTACTGATTCTGAACAAAATCTAATTATTAAGTGAGGTAAACTATACTGGGCTGGGTAAAGTTTGCAAACTTTCATGTGACTACTATAATTTTCTAATCTGGCACCTCTATCAGTGCTAATAGACCAGACAACATCATTTGTCTGTGTTTTCTCTGTCACACATCACTTAATCAATAATGATGTCTTACAATGTGACAGCCCTGTGGCTCAGGTCTGGTTACAGTAGGTTTAGTTTGGGTTAAAATGATCACTTTGTTAAGGTGAGAGAAATATATACTCCTTATGTTCTTAAAGTGTTTCCATAATTATAATAATCATATAATGAACAATGAGATTAAACTTTCAGTCTGATGTAATTTATGTTCTGATTTTCTCTTCTAGTGTAGATTAAACCTTGTTCTATGACAGTGATGTACCTGGATCTATTTATTAACATGGAGATCAAGCCTGCACTTCCCACACTGTGTCATTTCCTCTGTCTCTGCCTCCCATTTCCTGTCTCTCTCTCTACTGTACAATAAAGAGAGGAGAGGAGGAGAGGAGAGGAGAGGACTGCTCCGTGAAGTAGCAGTGTGGTATTTGAAGGCAAGGCAACAGAAAATGTCGAAGTTGCAATAAAAATACTCTATGGTGAAGTTTTAAAGACACCACAACCTTATTATGATCAGTTTCAATGAAAAAATGTGGACCTACCTGCCTGCCTATATTCACATCAAGTGCAACACGATTTTGCAAATAGCTTAAATGAAACGCTTCTAAAAATAAATAAATAGCACCACGGCAAAAAAAAAAAAAAAAAAAAAAAAAAAGATCAAGTGAACATGACCTGGAGCTCCTTTATTTAATAAAAAGAAAACTTAGCAACATATGGGTACAGCAAGTAGCCTACAGATAAAGAGCTGAACCTGTTGAACTTTAAGAGATCTCTGCACTTTTTGTTTTATATATAATAAAACTATTGCTTGAACCATTTCAACCAAGATCAGAGTTTGTGTTATTCTACAAAAGTTTAAGGTTTTTTTTATCACAGATTTTCACAGTGTACAAAATCAAACAAACAGTAAACTGTATTCAGTCTAATCCCAAGTGTGTTATTCTAAAATTTGACACCAAAATTTAAATTTTTACTGCAAATTAATATCGGTTCTAAATATCGGTTATCGGTTTCCTTGATTACTAATAATCGGCCCTTAAAAAACCATATTGGTCGATCCCTAGTTTGACTTCCTCCCATCAGAAAGGCAGTAGGGCCTCGACGACCACAACACCAGGCCACTCCTCTTCCTCCCCTTTCATGTTCACACATATTGTTGTACCGGAATGTTCTTGCTTGTGCAGGCATAAAGGCTTTTGGTTTTACATGATAGTAGTTGTTTAGTAGAGCAGTAGAGTATTTCTGTATGTCTCACAACATGTCTAGAGTTGGTGCAGAAAGTCACTGCTAAGAAATAATGCCCCCCAAAAAATGCAATTTGTACTTATTTACAGCTCGATATATGAATAAAAACTTTAAAAAAACTTAAAAGTGGAGCTCATACCTGTGCTGCTGTGAAGTCTGTCTGCCTCGATTAAATTTTCATGTACCCTTTGTCTTCTTTAAAGAGGAAGAGGAAGAGGAAAAGAGAGGTGGGAAGTCATTACCATTACCCCAACCCCAGAAAGAAGAGTGTTACCATTGAGGACACTGAGGTCATGTCCTCAGTATTGTTTTCTTGAAATTTAATTTCATTGTGAAGCAAAAATAGCCATCAAGATAATTATCCTTGCATCAACGGACCGTCACGTGACACGTACTTGCAAATACTGCTGCTATGTCAAAATGAAAGTAGTCGGTTATAGCCAGCGCCGGAGTGAGGCCTTGAAATCCACTGGGAGTTTGTCCCAACTGGTTTCCAATTTAACTGGTTTCCTTACCAAACAGCTCCAGCTGTGTTGCGTCAGCAGATTTGTCATAAATTCACAAATATACATAACAGCATATTACTGGAGATGTAGATGTAGATGCAGTAACATTATTAAACATGTTGGTGGAAATGACACCCGACTACGCCAATCGTAAGTCACAAAAATTAATGTTGAGTCAGTATGTAAATTCTCTAAAACAATGTCGGACTCTGTAGTTTTCTTTGGGCCCCTGCCTAATTTTATTAGTGATGACATGTATAGCCGCATGTCATCATTCAACCGCTGGTTGTCGAGGTGGTGTTCAGATAATAATGTGTGCTTCATTGAAAATTGGCAGACTCTCTGGGGAAGACCTGGTCTGATTAGGAGAGACGGCATACATCCCACTTTGGATGGAGCTGCTCTCATATCTAGAAATATGGCCACATTTAGTGACCCAAACCCATGACAACCCAGAGTCCAGACTAGGAGACAGAGCTGCAGTCTTACACGCTTCTCTTTGCTTCCATTAGAGCAGTTACCCACCCGATTACATATAGAAACTGTGTCTGTCCCCCGACCACCTAAACCAGTATTCACAAAAATCCGATTAAAATTAATACCACTTCAGTAATGGATCAAAATAAGAGAGTTAAATGTGGACTCTTGTATTAATCAATTATATAATATCAGATCATCATATTGACTTATTCTGATTCTTATAAATCATTTGAAAGTCTTGTTCTCAGTCTTTCTCATCCAGCCTGGAAAACTTTACAGCCAGTTTTATTTGTTGTAATATACCGTCCTCCTGGCCCGTATGCCCAATTTTTATCTGTCTTCTCAGAGTTTTTATCAAATTTAGTCCTTAGTACTGATAAAGTAATTATAGTAGGCGACTTTAACATTCATGTGGATGTTGATAATGACAGCCTTAACACTGCATTTATTGCTTTATTGGATTCAATTGGCTTCTCTCAAAATGTGAATGAACCCACTCACTGTTATAACCACACCCTCGACCTTGTTCTGACAGATGGTATTGAAGCTGAACATTTAATAGTTTTCCCTCATAATCCTTCTTTATCAGACCATTATTTAATAACGTTTGAATTTCTATTACTGGACTATACGCCGTTAGTCAAACATGTTCTTACTAGATGTCTGTCTGATGGTGTTGTCACTAAATTTAAAGAAATAATTCCATCAGTACTGAACTCAATGTCATGTCTCAATACAACAGAGATGACTTATTCTGACTTTAGTCCCCCCCAGATTGACTGTGTTGTTGATAGCGCGTTAATAAATTCCTGTTAAGGATGTAAAAAAACAAAACAAACGGCCGTATTACAGTTTCTTGTAATACGGGGTTGTGTGTGTTGAGCCGCTGCTTCTCTGTCTGTTGCGGCTCCGCTCGGTCACAGAGCCGAGAGAGAGAGAGAGAGAGAGAGAGAGAGAGAGCTGCTGCCCCATGGATAACTGAGGAGACGTGACAGTGGAGCAACTTGAACCTGTGAGTTATGGTCTAACTAGTCTCCGTCCACTTATTCAACGTGCTTAAATAAGAGTAATATTTCAGAAAAATGCTCTATTTTAATCAATGTGTCAGCTTCTATTTTGCCGGACGTCAATTCAGCACAGAGCAGATCGTGCGGGACAGGAAATCGTGTTCAAAATACAAAATAAAACACCGGGTTAATTTTCAAAATAAAATGCACCGTGTTTACGGCGGATCATATTTCCCTCACTACAGATCTGAAGTACAGGTCCGAGGTTTAGATATAAAGTTTATTGTGACTTTGATAATGTGAATGAACTCATGTTTACAATAATTTGTTGACACAAAAGAAATGGCAATTGCATATCACGTTCACCTACACAGGACACACAGCTAAGTAGTTAGCTTTCTATTAGCACTTTATTTTTTAATTTTACATTATATTCCATATTGTGTAAAGGACCGGAAACATTTTTGGCACGTGCAGCTGCCCTTTTCTGAGTTTGAGCTCCTGCCCCTCTATAATCATGTGCACATCCCTGCTTCACACACTGATATCACATTCAGATAAATCCTGAAGTCAAAGACTAATCCAATTCTTAGACTGTTGTTTTTTTAGTTGGAGCCTCAGCATGAACTGTTGGCCGAGTTATTAATATTGTGTCAGTGCTGCGTTCACTGCTCGTTTCTGCTGCCATCAAGTGGTCAAACTAGTTATTACACGTTAGGACAGTATTTTTAAACAGTCAGGTGTCCATATGAGTAGTGAAAGAGGTTTTTAAAGTATCTGATCAGCTTCTATTGATCTTCAGCAGTGTGAATTACTATAGTTATTATAGTTACTATGGTAACAGTGTGAGTTACTATAGTTATTACAGTTACTATGGTAACAGTGTGAGTTACTATAGTTATTATAGTTACTATGGTAACAGTGTGAGTTGGTCATATCAAGTGATATCTGACACATTTACAGTCTTTTTAGCATCAGATTCCCTCTTAGTGTTTCCTGTTGAGCTGTGGTGGAAGTATAGTAACAAAAAGACTTTGCTACTAAAAACACTGTAACGCTGAAACATAGAAGATGAAGATTTGACTCATTCAGACGCTGAAGCTTAATATTAGCTTCACATCAACTTTTAAATCCATGTTTCAACAGAAGGAGGACTGTGGATTTAGTCCTCCATCACTTCAGTATGGTCAGTATGAACAGGAGGAATCATTACAGCAGGAAAAACACACTTCATGTTAATTTGGGTTCCTGACTGTTGATTTAAGACAGACTTTCCTTTAATATACATTTTCTCTATTGGTTAATTGGAGATTATAATTAGATATAAAGGAACAACATAGAAGCAAATTTTCTGACAATTTTATTCTTCACAAAATTATGAAAGAGTTTTAACAAGAAGTGTGAAACAAAATGTTTTCTTAACCCACATTGTTCTGGTTACAATCACTAATTCTGAACAAGAATCAATCATTTAATTTAAGGAGCAATCATTAAAGATTCAAAGCCCCACATGAAAGATAAAATCATCTCGCTGTGAAACTACTTTTACTTAATTAAAGGATCTAAGACCTTCTTCCATCACTGATCATATGTTGTTTTTAACAGATATACTTCAGAATTAATCTCAATGTCACATAAATAACAAGAAAATCAAAAAATACAAATGTTCAAAGGGCAAGAAAGGTGAGAGAGATTAATCAGTTTGTACAAAAGTCATCAACAGCTGGTGTACATTATCTTCAAATCATTTCATCTATTCTATTAGTATGTATGTACACAGTTACAGTGCAGCAGCATCACAGGATAATACACTTAGTTTCAGCTTCTGATTTCAATTTTCGGTTTTCAGCTTTGATCCGATCGTTTTCATCTTCTTTCTGACATAGAAGCAAATTTTCTGACAATTTTATTCTTCACAAAATTATGAAAGAGTTTTAACAAGAAGCGTGAAACTAAATGTTTTCTTTACTTCCATTGTTCTGGTTTTGACAGTACAATCACTAATTCTGAATAAGAATCAATCATTTAATTTAAGCGTAAAATCATCTCGCTGTGAAACTACTTTTTCTTCATTAAAGGATCGAAGACCTTCTTCCATCACTGATCATATGTTGTTTTTAACAGATATACTTTTGAATTTGTGTCAGGGTCACATAATTATGAAAGAGTATTAAATATTTTAATCAATGAAACAAATTTGAAGATATTAGTTTCCACCTCTTTTCTTTGATTGAATTTAACAACTTCTCCAGTTCTTTGACTGTTGAGGCAGTTTTGAGTGCTCCTCATTTAGCTTCTCCTCCTGAACTACACATATGTGGTTTATAATATTGTTCATGCCATAGTTCAAACTAGCTCCACCTCAAGCAGCTACAATATTACAATATTACAGGCTATTGTTGCCCAGGCAATTGCCCATTTGCCCTCTGTGGCTGAGCTGGGAACCCCTGCTCTTATACAGTATCAGTCAGAGGAACCAAACCACTGCTCTTAAATCATCTCAGTGTCATATAAGTAATAAGGAACATTTACAAATGTTTCAAGGGCAAAAAAGGTGACAGAGATTAATTAATCATCAGTTTGTATGACAGTAAGAAATGTGAGTAAACCCAATATCATCATTAATAATTGATTTACATTATCTTCAAATTATTTCATTTACTCTATTACTTATGGACGCAGTTACAGTGCAACAGCATCATGAAATAATACACTTACGTTTCTCTAATGTTTTAATTCATTTCTGCTGCCTGGCCATTTCATCATTCTTCTAAGCCAGCTCATGAGTCAGAGCCTCAGAGAGCGTCAATGAGGCTTCACAGAGCTTTTCGTACTCTTCTCTTAATTTATTTTTATATTTCAAGGATTTAAATGTGGCCTTGAAGAAGTTGGCTTGGGTGCATTTCTCTATTACTTTATTAACTGACAAAAGAACATCCCTGACTTCGTCCAGAGCAGACTTTAGTTCCTGAGACATTTCCTTCTCTTCGATAGACTTCACCGACTGCTCCAGTTTTTCGACCGCAACCTTAATCTCCTTGCATTTCTTCTTATTTGCCTTCACCCTCTTGTACAGTTTGTAGAACGACTCTATACTGTTAAAGATAAATTTTAAGATGTCTGGGCCCACAGCCGTGACCAGCTCCATAGATGCAGATCTACTGAAACAGAATAGCATTAATCAGACATGAATAAATGAGCACAATAACTCTAGTTGAGGCAGTAATGTGTACTGATTCTGAACAAAATGTAATTATTAAGTGAGGTGAACTATACTGGGCTGGGTAAAGTTTGCAAACTTTCATGTGACTACTATAATTTTCTAATCTGGCACCTCTATCAGTGCTAATAGACCAGACATCATCATTTGTCTGTGCTTTCTCTGTCACACATCACTTAATCAATAAT
The DNA here is from genome assembly GCA_021039105.1 of Scomber colias. Classification (NCBI taxonomy): domain Eukaryota; kingdom Metazoa; phylum Chordata; class Actinopteri; order Scombriformes; family Scombridae; genus Scomber; species Scomber colias. Next base: position 156,952 of record JAJDFG010000335.1, read on the forward strand.
GATGTCTTACAATGTGACAGCCCTGTGGTTCAGGTCTGGTTACAGTAGGTTTAGTTTGGGTTAAAATGATCACTTTGTTAAGGTGAGAGAAACATGCTTTTATCGTTTACCATATAGTTATTGTCTTACAAACCATTCAAAGCTTTATGTACTCCTTATGTTCTTAAAGTGTTTCCATAATTATAATAATCATATAATGGACAATAAGATCAGTCAGAGATTCAGTCTGATGTAATTTATGTTGTGATTTTCTCTTCTAGTGTAGGTTAAACCTTGTTGTTCTATGACAGTAATGTACCTGCATCTATTTATTAACATGGAGATCAAAGGCTTTTGGTTAATTTCTGACCGTTTTACTGATAATTATTATATATACTAATCAATTAACTTTGGACAGAGCCAGTCTGTTCCCTCTACTTCCAGCTGAGCTAAGCTTATTGCCTGTTAGTTTTATATCAGTATCAATCTTATCTGCTAACTCTCAGCAAGAAATTAAATCACTGAATTTATAGGGTTATTTTTTCTGTGTTGTGTTGTATAAGTCATGTATTTGATATATACTTTAATACTTTTTGATGTCACACATTTAGACCTGTCAATGTTTCTAGTTTTCAATCTTTTTATTCAGCTCTGATCTGTTCCTCTATCAGATGATAAGCTTTGTGGTACTTTCTGTATACAGAGAAAAATCATAAGAAACATGTAAATCATGTGATGTGTTGTCTGAACTACAGAACATTAATCTGTTGTCACAATAGAACAATACTATAAATTCAATGTTATCTTTGTTTAAATGTGTTGGTAAAATGACACATCTGAACCAAAACTAGAATAAGTGCTTCTTTGTTTCTAAACAATATGTATATGATATTATCATGTGACATTTCAAAGTTCAGTCTCATAAACCTAAACATGCTGAAAGTGTTCATACCTGTGGGACTTCTGGGAAATGACACAGATAACATTCAAACCTCACTCTCTCATGAAAGTGTGTGTGTGTGTGTGTGTGTGTGTGTGTGTGTGTGTGTGTGTGTGTGTGTGTGTGTGTGTCGTCTGTCAAGCTTTTACAGTAAAACAAAGACAGCCACCTCCATGAGGGCGTGTGAGGTTTGCATGTCATCTGTGCAATAAACCAGAAGGTATGAACACTGTCCACATACTTCAGACAAGTATCGATTACTGTCCCTGCAACTGCATTCAATGCTCACAAACTCTACATGCAGACTTTAAAAGGAAACTTTTTTTACCACCATGTCTTCTCTTACATTGAGTTATTTTAGTTACGGCCTAAACTAAACTTCAAGAAAAAAATACAGAGGACATGACCTCGGTGTCCTCAATGGTATCTACGGCCATGATTGTTCTGACTTATGATGGTAAATTCAGTCTGTTAGTCAAAAATCTGCTGCATGAAGGTATCTGCAGAGGTGGAAAGGAACGAATTACATTTACTCGCGTTACTGTAATTGAGTAGTTTTTTTGTGTACTTGTACTTTTTAAAAGTAGTTTTAAAAATCTGTAATTTTACTTTTACTTAAAAGTGGAGCTCGGGCGGTGTTTAGCTCAGTGGGTAGAGCACCCACCCCACTGCAAAACACAAACAAACCCGGGATAGTAAGTATCTGCAAAGTATGATTACTGACTAACTTATGGTCCAAACAACAAGTACAATTAAATTAATAAGTTATGGGACAAATGGTGTGCTCTCACCCACTTTGTACCACTAAAGAGTGGTATCAATCTTCTCTGCTAACTCTCAGCAAGTAATTAATTAACTGAATTTATAGGATTATTTTTGTCTGTGTTATATTGTATAAATCATGTATTTGATACATGTTATAAAGATATAACATGTTAATGAGTAAGCCTCAGAGCTGCTGTACGTGGGTTAATAGTAGTATATAATATATATAAATAAGCAGAGTTTTTAAATGAATTCAGTTAGTTAGAGACCAGTTAGAGATCAAAAACCTTAAAAAGATTATTTAACTGTGACAGGATGTTTTCAAGCAGCCTTTCCTGGAACCGAGTGCAACAGCTGAAGAAGTGAAAGTAACTTTGTGACCGCACGCCAAACACAGCGTTCTTATTCTTTGGTATATCTGGTACATCTGAGAAACCTCATGTTGTCAATGTGTTGCAACAGACACAACAGCAACGACCCATTGCTTCAACCTGCTCATCCTGTTCAGGCTCTGATTACTTGAGAAATACTTCATGGTTGACATCCAACAGCTTGGGTGTTGTTGTGGGCCACCAAAGGTACATAATGGAGGGATAATTATGAAGTATGAATTAATGAGGAGATAAACAATAACTAGTATCAGATGCATAACTTTACTCGAGGGCGTGCAAGAAGATTAATTATTGTTGAACTCCTACTTAATCCCCCCACCTACACACACACACGCTCACATTGGACTGCTCCGTAGACTGTACAAGTTTACAGAGTACTGCAATTATACTGCAATATGTGCTCTATATATATATTGACACAGCTGTAGACTTTTTCAACTGTAAATACCCTGCCCAGTAAATGTCCAAGTCACAATGCTCAGTGGACCAATTACAGAGGTCTTCATCAATGTTTTAAATGTTTAGGCCATACATTTATATCAGAAATATAAAAACTATCAGCTATTCTTCCAAGTCAGGCACAGAAAACTAAATTGTCTAATTGTCCATTTATTTACTCCACTTGTTTTTTTCTCCGTTCTTTCTCACTAATCGGCTGTTTTACACCCTCTTTCACACTCCCTCATTGTCCTGACTTGGTTCACCTACTACACTCAAGCCTTAACTTATACTTAATTAATATAATAATAATAAATAATCACAGCTGAGACAGAGATGGAGGACTGAGCAAAGATAAACTGAACTGACCTGAGATGAACTGAAGTAATGTGAAATGATTCTGAACTAAAGTGAACTTAAGTGAGATTGTCTGCAAACGTATATATGATCATTAGAATTTACTATACATCCTTAAATTAAAACAACCATATACCTGGTTTGAGCAAGTGACTCCATGACAACACATAGGAGTGCTTTATAATATTGTGAATTAAGTAGTTGAAACACACATAGTAGTTAACTTTTCAAAAGTTACTTTTTGTTGCATTTTGAAGTAGGTTTGTTTTGTATGCAGAACTTTTATTTAAAATATTTTAAAAGTACTTTGGATTATTGTTTTTGTGCGTTCACTTAAAGATCTGAATACTTCTTCCACCACTGCTAATGAAGACAGAGGCTGATATAAATGCAGTGTGGTGACTTAAAGGTCAGAGAAAGTAACATGAAGGTTTATGTTTCGACTTCAGAACTGACAGTAAAGTTATTGGTGGGTAAACCAGCGCTGAGGTGTCCTTACCTTGTGAGTGAGTAGTGGATCAGGCTGTGGTTGTACTGTGGTTGTACTGGGATGATTCAGGTGTGATTGTGTTTAACTGGAGAGAGTAGGAATGATTATGACAAGAAAAACATCACACTAACATCCTCTACTGTATTTTTCAGTTTTTATAAAACCTGACAGAGAGCTGAACATATTTGGGTCTGTAAATAACTTGTTCATACAGTTTTTTAGTAAAATAGTTATCATACAGTTATTAAGACAAGTGAAACTATTTAATTATAACTACTGACACAGAGTGACATTACTCAGACATCAGATTATATTCATATCATTTTAAACCTTTGAATACTACAGAAATATGAGAATATAGTGTTTGTCATTCATCATACATTGTTCTCAAGGCTGTAGCCAGCATTTTTCAAATACCATGGTCAAAAAGAAGACCACAACTCATATATTAGTTAATTTTAACCCATGATGTATTTATATAAAAAGCTTTCTTGCTGTGCATTTCTCAGTCATGCTCACTCTTGTGCTCCAGTTCTTTCTTATCACTTCTAATTTTGCAACTTAAATCAACTCCTATTTCATTATTCTACAACTTCCATGGTCGTAAATTTAAAAATTATAACTGCAATATATTATTTTCTTTATTTGTTCTTAAAATGTGTACTGGTGCACGGCCTATCAGGAGAGTCTGCTTAAAGGAAACTTTCGCACGTCCTTTTTTATCTTGTAGAAAGAGAAAGAGAAAGATACAGGTGCATGGCGGTTTCACTTCCTCCCATCAGAAAGCCCTCGACGACCACAACACCAGCCCACTCCTCTTCCTTCCCTTTTCTGTATATATATATTGTTGTACCGGAATGTTCTTGCTTGTGCAGGCATAAAGGCTTTTGGTTTTACGTAATAGCAGTTGTTTAGTAGAGCAGTAGAGTATTTCTGTATGTCTCACAACACATCTAGAGTTGGTGCAGAAAGTCATTGCCAACAAATAATGCCCCCCAAAAAATGTAATTTGTACTTTAAACTTTGGCCTTTGTACGGATTAAAGAAACGAGATATTACGTTTAAAAGTGAGCTTCAGGGTTGGTTACCTTTGGACAGAGACAGGCTAACGGTTTCCCTCTGCTTTCAGTCTTTATGCTAAGTTAAACTAATTGCCTGTTGGTTTCATATTTCATATGTTTTGGGTTGGGTTTTAGATTAAGATTAAACAGTTTGAATTTATAACTCGATATATAAATAAAACTTAAAAGTGGAGCTCGTACCTGTGCTGCTGTGAAGTTTGTCAGCTTCAATTAAATTTTCACGCACCCTTTGTCTTCTTGAAAGAGGAAGAGAGAGGTGGGAGGTCATTACCAGTATTACCCCTCCCAGCCAGGATTTTTCAAATACCAAGGTCAAAAAGAAGACTACAACTTATATATTAATTAATCCTAACCCATGATGTATTTATATAAAAAGCTTTCTTGCTGTGCATTTCTCAGTCATGGTCACTCTTGTGCTCCAGTTCTTTCTTATCACTTCTAATTTTGCAACTTAAATCAACTCCTATTTCTTTATTCTACAACTTCCATGGTGGTAAATTTAAAAATTATAACTGCAATATATTATTTTATTTTTCTATTTACTCGCGTTACTGTAATTGAGTAGTTTTTTTGTGTACTTGTACTTTTTAAAAGTAGTTTTAAAAATCTGTAATTTTACTTTTACTTAAAAGTGGAGCTCGGGCGGTGTTTAGCTCAGTGGGTAGAGCACCCACCCCACTGCAAAACACAAACAAACCCGGGATAGTAAGTATCTGCAAAGTATGATTACTGACTAACTTATGGTCCAAACAACAAGTATAATTAAATTTATAAGTTATGATACAAATGTAGTCCATGGGGACAAATGGTGTGCTCTCACCCACTTTGTCACACTGCTGTATGTGGGTTAAATAACTTTGGACAGAGCCAAGTTGTTTCCTCTACTTCCAGCTTCATATTGACTGTAGACTCTAGAGAGTGGTATCAATCTTCTCTGCTAACTCTCAACAAGTAATTAATTAACTGAATTTATTGGGTTATTTTTCTGTGTTGTATAAGTCATGTATTTGATACATGTTATAAAGATATAACATGTTAATGAGTAAGCCTCAGAGCTGCTGTACGTGGGTTAATAGTAGTATATAATATATATAAATAAGCAGAGTTTTTAAATGAATTCAGTTAGTTAGAGACCAGTTAGAGATCAAACACCTTAAAAAGATTATTTAACTGTGACAGGATGTTTTCAAGCAGCCTTTCCTGGAACCGAGTACAACAGCTGAAGAAGTGAAAGTAACTTTGTGACCGCACGCCAAACACAGCGTTCTTATTCTTTGGTATTTATCCGGCACATCGGAGGCATCTCATGTTGTGCCAATGCATTGCAACAACAGACACAACAGCAACGACCCATTAGTTCAACCTGCTCATCTTGTTCAGGCTCTGATTACGTAAGAAATACTTCATGGTTGACATTCAACAGCTTAGGTGTTGTTATGGGCCACCAAAGGTACATAATGGTGGGATAATTATGAAGTATGAATTAATGAGGAGATAAACAATAACTAGTATCAGATGCATAACTTTACTCAAGGGCGTGCAAAAAGAGTAATTATTGTTGAACTCCGAGTTAATCCCCCCACCTACACACACGCTCACATTGGACTGCTCCGTAGACTGTACAAGTTTACAGAGTACTGCAATTATACTGCAATATGTGCTCTATATATATATTGACACAGCTGTAGACTTTTTCAACTGTAAATACCCTACCCGGTAAATGTCTAAGTCACAATGCGCAATGGACCAATTACAGAGGTCTTTATCAATGTTGTAAATGTTTAGGCCATAAATTTATATCAGAAATATAAAAACTATCAGCTATTCTTCCCAGTCAGGCACAGAAAACTAAATTGTCTAATTGTCCATTTATTTACTCCACTTGTTTTTCTCCTTTCTTTCTCACTAATTGGCTGTTTTTTCACCCTCTGTATTCCCTTATTGTCCTGACTTGGTTCACCTACTACACTCAGGCCTTAACTTATACTTAATTAATATAATAATAATAAATAATCACAGCTGAGACAGAGATGGAGGACTGAGCAAAGATAAACTGACCTGACCTGAGATGAACTGAAGTAATGTGAAATGATTCTGGACTAAAGTGAACTTAAGTGAGATTGTCTGCAAACTTATATATGATAATTAGAATTTACTATACGTCCTTCAAATTAAAACAACCATATACTTGGTTTGAGCAAGTGACTCCATGACAACACATAGGAGTGTTTTATAATATTGTGAATTAAGTAGTTGAAACACACATAGTAGTTTCAAAAGTTACTTTTTGTTGCATTTTGAAGTAGGTTTGTTTTGTAGGCAGAACTTTTATTTAAAATATTTTAAAAGTATTTTTAGATTATTGTTTTTGTGCTTTCACTTAAAGATCTGAATAATTCTTCCACCACTGCTAATGAAGACAGAGGGTGATATAAATGCAGTGTGGTGACTTAAAGGTCAGAGAAAGTAATATGAAGGTTTATGTTTCGACTTCAGAACTGACAGTAAAGTTATTGTTGGGTAAACCAGTGATGAGGTGTCCTTACCTTGTGAGTGAGTAGTGGATCAGGCTGTGGTTGTACTGTGGTTGTACTGGGATGATTCAGGTGTGATTGTGTTTAACTGGAGAGAGTAGGAATGATTATGACAAGAAAAACATCACACTAACATCCTCTGCTGTGTTTTTCAGTTTTTATAAAACCTAACAGAGAGCTGAATATATTTGGGTCTGTAAATAACTTGTTCATACAGTTTTTTAGTAAAATAGTTATCATACAGTTATTAAGACAAGTGAAACTATTTAATTATAACTACTGACACAGAGTGACATTACTCAGACATCAGATTATATTCATATCATTTTAAACCTTTGAATACTACAGAAATATGAGAATATAGTGTTTGTCATTCATCATACATTGTTCTCAAGGCTGTAGCCAGGATCTTTCAAATACCATGGTCAAAAAGAAGACCACAACTCATATATTAGTTAATTTTAACCCATGATGTATTTATATAAAAAGCTTTCTTGCTGTGCATTTCTCAGTCATGGTCACTCTTGTGCTCCAGTTCTTTCTTATCACTTCTAATTTTGCAACTTAAATCAACTCCTATTTCATTATTCTACAACTTCCATGGTGGTAAATTTAAAAATTATAACTGCAATATTATTATTATTATTTTCTTTATTTGTTCTTAAAATGTGGACTGGAGCACGGCCTAAACTAAACTTCAAGAAAAAAATACAGAGGACATGACCTCGGTGTCCTCAATGGTATCTACGACCATGATTGTTCTGACTTATGATGGTAAATTCAGTCTGTCAGTCAAAAATCTGCTGCATGAAGGTATCTGCAGAGGTGGAAAGGAACGAATTACATTAACTTGCGTTACTGTTATTGAGTAGTTTTTTTCGCACGTCCTTTTTTTTATCTTGTAGAAAGAGAAAGAGAAAGATACAGGTGGATGGTGGTTTGACTTCCCACCTTCAGAAAGGCAGTAGGGCCTAGTTGGTACAGAAAGTCACTGCCAAGAAATAATGCCCCCCAAAAAATGCAATTTGTACTTTAAACTTTGGCCTTTGTACGGATTAAAGAAACGAGATACGACGTTTATAAATAAGCTTCAGGGTTGGTTACCTTTGGACAGAGACAGGCTAACTGTTTCCCTCTGCTTTCAATCTTTATGCTAAGTTAAACTAATTGCCTTTGGTTATTATTTCATATGTTTTGGGTTGGGTTTTAGAATAAGATTATTGCCCCCTCGAGCACGCGCTAGAGCAGGAGTGTTTTCATTTGATGACAGGGACCTAATGACATGGAGAGACAGAAAATAAAGCTCTCGGGGGCACAAAACAGAAAACGGAAAACGGAAGAGGGAGAAAGAGAAAGATTTTGCAGGGATGAAAAAAAACTTCTCAAAGTGGTTGAAAGACAGTAGGTAAGTTATGTCAGTGTATCAAGAGGAGGCTTATAAACATTCAGGTTAGCTAAAGCTACTACTAGTAAAACAACAGGTTACTGTTGTCTGATCAGTACAAGAAAAATAAAGGAACTGGTTTGTGGTTATTTTTTTTGACTAGATGGTGAATCATAAAACAGATAAATTATAGAACTTGGGAGTGATACACTTGAGTTTAATGTCTTCACTCGGATATAACACTACAGTGCTGTTGTGATGTATCTGATAAGTCAGATCAGATGCAGCGTCCAGGCAATCAGTAACTGATATCCAATAAGGACAGGGTTAGGGTTAGGTCCATGTGGTTTGACTGCTTGCTGTATTTTTGAAACCTCCTTAACACAAAGTTCATGTCATTCAGGTGTGAGGATGGAGAGAAAGAATCAGGACACACATCTGAGCTGGCGATGCTCACTAGGGGCACTATCGTAAATCTCATGACTGTGATGTCGTCTTAACCCTTAAAGGGGCATTTCACTCAAATCATGCAAATAATACAAACACAAATAATACTAATACAATAACATAAAGTGACTGAAATTACAGCTGGATTACATAACCATTAAAAAAAAAATCAGGCGGGGGTGCCGGGGGGGGGGGGGGGTGTGGGGGGGGGCGCCTGCAATGTATCTGCATACCCCTCAGAAAGTAGGTAGTTGCGCCCCTGACGCGATGTATGAATTAAACTTAAAAGTGGAGCTCGTGCCTGTGCTGCTGTGAAGTCTGTCTGCTTCAATTAAATTTTCACGTACCCTTTGTCTTCTTGAAAGAGGAAGATATGATTTTTGACTATTTTTCAGGCATTTCAAAATTATTCCTGCATACTTTCAGCTACAGACTCAAATGTCACAATGTAGCCACAAGTCTCATCTATAGATATGTGTAATTTGGTCTGGCTATGTTTTATACTTCTTGATCTGCGGACCCACATGTGCACCTTGTTCCTCTCCCATTCAATCCTAAATCTCCATACTGTCTGTGCATGCTCTGTCCTCATGCTGCGTTAACTACCATGGCAACGACTGTGTGTGTGTGTGTGTGTGTGTGTGTGTGTGTGTGTGTGTGTGTGTGCAGCTGGCTCATTTGTGCTGTGCAGTCATCCTGATTCATTCAAAAAGTGTCTCAGTTTTCTGTTTCTAGTTCAAGTTTATTGACTGTATTATTATGTTTTTAGATATCTGTGCAGTCTGTCAGCTACTTAACTGACATTGCTGTCAAAGTCTAGATCAAACACCCTGACCATTTATGCTTAGGGCCCCCAAAAGCTTGGCAGCGGCCCTGATTTCAGTTCCTCAGTCTAAATGTCTACACACACACACACACACACACACACACACACACACACACAGAGAGAGAGTGTGTGTGTTTGTGTATATGTGTGAATGTGTGAGTTTGTGAGTGTGAGTGTGAGTGTGAAATGTATCTACTTATTGCAGTGTCCGATAAAAGCCCAGGTCTGAAGACATCTAAATGCCCCTAACGGAAACCTTTCTGCTTCGCCACGGCCCGACGTGCGCAAGGGTGCGAGGTCCCGCCCAACGCTGCTTGCAGCTTTAATCTTGAAATTTAGATTCATTCTGAAGTGAAAATAGCCAACGAGACAATTATCCTTGCATTGATGGACCGTCACGTGACACGTACTTGCAGATACAGCTGCTATGTGAAAACGAAAGTAGTCGACTATAGAGTGAGGCCTTGAAATCCACTGGGAGTTTGTCCCAACTGGTTTCCAATTTAACTGGTTTCCTTACCAAACAGCTCCAGCTGTGTTGCGCTTCCGTCAGCAGATACGTCATAAATTCACAAATAATATACAGCGTATTACTGGAGAGGTTTAAGTAGCAGTTATATAATGCTCACTTCCAGAAAACAAATTTGCTGCAGTAGATGTTGAAATGCGACTTGAAAATCGCCAGAAATATGTTGTCTACTTTTGTGAATTGGACTTGACCCGATTTTGCAAACTGTTCATTCATTGGATGAGCCCTTTTCTCATTTTCTCCCAGCAGGCTTTGCTCCATTCCACATTTTAAGAACAAACAAAGAAAATAATATATTGCAGTTATAATTTTTAATAAATATGCAACCATGAAAGTTGTAGAATAATGAAATAGGAGTTGAGTTTAGTTGTAATATTAGAAGTGGTAAGAAAGAACTGGACCACAAGAGTGAGCATGACTGAGAAATGCACAGCAAGAAAGCTTTTTATATAAATACATCATGGTTTAGAGATGATGAATACATAACTTGTGGTCTTCTTTTTGACCTTGGTATTTGAAAAATTCTGGCTACGGCCTTGGTCTTTCTGTATGTCTCACAACACATCTACAGTTGGTGCAGAAAGTCACTGTCAACAAATAATGCCCCCCAAAAAATGTAATTTGTACTTTAAACTTTGGCCTTTGTACGGATTAAAGAAACGAGATATTACGTTTATAAATAAGCTTCAGAGTTGGTTACCTTTGGACAGAGACAGGCTAACGGTTTCCCTCTGCTTTCAGTCTTTATGCTACGTTAAACTAATTGCCTGTTGGTTTCATATTTCATATGTTTTGGGTTGGCTTTTAGATTAAGATTACAATTTTTGAATTTATAACTCGATATATGAATAAAAGTTAAAAGTGGAGCTTGTACCTGTGCTGCTGTGAAGTCTGTCTGCTGAGGTCTGACCAATCAGGAGCGTCTGCTTAAAGTAAACTTTCACACGTCCTCTTATATTCTTGAAACAGAAAGAGAAGTAGATAGAAATAGGTGAGAGGTCTGCAGCATGATCAGTATTACCACTATTACCCCTCACACCCCAGATATGGACTGTTTGACCTCCTCCCATCAGAGAGACAGTACAAGAACCATAGAAACCACAGTATCAGCACACTCTGTCATGGACCTTACACTGCTCTTAACACATATATATATTACAGACACCACACCTAATGTCAAGACGTCGCTGTGTACTTTGATGCTTAAAAATGTCCTTTTATGGTTTACCATATAGTTATTGTCTTATGAATCATTCAAAGCTTTATATACTCCTTATGTTCTTAAAGTGTTTCCATAATTATAATAATCATATAATGAACAATAAGATTAAACTTTCAGTCTGATGTCATTTATGTTCTGATTTTCTCTTCTAGTGTAGATTAAACCTTGTTGTTCTATGACAGTAATGTACCTGGATCTATTTATTAACATGGAGATCAAAGGCTTTTGGTTCATTTCTGACCGTTGTACTGTTAATTATTATATATACTAATTAATTAACTTTGGACAGAGCCAGTCTGTTTCCCTCTACTTCCAGCTGAGCTAAGCTTATTGCCTGTTAGTCTCATATCAGTATCAATCTTCTCTGCTAACTCTCAGCAAGTAATTAAATAACTGCATTTATAGGGTTATTTTTTCTGTGTTGTATTGTATAAATCATGAATTTGATACATGCTTTAATACTTTTTGATGTCATACGATTAGACCTTTTTAGTTTTCAATCTTTCTATTCAGCTCTGATCTGTTCTTCTATCAGATGATAAGCTTTGTGGTACTTTCTGTATACAGAGAAAAATCATAAGAAACATGTAAATCATGTGATGTGTTGTCTGTGTTTAAACCTCACTCCCTCATGAAGGTGGCTGTCTCTGTGACGCTTAGCTTTGTTTGTGTGTGTGTGTGTGTGTGTGTGTGTGTGTGTGTGTGTGTGTGTGTGTGTGTGTGTGTGTGTGTGTGTGTGTGTGAGGGCGTGTGAGGTTTGCATGTCATCTGTGCAATTAACCAGAAGGTATGAACACTGTCCACGTACTTCAGACAAGTATCGATTTTTGCCCTCGCAACTGTATTCAGTGCTCACAAACTCTGCAGTACATGCAGACTTTAAAAAAAAAAAAAAAAGATAAACTGCCCGGTATAACGGTTTATCTGGTGACCGTGTTATCTGGTGACCGTGTTATCTGGTGACTGTGTTATCTGGTGACTTTCTCACAGTTTAGGATACGTTACTAGAGGTTGAATGAGTAATCTGAACATGTTTCAGGGTTGCCACTGTCATGACATTCCTGGAAATGTTATGCAATTAGAAAAACTGTTTCCCAGGCCTGGAAATGTTTTGGAAAACTATTAAATTAAGGATCAAAGATGTAAGACAGGCTGCATGTACTTGGACCCTCCCACTTTTAACATGTCAAAAATCTTCTAATTTGTGATCTGTGGCCAAACATTTCCTCTAGATGTAAATATAAAATGCACTCATCATTTAGTGAGATCAAAGTGTCAAAACACCTAAAAGGCTCCAGAATACAGGAAATTACATCTACTCTGTTAAACATGTTAAACCCCCCCTGACATTAGACTTAAATAGGCGGGAGTGGAAAATGAGATGTGAAAATATGTTTTTTTATTTACTTTGATGTTACTGGTTATCATTATTTGCACCTAAGTAAACATACACAAACACAAACTATTTTTAAAATATTTTGTCAAAAATATTTTTGGATTTTATGAGTTATATCTCCACCAGGATATATTGCTCCTATGAAGGTATAAAAAAGATGTATATATGTATTTACCTCCTGGTGCACGTTGCTTGTTTAAGAGTTAAGGCAATTTAGGACCCCTTTTAGGAGTGCTCAAGCACCTCTAAATTTTGACCCTTTTGAGCACCCCCAAAAAATAAATTACCATTATTTTATACAACTTTAATTATTTTGCGAGCCTGTCTGTTAGAGATGGGACAAACAATGATGCTACAGGTTGAAATGACTTTATTTTAACAGCTTTAATGTACTACTCTCTGTAGAAATCTGTGATTGTTTATTCGGAACCATTATTCTTATTATAGTACACCACTGTATTAATAGCCTATTTATTTTTTAAGATTAAAATGTTTTTACTAGTTGAAGTTATAACTCAATATATGAATAAAACTTAAAAGTGGAGCTCGTACCTGTGCTGCTGTGAAGTCTGTCTGCTTCGATTAAATTTTCACATACCCTTTGCCTTCTTGAAAGAGGAAGAGGAAGCGAAAGAGGAAGAGAGAGGTAGGAGGTCATTACCAGTATTACCCCTCCCACCCCAGAAAAGGAGTGTTTGCTCCCATCCAGGCACGTGCACACATTGGGCCCTAGGGGTGCTTGAGCCCCTGCCCTTTTTGCCTCGTATTAAAAAGGCAAGGCAAGGCAGTTTTATTTATATAGTGCATTTCATACACAATGGCAACTCAATGTGCTTTATATAAAACAGAAAAACATGTAATTTGAGAAACTTAAAACAAACAATTAACCCCCACCCCACCCCCCATAATAAAAACAAAGTACAGAAAAATAGAAAGACATAAATAAAATGCAGCATAAAATAATAAATTAGCTTTAAAATCATTAAAAGGACATAGAGTGCAAATGAAAGATATTAAAATGTAAAGTGCTTTAAAAGAGCTCAATCATAAGCTCAGGAGAAGAGAAATGTTTTTTTTTTTTTTTTTTTTAAGTATATTTTTTCGGGCTTTTTTGCCTTTAATGTACAGGACAGTGGAGAGAGACAGGAAACAGGCAGAGAGAGGGGGAATGACACGCAGGATAAGACCGCTCAGCTCGGGATTCGAACCGGGGTCGCCTGCAACGAGGACTGTAGCCTCAAGACATGGGGCGGGTGCGCTACCCGCTGAGCTATGCTCAACCCCAAGAGAGAAATGTTTTTAACCTGGATTTTAAAATGATTTCAGTTCTGCTGGTAGTTTGTTCCAGTTGTGTAAAAGCTGATTCATCATGTTTAGTTTGAACTCTGGGCTCAACTATCTGACCTGAGTCAGTAGATCTCAGAGCTCTGGGCTCAACTATCTGACCTGAGTCAGTAGATCTCAGAGCTCTGGGCTCAACTATCTGACCTGAGTCAGTAGATCTCAGAGCTCTGGGCTCAACTATCTGACCTGAATCAGTAGATCTCAGAGCTCTACTGGGTTTATATTCTACTAACATGTCATTTATGTATTCTGGACCTAAACCATTCAGTGATTTGTAGACCAGTAGCAGAACTTTAAAATCTATTCTATAGCTGACTGGGAGCCAGTGTAAAGACTTTAGAACTGACTGGGAGCCAGTATAAAGACTTTAGAGCTGACTGGGAGCCAGTGTAAAGACTTTAGAGCTGACTGGGAGCCAGTGTAAAGACTTTAGAACTGACTGGGAGCCAGTGTAAAGACTTTAGAACTGGAGTAATGTGCTCTGATCTCTTTGTTCTGGTTAAAACTGGAGCTGCAGCGTTCTGAATGAGCTGCAGCTGTTTAATGCTTTTTTGTGGGAGTCCAGTCAGAAGACCGTTACAGTAGTCGAGTCTACTTGAGATGAAAGCATGAACCAACTTCTCCTGGTCTGTTTGAGACATAAAACCCTTCACTCTGGATATGTTCTTAAGCTGATAGAAGCTGTTTTGGTGATTGATTTGATGTGACTGCTGAAAGTCAAATCTGAGTCTATCAGCACGCCAAGGTTTCGGACTTGGTCCCTAGTTTTTAGAGAGAGTGACTCCAGATGTTTTAAATGTTTTAAATAACATTAATAAATTCCTGTTAGGGATGTAAAAAGAAAAAAAAAACGGCGGTACAAAAACTACATTTTCTTGTAATATGGGGTTGTGTGTGTTGAGAGAGAGAGAGAGAGAGAGAGAGAGAGAGAGAGACCCAGACCCCATGGATAACGGTGGAGCAACTTGAACCTGTGAGTTATGGTCTAACTAGTCTCCGTCCACTTATTCAACGTGCTTAAATAAGAGTAATATTTCAGTAAAACGCTCTATTTTAGTCAATGTGTCAGCTTCTATTTTGCCGGACGTCAAATGAGCACAGAGCAGATCATGCGGGAAAGGACATCGTGTACAAAATACAAAATAAAACACCGGGTTAATTTTCAAAATAAAATGCACCGTGTTTACGACAGATCATATTTCCCTCACTACAGGTCTGAAGTACAGGTCTGAGGTTTAGATATAAAGTTTATTGTGACTTTGATAATGTGAATGAACTCATGTTGACAATAATTTGTTGACACAAAAGAAATGGCAATTGCATATCACTTTCACCTACACAGGACACACAGCTAAGTAGTTAGCTTTCTATTAGCACTTTATTTTTTAATTTTACATTATATTCCATATTGTGTAAAGGACCGGAAAACATTTTTGGCACGCATAGCTGCCCTTTTCTGAGTTTGAGCCCCTGCCCCTCTATAATCATGTGCACATCCCTGCTTCACACACTGATATCACATTCAGATAAATCCTGAAGTCAAAGACTAATCCAATTCTTAGACTGTTGTTTTTTTAGTTGGAGCCTCAGCATGAACTGTTGGCTGAGTTATTAATATTCTGTCAGTGCTGCGTTCACTGCTCGTTTCTGCTGCCATCAAGTGGTCAAACTAGTTATTACAGGTTTAAAGGACAGTCTCTTTTTAAAAAGTCAGGTGTCCATATGAGTAGTGAAAGAGGTTTTTAAAGTAGATGATCAGCTTCTATTGAGCTTCAGCAGTGTGAGTTACTATAGTTATTATAGTTACTATGGTAACAGTGTGAGTTAGTCATATCAAGTGATATCTGACACATTTACAGTCTTTTTAGCATCAGATTCCCTCTTAGTGTTTCCTGTTGAGCTGTGGTGGAAGTATAGGAACAAAAAGACTTTGCTATTAAAAACACTGTAACGCTGAAACATAGAAGATGAAGATTTAACTCATTCAGACGCTGAAGCTTCATATTAGCTTCAGATTAAACTTTTAAGGTCAGTATGAACAGGAGGAATCATTACAACAAGAAAAAAGACACTTCATGTTCATTTGGGTTCCTGAATATTGGTTTAAGACAGACGTTCCTTTAATATACCTTTTCTCTATTGGTAAATAGGAGAATATAATTAAATATAAAGGAACAACATAGAAGCAAATTTTCTGACAATTTTATTCTTCAAAACATTATAAAAGCGTATTAACAAGAAGTGTGAAACAAAATGTTTTCTTAACCCACATTGTTCTGGTTACAATCATTAATTCTGAACAAGAATCAATCATTTAATTTAAGGAGCAATCATTAAAGATTCAAAGCCTCACATGAAAGATAAAATCATCTCACTATGAAACTACTTTTAGTTAATTAAAGGATAGAAGACCTTCTTCCATCACTGATCATATGTTGTTTTTAACAGATATACTTCAGCATTAATCTCAGTGTCACATAAATAACAAGAATAACAAAAAATACAAACATTCAAAGGGCAAGAAAGGTGAAAGAGATTAATCAGTTTGTACAAAAGTCATCAACAGCTGGTGTGCATTATCTTCAAATCATTTCATCTATTCTATTAGTCATGTATGTACACAGTTACAGTGCAGCAGCATCACAGGATAATACACTTAGTTTCAGCTTCTGATTTCAATTTTCAGTTTTCAGCTTTGATCCAATCGTTTTCATCCTCTTTCTGACATAGAAGCAAATTTTCTGACAATTTTATTCTTCACAAAATTATGAAAGAGTTTTAACAAGAAGCGTGAAACTAAATGTTTTCTTTACTTCCATTGTTCTGGTTTTGACAGTACAATCACTAATTCTGAATAAGAATCAATCATTTAATTTAAGCATAAAATCATCTCGCTGTGAAACTACTTTTTCTTCATTAAAGGATCAAAGACCTTCTTCCATCACTGATCATATGTTGTTTTTAACAGATATACTTTTGAATTTGTGTCAGGGTCACATAATTATGAAAGAGTATTAACAAGAAGTGTGAAACAAATTTGGAGATACTAGGTTCCACCTCTTTTCTTTGATTGAATTTAACAACTTCTCCAGTTCTTTGACTGTTGAGGCAGTTTTGAGTGCTCCTCATTTAGCTTCTCCTCCTGAACTACACATATGTGGTTTATAATATTGTTTATGCCATAGTTCAAACTAGCTCCACCTCCAGCAGCTACAATATTACAATATTACAGGCTATTGTTGCCCAGGCAATTGCCCATTTGCTCTCTGTGGCTGAGCTGGGAACCCCTGCTCTTATACAGTATCAGTCAGAGGAACCAAACCACTGCTTTTAAATCATCTCAGTGTCATACAAGTAATAAGGAAAATGTACAAATGTTTCAAGGGTAAAAAAGGTGACAGAGATTAATTATTCATCAGTTATTATGAAAGTAAGAAATGTGAGTAAACCCAATATCATCATTAATAATTGATTTACATTATCTTCAAATTATTTCATTTACTCTAACCCTGACCCTAACCCTTATGGACGCAGTTACAGTGCAACAGCATCATAAAATAATACACTTACGTTTCTCTAATTTTCTAATTCGTTTCTGCTGCCTGGAAAGCTCATTAGCCAGAGCATGAGAGAGGGTCAATGAGGCACCAAGGAGCTTTTGGTGCTCTTTTCTTAATTCATTTTCATATTTACCGGATTTAACTGCGGACTTCAAGCAGTTGGCTTGGGTGCATTTCTTTATTATTTTATTAACTGACAAAAGAACATCCTTGACTTCGTCCAGAGCAGACTTTAGTTCCTGGGACATTTTGTTCTTTTCGATAGACTTCACCACCTGCTCCAGTTTTTTGACCGCAAACTTAATCTCCTTGCATGTCTTCTTATTTGCCTTCACCCTCTTGTACAGATTGTAGAACGACTCTATACTTTTATAGATACAATTTAACACGGCTGGGCCCACAGCCACGGCCAGCTCCATAGATGCAGATCTACTGAAACAGAATAAAGCAGCATTAATCAGACATGAATAAATGAGCACAATAATTCTAGTTGAGGCAGTAATGTGTACTGATTCTGAACAAAACCTAATTATTAAGTGAGGTAAACTATACTGGGCTGGGTAAAGTTTGCAAACTTTCATGTGACTACTATAATTTTCTAATCTGGCACCTCTATCAGTGCTAATAGACCAGACATCATCATTTGTCTGTGCTTTCTCTGTCACACATCACTTAATCAATTATGATGTCTTACAATGTGACAGCCCTGTGGTTCAGGTCTGGTTAGGTTTAGTTTGGGTTAAAATGATCACTTTGTTAAAGTGAGAGAAACATGCTTTTATGGTTTACCATATAGTTATTGTCTTATGAACCATTCAAAGGTCTACATACTGCTTATATTCTACTTAAATGTTTTCCATAATTATAATACTCGTATATTGAACAATGAGATTAAACTTTCAGTCTGATGTAATTTATGTTCTGATTTTCTCTTCTAGTGTAGATTAAACCTTGTTGTTCTATGACAGTAATGTACCTGGATCTATTTATTAACATGGAGATCAAAGGCTTTTGGTTAATTTCTGACAGTTCTACTGTTAATTATTATATATACTAATTATTTAACTTTGGACAGAGCCAAGCTGTTTCCCTCTACTTCCATCTGAGCTAAGCTTATTGCCTGTTAGTCTCATATCAGTATCAATCTTCTCTGCTAACTCTCAGCAAGTAATTAAATAACTGAATTTGATACATGCTTTAATACTTTTTGATGTCATATGTTTAGATCTTTTTAGTTTTCAATCTTTCTATTCAGCTCTGATCTGTTCCTCTATCAGATGATAAGCTTTGTGGTACTTTCTGTATACAGAGAAAAATCATAAGAAACATGTAAATCATGTGATGTGTTGTCTGTTTTTAATGAGAACATAAATCTGTTGTCACAATAGAACAATACTATAAATTCAATGTTATCTTTGTTTAAATCTGTTGGTAAAATGACACATCTGAACCACAACTAAAATAAGTGCTTCATCTACATAAAGAATATGTATATGATGTTATCATGTGATATTTCAAAGTCCAGTCTCATAAACCTAAACATGCTGAAAGTGTTCATACCTGTGGGACTTCTGGGAAATGACACAGATAACATTCAAACCTCACTCCCTCATGAAAGTGGCTGTCTCTGTGACGCTGAGCTTTGTTTCATTTGTTTCATCCTTGTTTCACAGCTGAACTCGAGAAACAACAGTCTGATATGTGTGTGTGTGTGTGTGTGTGTGTGTGTGTGTGTGTGTGTGTGTGTGTGTGTGTGTGTGTGTGTGTGTGTGTGTGTGTGTAACACCTCTGTCATGAACACATGGAGACATTATATTTGAGGCAGAGATGGAGAACTGAGCAAAGATAAACTGACCTGAGATGAACTGCAGTAATGTGAAATTATTCAGAACTAAAGTGAACTTAACTGTAATTGTAACGTCTGCAAACTTATATATAAGTACTAAAATTTACTATACGTCCTTCAAATTAAAATGACCATATACTTGGTTTGAGCAAGTGACTCCATAACAACACATAGGAGTGTTTTATAATATTGTCATAGATGAAACACACATAGTAGTTAACTTTTGTTTCATTTGTTGATAACACCTCTGTATATACGTCTTCCACCACTGCTAATGAAGACAGAGGCTGATATAAATGCAGTGTGGTGACTTAAAGGTCAGAGAAAGTAACATAAAGGTTTATGTTTCAACTTCAGAACTGACAGTAAAGTTATTGGTGGGTAAACCAGTGATGAGGTGTCTTTACCTTGTGAGTGAGTAGAGGATCAGGCTGTGGTTGTACTGTGGTTGTCCTGTGGTTGTCCTGTGGTTGTACTGGGATGATTCAGGTGTGATTGTGTTTAACTGTAAAAAGTAGTAGAGTAGAAATGATTATGACAAAAAAACATGTAATACAGATTGTAAGACGGATCTGTCACATAAATAACAAGGAAAACAAAAAAATACGAATGTTCAAAGGGCAAAAAAGGTAAAAGAGTTTAACCGGTTTGTACAAAAGTAGGAAATGTGAGAAAACACAATGTCATTATCAACAAGTGATTTACATTATCTTCAAATAATTTCATTTATTCTATTACTTGTTAATGTACACAGTTGCAGTGCAGCAGAATCACAGAATAACACACTTAGATTTAGACTCTGAATCTGAAACGCAGATGTGCTTTGTAAAAACACATGGCAGAAGCTTTATTATACAATGTAGAAAAAGATATGTTTGGTTTAAAAGTCCAATAAGGTTAATAGACAAAACCTGTCATTTATGACACATGATGACCTTTAGAACTGCAGTCACTGATTATTTGTCCACTTGGGGGCAGCAGAAACAAGCAGTGAAGCACTGACTGAATATTAATACCTCAGCCAACTGGACATGTTACTGCAGTTTTTACACAGTTGAACTAGAGAAACAACAGTCTGATATTTGTGTGTGTGTGTGTGTGTGTGTGTGTGTGTGTGTGTGTCTGTGTGTGTGTGTGTCTGTGTGTGTGTGTGTGTGTGTGTGTGTGCGATGTCTGTCGAGCCTTTATTTAAAACAAAGACAGACGCCTGAGGGCGTGTGAGGTTTGCGTGTCATCTGTGCAATTAACCAGAAGGTATGAACACTGTCCATGTACTTCAGACAAGTATCGATTCCTGTCTCTGTAACTGCATTCAGTGCTCACAAACTCTACATGCAGACTTTAAAAGAAAACTTTTTTTTTAGCACCATGTCTTTTCTTACATTGAGTTATTTTAGTTAAAGCTCACATAGTATCCCTATACTGTTGTACTGCTTTTAAATGTTTATTAAGATGCAGTATTTCAACCTTTGTAACTTTCCCAATGAAAACATATTTTTGGTGTTATTACAACTTTTTGTTACCTTATTGTCATTCATGATGTACCACACAAATACATGAATTAACACTAATATCTGCTTACAACTAAATTACAGTATAACATTATTTACCATTTATATTGATTTTTTATTTACTGTTTATTAATGTGTACAGATTCCTTAATGGGTTGAGAATATTCTTCTCCTTCTAAGCAAAATAAACCATTAAAAAATGCTTTGAATTATCTGAAAAATCTACCGTCACAAAGCTGAAAGCTGCCTTTTCTCGGCTGATAGATAGTGAACATTTTGGAGATACATAATTTTCACAGGACTGTGATGAAATCATGTAAAATCTAATAAATAAGCAAAGTTTTAAAATTAATTCAGTTAGTTAGAGACCAATTAGATATCAAAAACCTTAAAAAGATTATTTACCTGTGACTGGATGTTTTTCAAGCAGCCTTTCCTGGAACCGAGTGCAAAAGCTGACGAAGTGAAAGTAACTTTGTGCCAATTCTTATTCTTTTGTATTCATCTGGTTCATCCTGTTCAGGTGATGGAGACGTCAGGCTCTAATTATGTACATACGTAAAAATGAAAATGATTGTCCTGGAGAAATAATTCATGGTTGACATCCAAGAGCTTGGGTGGTGTTGTGGGCCACCAAAGGTACATAATGGTGGGATAAGCTTTGTTTCATCGTAAAGTCTCAACTGACTTCACACACACTGATATCACATTCAGATAAATCCTGAAGTCAAAGACTAATCCAATTCTTAGACTGTTGTTTTTTAGTTGGAGACTCAGCATGAACTGTTGGCTGAGTTATTAATATTCTGTCAGTGCTGCGTTCACTGCTCGTTTCTGCTGCCATCAAGTGGTCAAACTAATGCAGATTTAAAGTATAGTCTCACAGGTGTCCATATGAACAGTAAAGAGATTTTCCTCTCTGTAATCATTCCATAGTTACTATGGTAACAGTGTGAGTTACTATAGTTATTATAGTTACTATGGTGACAGTGTGAGTTAGTCATATCAAGTGATATCTGACACATTTACAGTCTTTTTAGCATCAGATTCCCTCTTAGTGTTTCCTGTTGAGCTGTGGTGGAAGTATAGGAACAAAAAGACTTTACTACTAAAAACACTGTAACGTTGAAACATAGAAGATGAATATTTGACCCATTCAGACACTGAAGCTTCATATTAGCTACAGATTAAACTTTTAAGGTCAGTATGAACAGGAGGAATCATTACAACAAGAAAAAAGACACTTCATGTTCATTTGGGTTCCTGAATATTGGTTTAAGACAGACGTTCCTTTAATATACCTTTTCTCTATTGGTAAATAGGAGAATATTATTAAATATAAAGGAACAACATAGAAGCAAATTTTCCGGCAATTTTATTCTTCAAAACATTATAAAAGCGTATTAACAAGAAGTGTGAAACAAAATGTTTTCTTAACCCACATTGTTCTGGTTACAATCACTAATTCTGAGTAAGTATCAATCATTTAATTTATAGAGCAATCATTAAAGATTCAAAGCCCCACATGAAAGATAAAATCATCTCGCTGTGAAACTACCATTACTTCATGAAAGGATCTTAGACCTTCTTCCATCATATGTTGTTTTTAACAGATATACTTTTGAATTAATCTCAGTGTCACATAAATAACCGGAAAAACAAAAAATACAAATTGTTCAAAGGGCAAGAAAGGTGAAAGAGATTAATCAGTGTGTACAAAAGTCATCAACAGCTGGTGTGCATTATCTTCAAATGATTTCATCTATTCTATTAGTTATGTATGTACACAGTTACAGTGCAGCAGCATCACAGGATAATACACTTAGTTTCAGCTTCTGATTTCTATTTTCGGTTTTCAGCTTTGATCCGATCGTTTTCATCTTATTTCTGACATAGAAGCAAATTTTCTGACAATTTTATTCTTCACAAAATTATGAAAGAGTTTTAACAAGAAGTGTGAAACAATATGTTTTCTTTACTTCCATTGTTCTGGTTTTGACAGTACAATCACTAATTCTGAATAAGAATCAATCATTTAATTTAAGCATAAAATCATCTCGCTGTGAAACTACTTTTTCTTCATTAAAGGATCAAAGACCTTCTTCCATCAATGATCATATGTTGTTTTTAACAGATATACTTTTGAATTTGTGTCAGGGTCACATAATTATGAAAGAGTATTAACAAGAAGTGTGAAACAAATTTGGAGATACTAGGTTCCACCTCTTTTCTTTGATTGAATTTAACAACTTCTCCAGTTCTTTGACTGTTGAGGCAGTTTTGAGTGCTCCTCATTTAGCTTCTCCTCCTAAACTACACATATGTGGTTTATAATATTGTTTATGCCATAGTTCAAACTAGCTCCACCTCCAGCAGCTACAATATTACAATATTACAGGCTATTGTTGCCCAGGCAATTGCCCATTTGCCCTCTGTGGCTGAGCTGGGAACCCCTGCTCTTATACAATATCAGTCAGAGGAACCAAACCACTGCTTTTAAATCCTCTCAGTGTCATATAAGTAATAAGGAACATTTACAAATGTTTCAAGGGCAAAAAAGGTGACAGAGATTAATTGATCATCAGTTTGTATGAAAGTAAGAAATGTGAGTAAACCCAATATCATCATTAATAATTGATTTACATTATCTTCAAATTATTTCATTTACTCTATTACTTATGGACGCAGTTACAGTGCAACAGCATCATGAAATAATACACTTACGTTTCTCTAATCTTTTAATTCGTTCCTGCTGCCTGGCAATTTCAGCTTCCTTCTCAGCCATTTGACAATTCTTCTGAGCCAGCTCATGAGTCAGAGCCTCAGAGAGCGTCAATGAGGCTTCACAGAGCTTTTCGTGCTCTTCTCTTAATTCATTTTTATATGTACCGGATTTAAATGTGGCCTTCAAGCAGCTGGTTTGGGTGCATTTCTCTATTATTTCATTAACTGACAAAAGAACATCCCTGACTTCGTCCAGAGCAGACTTTAGTTCCTGAGACATTTCATTCTCTTCAATAGACTTCACCAACTGCTCCAGTTTTTTGACCGCAACCTTAATCTTCTTGCATTTCTTCTTATTTGCCTTCACCGTGTTGTACAGTTTGTAGAACGACTCTATACTGTTAAAGATAAATTTTAAGAGGGCTGGGCCCACTGTCGTGACCAGCGCCATAGATGCAGCCGGGACCACCGCCATAGATGCAGATCTACTGAAACAGAATAAAGCAGCATTAATCAGACATGAATAAATGAGCACAATCATTCTAGTTGAGGCAGTAATGTGTTACAGTTAGGTTTACAGTAGGTTTAGTTTGGGTTAAAATTATCACTTTGTTAAAGTGAGAGAAACATGCTTTTATGGTTTACCATATAGTTATTGTCTTATGAACCATTCAAAGGTCTATATACTCCTTATGTTCTTAAAGTGTTTCCATAATTATAATAATCATATATTGAACAATGAGATTAAACTTTCAGTCTGATGTAATTTATTTTCTGATTTTCTCTTCTAGTGTAGATTAAACCTTGTTCTATGACAGTAATGTACCTGGATGTATTTATTAACATGGAGATCAAATGTGTGTGTGTGTGTGTGTGTGTGTATATATATATATATATATATATATATATATATATATATATATATATATATATATAGTGAACACTAGATAACTTAAAAGTTACTTTTGTTGCATTTTGAAGTAGGTTTGTTTTGTATGCAGAACTTTTATTAAAAATATGTTTAAAGTATTTTTAGATTATTGTTTTTGTGCTTTCACTTAAAGATCTGAATACTTCTTCCACCACTGCTAATGAAGACAGAGGGTGATATAAATGCAGTGTGGTGACTTAAAGGTCAGAGAAAGTAACATGAAGGTTTATGTTTCAACTTCAGAACTGACAGTAAAGTTATTGGTGGGTAAACCAGTGATGAGGTGTCCTTACCTTGTGAGTGAGTAGTGGATCAGGCTGTGTTGTACTGTGGTTGTACTGGGATGATTCAGATGTGATTGTGTTTAACTGGAGAGAGTAGGAATGATTATGACAAGAAAAACATCACACTAACATCCTCTGCTGTGTTTTTCAGTTTTTATAAAACCTAACAGAGAACTGAATATATTTGGGTCTGTTTAGAAAATAACTTGTTCATACAGTTTTTTAGTAATATAATTATCATACAGTTAGTAAAACAAGTGAAACTATTCAATTATAACTACTGACACAGAGTGACATTACTCAGACATCAGATTATATTCACATCATTTTAAACCTTTGAATACTACAGAAATATGAGAATATAGTGTTTGTCATTCATCATACATTGTTCTCAATGCTGTAGCCAGAATTTTTCAAATACCATGGTCAAAAAGAAGACCACAACTCATATTAGTTAATTTTAACCCATGATGTATTTATATATAAAGCTTTCTTGCTGTGCATTTCTCAGTCATGGTCAGTCTTGTGCTCCAGTTCTTTCTTATCACTTCTAATTTTGCAACTTAAATCAACTCCTATTTCAGTATTCTACAACTTCCATGGTCGTAAATTTAAAATTATAACTGCAATATATTATTTTCTTTATTTGTTCTTAAAATGTGGACTGGAGCAAGGCGTAAACTAAACTTCAAGAAAAAAATACCGAGGACATGACCTCGGTGTCCTCAATGGTATCTACGACCATGATTGTTCTGACTTATGATGATAAATTCAGTCTGTCAGTCAAAAATCTGCTGCATGAAGGTATCTGCAGAGGTGGAAAGGAGCGAATTACATTTACTCGCGTTACTGTTATTGAGTAGTTTTTTTTGCACGTCCTTTTCTATCTTGTAGAAAGAGAAAGAGAAAGATGCAGGTGGATGGTGGTTTGACTTCCTCCCATTAGAAAGGCAGCAGGGCCTCGACGACCACAACACCAGCTCACTCCTCTTCCTCCCCTTTCATGTTCATATATATTCTCACAACACGTCTAGAGTTGGTGCAGAACGTCACGTAAAGTCAAGAAATAATGTCCCCCAAAAAATGCTATTTGTATTTTAAACTTTGGCCTTTGTACGGATTAAAGAAACGAGATACGACGTTTAAAAGTGAGCTTCAGGTTTGGTTACCTTTGGACAGAGACAGGCTAACGGTTTCCCTCTGCTTTCAATCTTTATGCTAAGTTAAACTAATTGCCTGTTGGTTTCATATTTCATATGTTTTGGGTTGGCTTTTAGATTAAGATTAAAATGTTTGAATTTATAACTCGATATATAAATAAAACTTAAAAGTGGAGCTCATACCTGTGCTACAGTGAAGTCTGTCTGCTGATCAGGAGCATCTGCTTAAAGGAAACTTTCGCCAGTATTACCCCTCACACCAGTATTCACGTACCCTTTTGTCTTCTTCAAAGAGAAAGAGAAAGAGACGAGGTCATTACCAGTATTACCCCTCCCACCCCATAAATGGACTGTTTGCTCCCATCAGAGGGGCGGTACAGGAGCCTCAAGGACCACAACACCAGCCCACTCCTCCTCTTTCATATTCATACATGTTGTTGTATCTGGATGTTATTGCTTGTGCAGGGATAAAGGCTTTTGGTTTTACATAATAGTAGTTGTTTAGTAGAGCAGTAGAGTATTTCTCATGGCTGTAGCTATCACTGAGGACACAGAGGTCATGTCCTCAGTATTTTTTTCTTGAAATTTAGATTTATTGTGAAGTGAAAAAACTCAGTTTGTCAGTCAAAAATCTGCTGCATGAAGGTATCTAAAGAGGTGGAAAGGAACGAATTACATTTACTCACGTTACTGTAATTGAGTCGTTTTTTTGTGCACTTGTACTTTTTAAAAGTAGTTTTAAAAATCTGTAATTTTACTTTTACTTAAAAGTGGAGCTCGGGCGGTGTTTAGCTCAGTTGGTAGAGCACCCACCCCATGTGTTAACGCTACAGTTCTCACTACAAGCGACCCCAGTTCAAATCCTGCACCGTGTCATTTCCCCTGTCTCTGCCTCTCATTTCCTGTCTCTCTCTCTACTAACCTGTACAATAAAGGCAAAAAACTAACAAAATATAAAAGTGGCGCTCATACCTGTGCTACAGTGAAGTCTGTCTGGTGAGGTCAGATCAATCAGGAGAGTCTGCTTA
The DNA here is from genome assembly GCA_021039105.1 of Scomber colias. Classification (NCBI taxonomy): domain Eukaryota; kingdom Metazoa; phylum Chordata; class Actinopteri; order Scombriformes; family Scombridae; genus Scomber; species Scomber colias. The sequence continues at coordinate 184,121 of JAJDFG010000335.1, forward strand.
AAGGAAACTTTCGCACGTCCTTTTTTATCTTGTAGAAAGAGAAAGAGAAAGAGACAGATGGATGGTGGTTTGACTTCCTCCCATTAGAAAGGCCTCAACGACCACAACATCAGCTCACTCCTCTTCCTCCCCTTTCATGTTCATATATATTCTCACAACACGTCTAGAGTTGATGCAGAACGTCACGTCAAGTCAATAAATAATGTCCCCCCAAAAGATGCAATTTGTACTTTAAACTTTGGCCTTTGTACGGATTAAAGAAACGAGATACGACGTTTAAAAGTGAGCTTCAGGGTTGGTTACCTTTGGACAGAGACAGGCTAACGGTTTCCCTCTGCTTTCAATCTTTATGCTACGTTAAACTAATTGCCTATTGGTTTCATATTTCATATGTTTTGGGTTGGCTTTTAGATTAAGATTAAAATGTTTGAATTTATAACTCGATATATAAATAAAACTTAAAAGTGGAGCTCGTACCTGTGCTGCTGTGAAGTCTGTCTGCTTCAATTAAATTTTCACGCACCCTTTGTCTTCTTGAAAGAGGAAGCGGAAGAGAGAGGTGGGAAGTCATTACCAGTATTACCCCTCCCACCCCAGAAATGGAGTGTTACCATTGAGGACACCAACGTCATGTCCTCAGTATTTCTTTCTTGAAATTTAGATTCATTGTGAAGCGAAAATAGCCAACGAGACAATTATCCTTGCATCAACGGACCGTCACGTGACACGTACTTGCAAATACCGCTGCCACGTGAAAACTAAAGTAGTCGACTATAGCCAGCGGTGGAGTGAGGCCTTGAAATACACTGGGAATTTGTCCCGACTGGTTCCCAATTTAACTGGTTTCCTTACCAAACAGCTCCAGCTTGTGTTGAGCTTCCGTCAGCAGATTCGTCACAAATCCACAAATATATATAACAGCATATTACTGGAGAGTTTTAAGTAGCAGTTATATAATGCTCACTTCCAGAAAACAAATTCGCTGCAGTAGATGTTGAACTGCGACTTGAAAATCACCAGAAATACGTTGTCTACTTTTGTGGATTGGACTTGACCCGATTTTGCGAACTGTTCATTCATTGGATGAGCCCTTTTCTCCCAGCATGCCTTGCTCCAGTCCACATTTTAAGAACCAACAAAGAAAATAATATATTGCAGTTATAATTTTTAAATATACAACCATGAAAGTTGTAGAATAATGAAATAGAAGTTGAGTTTAGTTGCAAAATGAGAAGTGGTAAGAAAGAACTGGACCACAAGAGTGAGCATGACTGAGAAATGCACAGCAAGAAAGCTTTATAAATACATCATGGTTTAGAGATGATGTACAGTATATATAACTTGTGGTCTCCCTTTTTACCTTTGAAAAATTCTGGCTACGGCCTTGGTCTTTCCGTATGTCTTAGAACACGTGTAGAGTTGATGCAGAAAGTCACGTAAAGTCAAGAAATAATGTCCCCCCAAAAAATGCAATTTGTACTTTAAACTTTGGCCTTTGTACGGATTAAAGAAACAAGATCTTACGTTTATAAATAAGCTTCAGGGTTGGTTACCTTTGGACAGAGACAGGCTAACTGTTTCCCTCTGCTTTCAGTCTTTATGCTAAGCTAAACTAATTGCCTGTTGGTTTCATATTTCATATGTTTTGGGTTGGGTTTTAGATTAAGATTAAAATGTTATTACTTGTTGAATTTATAACTCGATGTATGAATAAAACTTAAAAGTGGAGCTCGTACCTGTGCTGCTGTGAGGTCTGATCAATCAGGAGCTTCTGCTTAAATGAAAATTTGACATGTTCCTTTAACTCCTGGCACAAACACACAGTCACAGTTAGAGAAAGCATGGCCGTTGGTGTTGGTTCATGCCCTTACACATGGACAAGCAACAGCAGTGCCTTCACTTTTTGACCCTGTAAAGCCTGAACCATCAAATAATTGCCAGGAAACTAGAGTTTATTGGACCTCCTTACAAGTCATTTAAAAAAATGAATTAAATAAGACTTTGCATCTACTGTATGAGTTTTGTTTTGTATCATAATTGATACACTGGGACCTTTTTGCAATTTCTTTTTCATGGCATGTTTTTTTAAACACACAAAAACATTGAATACAATTTTTAAGGTCCTGCATAAAGCTCATATCACCACCTTCAAACTTTTGTATGCATGATAATAATATTTAATGCATGGAATGCAATAAAATGAAAATTGACAGATTTAAAACGTGAAATTAGCGACACCAGGGACCATAGTTGTATTCCTGGGGCCAGAGCGGGCCACATTGAGTCAAACTTTAAAATGCTGGCTAAGGATAAATGTAGATGCAATAAGGTTATAAAACATGTTGGTGGAAATGACACCCGACTACGGCAATCGGAAGTCACAAAAATTAACGTTGAGTCAGTATGTAAATTCGCTAAAACAATGTCGGACTCCGTAGTTGTCTCTGGGCCCCTGCCTGATTTGATTAGTGATGACATGTATAGCCGCATGTCATCATTCAACCTCTGGTTGTCGAGGTGGTGTTCAGATAATAATGTGTGCTTCATTGAAAATTGGCAGACTCTCTGGGGAAGACCTGGTCTGATTAGGAGAGACGGCATACATCCCACTTTGGATGGAGCTGCTCTCATATCTAGAAATATGGTCACATTTATTAACCCAAACCCATGACAACCCAGAGTCCAGACTAGGAGACAGAGCTGCAGTCTTACACGCTTCTCTTTGCTTCCATTAGAGCAGTTACCCACCCAATTACACAGAGAAACTGTGTCTGTCCCCCGACCAACTAAACCAGTTAATTCAGCTTCAAATAGAGGAGCTACTCACAAAAATCTGATTCAAATTAATACCACTTCAGTAATGGATCAAAATAAGAGAGTTAAATGTGGACTCTTGTATTAATCAATTATATAATATCAGATCATCATATTGACTTATTCTGATTCTTATAAATCATTTGAAAGTCTTGTTCTCAGTCTTTCTCACCCAGCCTGGAAAACTTTACAGCCAGTTCTATTTGTTGTAATATACCGTCCTCCTGGCCCGTATGCTCAATTTTTATCTGTCTTCTCAGAGTTTTTATCAAATTTAGTCCTTAGTACTGATAAAGTAATTATAGTAGGCGACTTTAACATTCATGTGGACGTTGATAATGACAGCCTTAACACTGCATTTATTGCATTATTGGATTCAATTGGCTTCTCTCAAAATGTGAATGGACCCACTCACTGTTATAACCACACCCTCGACCTTGTTTGGACATATGGTATTGAAGCTGAACATTTAATAGTTTTCCCTCATAATCCTTCTTTATCAGACCATTATTTAATAATGTTTGAATTCCTATTACTGGACTATATGCTGTTAGACAAACATGTTCTTACTAGATGTCTGTCTGATGGTGATGGTCACTAAATTTAAAGAAATAATTCCATCATACTGAACTCAATGCCATGTCTCAATACAACAGAGATGACTTATTCTGACTTTAGTCCCCCCCAGATTGACTGTGTTGTTGATAGCGCTGCAGACTCAATGAGAACAACGCTGACCTCCATCGCCCCTCTAAAAAAAGAAGGTAATTAAACAACCGAGAACAGCTCCATGGTATAATTCCCAAACTAAAGAATATGGTGTTCCACTAAATTAGAAGAATCTCACTTAGCCTGGCAAGATAGTCTTAAAACAACCGTAAAGCCAGAGTCGCCTTTTACTCATCACTAATAGAGGAGAATAAAAACAGTCCAAGGTTTCTTTTCAGTACTTTGGCTAAACTGACAAAGAGCCACAATACTACTGATCCATGCAGGGGTGGATTGGCCATTAGGAGTACCGGTGGGCCGATCAATAGATCAACATCTTTTATTTGTTCATTTATTTTTTTGCTGCTCCTTGCCATGGTAACTCTCCCGGCCCAGGGGCACAGACATGCACCGGCCCATAGAGCTCTGCTGCAGCCTGCAGACACAGCAGAGGCCCATTTGTTTTAAGAATACCTGGTCCAATGGCCATATGATAGACTACAGAGACCCAGGAGTCCCGCCCACTCATGTGCTAGACCCCCCTCCCCTAGTTCATTCACCTTTAATGACAAGCAGTCATAATGAGAGAGAGTGAGAGAAACAACACACCAGCACACGAAAAACAAAGCGGGAATTATAAAATGGAGAATGAAAAAAACTCTCGCGACCGACGTTGCTAAGAGCAATAACCTGTCCGAAACGTTAGCTGCGGGGGTCAGCGTGGCCAGAGCTAGCAGCAGTGGTTCCTCTCAGCAGCAGGTGTGTCAGAGTGAGGCTCCCGTTGCCATGGTGGTGCAGCAGCAAGTTGAGGAAGACTCTCCACCATGAGGAAGTCAGGCACGTGCAGGTGCACACATTGGGTCCTAGGGGTGCTTGAGCCCCTGCCCTTTTTGCCCCGTATTAAAAAGTGCCCTATGTGTGTGTGTGTGTGTGTGTGTGTGTGTGTGTTTGTTTTAAATAACATTAATAAATTCCTGTTAGGGAAGGGGAAAAAAACGCCGCTGCGACTCTGTCCGTTGCGGCTCCGCTCGGTCACAGAGCCGCCAGAGAGAGAGAGAGAGAGAGATGCACCATGGATACCTGAGGAGATGTGACGGTGGAGCAACTTGAACCTGTGAGTTATGGTCTAACTAGTCTCCGTCCACTTATTCAACGTGCTTAAATATGAGTAATATTTCAGAAAAATGCTCTATTTTAGTAGGGTGACCATATTTGGGTTTCTGAACAAATGTTGCTGCAAATGTACCCAGCTTTCAAAGCTGAAGTGACACAAATGTTGCTGCAAATGTACCCAGCTTTCAAAGCGTTATTCTTGTCCCAGGACAGGCCACCATTGCAGATCAAGACGCTTCTTTTTTGGCCATACCTGCCCACAATGCGAATGTTACCTTATACTTATTACCTTATACTTACCTTATAGCCTACTTACCTGCACCTGTCAGTGAAAAGATTGCATTAATTAACACAAAACAACATAATACAATGTATGAAATGACACTGCTGCAGTGACGGCTACACTGTCTGACTTTGTCACAAAGAAATCTGTGACTTTAGCCGAAGAGCTCTCGCCCCTGACTGCTTTCGTGTGCTTTGCTGAACTGACGTGCACTTGCAGGTCGTTGGCACCTTTATTTGCCACAGACACATACGTGCCTGACTTACATGTCAAACATTCCGCCTCACACGGATCACGACCCTGACGGAAGCACGGGATTTTTTTCTTTAACTCCTCCGTAAATTTACACATTCGTTTAGGCATTGTTGCCGTTGAATCGGCGGACACACATGTGCTATCGCCTGTCTGTCACTGACACTGAGGATAGAAGATGATCAAGCGGCAACCCCAGCAAGTGAAGTGAAGTCTACTGACTGTTCTTTTTTTCAGTAGTTCCCACACACGCTCACGCACATAATGCAAAGTGATTGGATTTGGGGAGAAGGGCGTGACTAATTTGTCAGAGAGAGAAACCTGGAACGGAGTAGTGGAACGGAGTGTCAATCGAAACAATGCACTGGGTAGCCTAATGTGTTTGAGACTGTTGACCAAAATCCCGGACATTTTTTTAGGCCTGAAAAGTAGGACATGTCCGGGAAAAAGAGGACGTCTGGTCACCCTAATTTTAGTCAATGTGTCAGCTTCTATTTTTGCCAGACGTCAATGTAACACAGAGCAGATCGTGCGGGACAGGAAACAAAATAAAACACCGGGTTAATTTTCAAAATAAAATGTTTACGGCGGATCATATTTCCCTCACCACAGGTCTGAAGTACAGGTCTGAGGTTTAGATATAAAGTTTATTGTGACTTTGATAATGTGAATGAACTCATGTTGACAATAATTTGTTGACACAAAAGAAATGGCAATTGCGTATCACTTTCACCTACACAGGACACACAGCTAAGTAGTTAGCTTTCTATTAGCACTTTATTTTTTAATTTTACATTATATTCCATATTGTGTAAAGGACCGGAAACATTTTTGGCACACGCAGCTGCCCTTTTCTGAGTTTGAGCCCCTGCCCCTCTATAATCATGTGCACATCCCTGCTTCACACACTGATATCACATTTAGATAAATCCTGAAGTCAAAGACTAATCCAATTCTTAGACTGTTGTTTTTTTTAGTTGGAGCCTCAGCATGAACTGTTGGCTGAGTTATTAATATTCTGTCAGTGCTGCGTTCACTGCTCGTTTCTGCTGCCATCAAGTGGTCAAACTAGTTATTGCAGGTTTAAAGTATAGTCTCTTTTTAAACAGTCAGGTGTCCATATGAGTAGTGAAAGAGGTTTTTAAAGTAGATGATCAGCTTCTATTGAGCTTCATCAGTGTGAGTTAGTCATATCAAGTGATATCTGACACATTTACAGTCTTTTTAGCATCAGATTCCCTCTTAGTGTTTCCTGTTTCTCTGTGGTGGAAGTATAGGAACAAAAAGACTTTGCTACTAAAAACACTGTAACGTTGAAACATAGAAGATGAAGATTTGACTCATTTGGTCAGTATGAACAGGAGGAATCATTACAGACAGAAAACACACTTCATGTTAATTTGGGCTCCTGACTGTTGATTTAAGATACTTTCCTTTTAATATACCTTTTCTCTATTGGTTAATAGGAGAATATAAAGGAACAACATAGAAGCAAATTTTCTGACAATTTTATTCTTCACAACATTATAAAAGAGTATTAACAAGAAGTCACATTGTTCTGGTTACAATCATTAATTCTGAATAAGAATGAATTATTTAATTTAAGGAGCAATCATTAAAGATTCAAAGCCCCACATGAAAGATACAATCATCTCGCTGTGAAACTACTTTTACTTCATTAAAGGATCGAAGACCTTCTTCCATCACTGATCATATGTTGTTTTAAACAGATATACTTTTGAATTTGTGTCAGGGTCACAAAAATAACAAGAAAAACAAAAAATACAAATGTTCAAAGGGCAAGAAAAGTGAAAGAGATTAATCAGTTTGTACAAAAGTCATCAACAGCTGGTGTTGATTATCTTCAAATGATTTCATCTATTCTATTAGTTATGTATGTACACAGTTACAGTGCAGCAGCATCACAGGATAATACTCTTAGTTTCAGCTTCTGATTTCAATTTTCGGTTTTCAGCTTAATCCGATCGTTTTCATCCTCTTTCTGACATAGAAGCAAATTTTCTGACAATTTTATTCTTAACAAAATTATGAAAGATTTTTAACAAGAAGTGTGAAACAAAATGTTTTCTTTACTTCCATTGTTCTGGTTTTGACAGTACAATCACTAATTCTGAATAAGAATCAATCATTTAGTTTAAGCATAAAATCATCTCGCTGTGAAACTACTTTTTCTTCATTAAAGGATCGAAGACCTTCTTCCATCACTGATCATATGTTGTTTTTAACAAACATACTTTTGAATTTGTGTCAGGGTCACATAATTATGAAAGAGTATTAACAAGAAGTGTGAAACAAATTTGGAGATACTAGGTTCCACCTCTTTTCTTTGATTGAATTTAACAACTTCTCCAGTTCTTTGACTGTTGAGGCAGTTTTGAGTGCTCCTCATTTAGCTTCACCTCCTGAACTACACATATGTGGTTTATAATATTGTTTACGCCATAGTTCAAACTAGCTCCACCTCCAGCAGCTACAATATTACAATATTACAGGCTATTGTTGCCCAGGCAATTGCCCATTTGCCCTCTGTGGCTGAGCTGGGAACCCCTGCTCTTATACAGTATCAGTCAGAGGAACCAAACCACTGCTTTTAAATCATCTCAGTGTCATATAAGTAATAAGGAAAATGTACAAATGTTTCAAGGGCAAAAAAGGTGACAGAGATGAATTAATCATCAGTTTGTATGAAAATAAGAAATGCGAGTAAACCCAATATCATCATTAATAATTGATTTACATTATCTTCAAATGATTTCATTTACTCTATTACTTATGGACGCAGATACAGTGCAACAGCATCATGAAATAACACACTTACGTTTCTTACTTTTCTCCTGAGCCAGCTCATGAGCCAGAGCCTCAGAGAGCGTCAATAAGGCTTCAGAGAGCTTTTCGTACTCTTCTCCTAATTCATTTTTATATTTACAGTAATTAACTGTGGCCTTCCAGCAGCTGGCTTGGGTGCATTTCTCTATTACTTTATTAACTGACAAAAGAACAGACTTGACTTTGTCCAGAGCAGAATTTAGTTTCTGAGACATTTTGTTCTTTTCGATAGACTTCACCAACTGCTCCAGTTTTTCGACCGCAACCTTAATCTTCTTGCATTTCTTCTTATTTGCCGTCACCGTCTCGTACAGATTGTAGAACAACTCTATACTGTTAAAGATACCTTCTATGACGGTTGGGGCCACAGTCGTGATCAGCGCCATAGATTCAGCCATAGATGCAGATCTACTGAAACAGAATAAAGCAGCATTAATCAGACATGAATAAATGAGCACAATAATTCTAGTTGAGGCAGTAATATGTACTGATTCTGAACAAAACCTAATTATTAAGTGAGGTAAACTATACTGGGCTGGGTAAAGTTTGCAAACTTTCATGTGACTACTATAATTTTCTAATCTGGCACCTCTATCAGTGCTAATAGACCAGACATCATCATTTGTCTGTGCTTTCTCTGTCACACATCACTTAATCAATAATGATGTCTTACAATGTGACAGCCCTGTGGTTCAGGTCTGGTTACAGTAGGTTTAGTTTGGGTTAAAATGATCACTTTGTTAAGGTGAGAGAAACATGCTTTTATGGTTTACCATATAGTTATTGTCTTACAAACCATTCAAAGCTTTATATACTCCTTATGTTCTTAAAGTGTTTTCCATAATTATAATAATCATATAATGAACAATAAGATTAAAATTTCAGTCTGATGTAATTTATGTTCTGATTTTCTGTTCTAGTGTAGATTAAACCTTCTTGTTCTATGACAGTAATGTACCTGTATCTATTTATTAACATGGAGATCAAAGGCTTTTGGTTAATTTCTGACCGTTTTACTGTTAATTATTATTATTATTATATATACTAATTAATTAACTTTGGACAGAGCCAGTCTGTTTCCCTCTGCTTCCAGCTGCGCTAAGCTTATTCCCTGTTAGTTTTTTATCAGTATCAATCTTCTCTGCTAACTCTCAGCAAGAAATTAAATCACTGAATTTATAGGGTTATTTTTTCTGTGTTGTATTGTATAAATCATGTATTTGATACATGCTTTAATACTTTTTGATGTCACACTTTTAGACCTGTCAATGTTTCTAGTTTTCAATCTTTCTATTCAGCTCTGATCTGTTCCTCTATCAGATGATAAGCTTTGTGGTACTTTCTGTATACAGAGAAAAATCATAAGAAACATGTAAATCATGTGATGTGTTGCCTGTTTTTAATGAGAACATAAATCTGTTGTCACAATAGAACAATACTATAAATTCAATGTTATCTTTGTTTAAATGTGTTGGTGAAATGACACATCTAAACCAAAACTAAAATAAGTGCTTCTTTGTTTCTAAACAATATGTATATGATATTATCATGTGACATTTCAAAGTCCAGTCTCATAAACCTAAACATGCTGAAAGTGTTCATGTGGGACTTCTGGGAAATGACAGAGATAACATTCAAACCTCACTCCCTCATGAAGGTGGCTGTCTCTGTGACGCTTCGCTTTGTTTCATTTGTTTCATCCTTGTTTCACAGCTGAACTAGAGAAACAACAGTCTGATATTTGTGTGTGTGTGTGTGTGTGTGTGTGTGTGTGTGTGTGACGTCTGTCGAGTTTTTACAGTAAAACAAAGACAGACCGCCTCCATGAGGGCGTGTGAGGTTTGCATGTCGTCTGTGCAATTAACCAGAAGGTATGAACACTGTCCATGTACTTCAGACAAGTATCGATTACTGTCTCTGCAACTGTATTCAGTGCTCACAAACTCTACATGCAGACTTTAAAAGGAAACTTTTTTTTTACCACCATGTCTTCTCTTACATTGAGTTATTTTAGTTAAAGCTCACATAGTATCCCTATACTGTTGTGCTGCTTTTAAATGTTTATTAAGATGCAGTATTTCAACCTTTGTAACTTTCACAATGAAAACATATTTTTGGTGTTATTACAACTTTTTGTTACCTTATTGTCATTCATGATATGCTGTACCACACAAATACATGGATTAACACTAATATCTGCTTACAACTAAATTACAGTATTGCATTATTAACCATTCATATTGATTTCTTATTTACTGTTTATTAATGTGTACAGATTCCTTAATGGGTTGAGAATATTCTTCTCCTTCTAAGCAAAATAAACCATTAAAAATGCTTTGAATTATCTGAAAAATAAAACGTCACAAAGCTGAAAGCTGCCTTTTCTCGGCTGATAGATAGTGAACATTTTGGAGATACAGGACTGTGATGAAATCATGTAAAATCTCATAAATAAGCAGAGTTTGTAAATGAATTCAGTTAGTTAGAGAGCAGTTAGAGATCAAAAACGTTAAAAAGATTATTTAACTGTGACTGGATGTTTTCAAGCAGCCTTTCCTGGAACCGAGTGCAACAGCTGACGAAGTGAAAGTAACTTTGTGACCACACGCCAACACAGCGTTCTTATTCTTTGGTATTTATCTGGCACATCTGAGAAATCTCATGTTGTCAATGCGTTGCAACAGACACAACAGCAACGACTCATTAGTTCAACCTGCTCATCCTGTTCAGGCTCTGATTACTCGAGAAATACTTCATGGTTGACCAACAGCTTGGGTGGTGTTGTGGGCCACCAAAGGTACATAATGGTGGGATAATTATGAAGTATGAATTAATGAAGAGATAAACAATAACTAGTATCAGATGCATAACTTTACTCAAGGGCATGCAAGAAGAGTAATTATTGTTGAACTCCTAGTTAATCCCCCCACCTACACACACACACGCTCACATTGGACTGCTCCGTAGACTGTACAAGTTTACAGAGTACTGCAATTATACTGCAATATGTGCAATATATATATAGACACAGCTGTTGACTTTTTCAACTGTAAATACCCTGCCCGGTAAATGTCTAAGTCACAATGCTCAATGGACCAATTACAGAGGTCTTTATCAATGTTGTAAATGTTTAGGCCATACATTTATATTAGAAATATATAATAAAAATATAACAACTATTCTTCCAAGTCAGGCACAGAAAACTAAATTGTCTAATTGTTTATTTATTTATTTTTATTCCATTTATTTACTCCACTTGTTTTTTTCTCCTTTCTTTCTCACTAACTGGCTGTTTTACACCCTCTTTCACCCTCTGTATTCCCTTATTGTCCTGACTGAGTTCACCTACTACACTCAAGCCTTAACTTATACTTAATTAATATAATAATAATAAATAATCACAGCTGAGACAGAGATGGAGGACTGAGCAAAGATAAACTGAACTGACCTGAGATGAACTGAAGTAATGTGAACTGACGGACTAAAGTGAACTTAAGTGAGATTGTCTGCAAACTTATATGTGATCATTAGAATTTACTATAAGTCAAATTAAAACAACCATATACTTGGGTTGAGAAAGTGACTCCATAACAACACATAAGAGTGTTTTATAATATTGTGAATTAAGTAGTTGAAACACACATAGTAGTTCACTTTTCAAAAGTTACTTTTGTTGCATTTTGAAGTAGGTTTGTTTTGTATGCAGAACTTTTATTTAAAATATTTTAAAAGTATTTTTAGATTATTGTTTTTGTGCTTTCACTTAAAGATCTGAATACTTCTTCCACCACTGCTAATGAAGACAGAGGGTGATATAAATGCAGTGTAGTGACTTAAAGGTCAGAGAAAGTAACATGAAGGTTTATGTTTCAACTTCAGAACTGACAGTAAAGTTATTGGTGGGTAAACCAGTGATGAGGTGTCCTTACCTTGTGAGTGAGTAGTGGATCAGGCTGTGGTTGTACTGTGGTTGTACTGTGGTTGTACTGGGATGATTCAGGTGTGATTGTGTTTAACTGGAGAGAGTAGGAATGATTATGACAAGAAAAACATCACACTAACATCCACTAATGTGTTTTTCAGTTTTTATAAAACCTGACAAAAACTGAATATATTTGGGTCTGTTAGAAAATAACTTGTTCATACAGTTGTTTGGTAATATAATTATCATACAGTTATTAAAACAAGTGAAACTATTTAATTATAACTACCGACACAGAGTGACATTACTCAGACATCAGATTATATTTATATCATTTTAAACCTTTGATTACTACAGAAATATGAGAATATAGTGTTTATCATTCATCATACATTGTTCTCAAGGCTGTAGCCAGGATTTTTCAAATACCAAGGTCAAAAAGAAGACCTGATACTGATATATTAATTAATCCTAACCCATCATGTATTTATATAAAAAGCTTTCTTGCTGTGCATTTCTCAGTCATGGTCAGTCTTGTGCTCCAGTTCTTTCTTATCACTTCTAATTTTTCAACTTAAATCCTATTTCTTTATTCTACAACTTCCATGGTGGTAAATTTAAAAATTATAACTGCAATATTATTATTATTATTTTCTTTATTTCTTCTTAAAATGTGGAATGGAGCACGGCCTAAACTAAACTTCAAGAAAAAAATACCGAGGACATGACCTCGGTGTCCTCAATGGTAATGATTGTTCTGACTTATGATGGTAAATTCAGTCTGTCAGTCAAAAATCTGCTGCATGAAGGTATCTGCAGAGGTGGAAAGGAATGAATTACATTTACTTGCGTTACTGTAGTTTGAGTGAGTAGTTTTTTGTGTACTTGTACTTTTTAAAAGTAGTTTTAAAAATCTGTAATTTTACTTTTACTTAAAAGTGGAGCTCGGGCGGTGTTTAGCTCAGTGGGTAGAGCACCCGCCCCATGTGTTAAGGCTACAGTTCTCATTACAAGCGACCCCAGTTCAAATCCTGCACCGTGTCATTTCCCCTGTCTCTGCCTCTCATTTCCTGTCTTTCTCTCTCTAATAACCTGTACAATAAAGGCAAAAAACCAAAAAAATATAAAAATGGAGGTCATACCTGTGCTACAGTGAAGTCTGTCTGGTGAGGTCAGATCAATCAGGAGAGTCTGCTTAAAGGAAACTTTCGCACGTCCTTTTTTATCTTCTAGAAAGAGAAAGATATGGTTTGACTTCCTCCCATCAGAAAGGCAGCAGGGCCTCGACGACCTCACTCCTCTTCCTCCCCTTTCATGTTCATATATATTCTCACAACACGTCTAGAGTTGGTGCAGAACGTCACGTACTGTAAAGTCAAGAAATAATGTCCCCCAAAAAAATTTAATTTGTACTTTAAACTTTGGCCTTAGTACGGATTAAAGGAACGAGATACAACATTTAAAAGTGAGCTTCAGGTTTGGTTACCTTTGGACAGAGACAGGCTAACGGTTTCCCTCTGCTTTCAGTCTTCATGCTAAGCTAAACTAATTGCCTGTTGGTTTCATATTTCATATGTTTTGGGTTGGGTTTTAGATTAAGTTTAAACAGTTTTTACTAGTTGAATTTATAACTTGATATATGAATAAAACTTAAAAGTGGAGCTCGTACATGTGCTGCTGTGAAGTCTGTCTGCTTCGATTAAATTTTCACGCACCCTTTGTCTTCTTGAAAGAGGAAGAGAGAGGTGGGAGGTCATTACCAGTATTACCCCTCCCAGCCAAGATTTTTCAAATACCAAGGTCAAAAAGAAGACTACCAATTATATATTAATTAATCCTAACCCATGATGTATTCATAAAGCTTTCTAGCTGTGCATTTCTCAGTCATGGTCACTCTTGTGCTCCAGTTCTTTCTTATCACTTCTAATTTTTCAACTTAAATCCTATTTCTTTATTCTACAACTTCCATGGTGGTAAATTTAAAAATTATAACTGCAATATATTATTTTCTTTATTTGTTCTTAAAATGTGGACTGGAGCACGGCCTAAACTAAACTTCAAGAAAAAAATACCGAGGACATGACCTCGGTGTCCTCAATGGTATCTACGGCCATGATTGTTCTGACTTATGATGATAAATTCAGTCTGTTAGTCAAAAATCTGCTGCATGAAGGTATCTGCAGAGGTGGAAAGGAACGAATTACATTTACTTGTGTTACTGTAATTGAGTAGTTTTTTTGTGTACTTGTACTTTTTAAAAGTAGTTTTAAAAATCTGTAATTTTACTTTTACTTAAAAGTGGAGCTCGGGTGGTGTTTAGCTCAGTGGATAGAGCACCCGCCCCATGTGTTAATGCTACAGTCCTCATTACAAGCGAACCCGGTTCAAATCCTGCACCATGCCATTTCCCCTCTGCCTCTCATTTCCTGTCTCTCTCTCTACTAACCTGTACAATAAAGGCAAAAAACCTCCAAAAAAATATAAAAGTGGAGCTCATACCTGTGCTACGGTGAAGTCTGTCTGATATGGTCAGATCAATCAAGAGAGTCTGCTTAAAGGAAACTTTCGCACGTCCTTTTTTATCTTGTAGAAAGAGAAAGAGAAAGATACATGTGGATGGTGGTTTGACTTCCTCACATTAGAAAGGCAGTAGGGCCTCGACGACCTCACTCCTCTTCCTCCCCTTTCACGTTCATATATATTCTCACAACACATCTAGAGTTGATGCAGAACGTCACGTAAAGTCAAGAAATAATGTCCCCCAAAAAATGCTATTTGTATTTTAAACTTTGGCCTTTGTACGGATTAAAGAAACAAGATACGATGTTTAAAAGTGAGCTTCAGGGTTGGTTACCTTTGGACAGAGACAGGCTAACTGTTTCCCTCTGCTTTCAATCTTTATGCTACTTTAAACTAATTGCCTATTGGTTTCATATTTCATATGTTTTGGGTTGACTTTTAGATTAAGATTAAAATGTTTTTACTAGTTGAATTTATAAGTCGATATATGAATAAAACTTAAAAATGGAGCTCGTACCTGTGCTGCTGTGAAGTCTGTCTGCTTCAATTAAATTTTCACGCACCCTTTGTCTTCTTGAAAAAGGAAGAGGAAGAGAGAGGTGGGAGGTCATTACCAGTATTACCCCTCCCACCCCAGAAATGGAGTGTTACCATTGAGGACACCAACGTCATGTCCTCAGTATTTTTTTCTTGAAATTTAATTTCATTGTGAAGCGAAAATAGCCAACGAGACAATTATCCTTCCATCAACGGACCGTCGCGTGACACGTACTTGCAAATACTGTTGCCATGTGAAAACAAAAGTAGTCGGCTATAGCCAGCGCCGGAGTTAGGCCTTGAAATCCACTGGGAATTTGTCCCAACTGGTTTTCCAATTTAACTGGTTTCCTTACCAAACAGCTCCAGCTTGTGTTGAGCTTCCGTCAGCAGATTCGTCACAAATTCACAAATATATATAACAGCATATTACTGGAGAGTTTTAAGTAGCAGTTATATAATGCTCACTTCCAGAAAACAAATTCGCTGCAGTAGATGTTGAACTGCAACTTGAAAGTCGCCAGAAATGTGTTGTCTACTTTTGTAGATTGGACTTGACCCGATTTTGCAAACTGTTCATTCATTGGATGAGCCCTTTTCTCCCAGCATGCCTTGCTCCAGTCCACATTTTAAGAACAAACAAAGAAAATAATATATTGCAGTTATAATTTTATAATTTTTAAATATACAACAATGAAAGTTGTAGAATAAAGAAATAGGGGTTGATTTAAGTTGCAAAATTAGAAGTGGTAAGAAAGAACTGGAGCGACCATGACTGAGAAATGCACAGCAAGAAAGCTTTATAAATACATCATGGGTTAGTATTAATTAATATATAAATTGTGTTCTTCTTTTTGACCTTGGCATTTGAAAAATCCTGGCTACGGCCTTGGTCTTTCCGTATGTCTTAAACATGTCTAGAGTTGATGCAGAAAGTCACTGTCAAGAAAACCAGTGATGAGGTGTCTTTACCTTGTGAGTGAGTAGTGGATCAGGCTGTGGTTGTACTGTGGTTGTACTGGGATGATTCAGGTGTGATTGTGTTTAACTGGAGAGAGTAGGAATGATTATGACAAGAAAAACATCACACTAACATCCTCTGCTGTGTTTTTCAGTTTTTATAAAACCTGACAAAAACTGAATATATTTGAGTCTGTTAGAAAATAACTTGTTCATACAGTTGTTTAGTAAAATAGTTATCATACAGTTATTAAAACAAGTGAAACTATTTAATTATAACTACCGACACAGAGTGACATTACTCAGACATCAGATTATATTGATATCATTTTAAACCTTTGAATACTACAGAAATATGAGAATATAGTGTTTGTCATTCATCATACATTGTTCTCAAGGCTGTAGCCAGGATTTTTCAAATACCAAGGTCAAAAAGAAGACCACAACTTATATATTAATTAATCCTAACCCATGATGTATTTATATAAAAAACTTTCTTGCTGTGCATTTCTCAGTCATGGTCAGTCTTGTGCTCCAGTTCTTTCTTATCACTTCTAATTTTGCAACTTAAATCAACTCCTATTTCTTTATTCTACAACTTCCATGGTGGTAAATTTAAAAATTATAACTGCAATATTATTATTATTATTATTTTCTTTATTTGTTCTTAAAATGTAAACTGGAGCACGGCCTATCAGGAGAGTCTGCTTAAAGGAAACTTTCGCACGTGTATATATATTGTTGTACCGGAATGTTCTTGCTTGTGCAGGCATAAAGGCTTTTGGTTTTACATGATAGTAGTTGTTTAGTAGAGCAGTAGAGTAATTCTGTATGTCTCGCAACACGTCTAGACTTGGTGCAGAAAGTCATTGCCAACAAATAATGCCCCCCAAAAAATGCTATTTGTACTTTAAACTTTGGTCTTTGATTAAAGAAACGAGATATTACGTTTTTTTTTTTTAAAGTATATTTTTTTGGACTTTTTTGCCTTTAATGTACAGGACAGTGGAGATAGACAGGAAACAGGCAGAGAGAGGGGGAATGACACACAGGATAAGACCTTTCGGCTCGGGATTCGAACCGGGATCACCTGCAACGAGGACTATAGCCTCAACACATGGCTCAACCCCAGACTTTGCATCTACTGTATGAGTTTAGTTTTGTATCATAATTGATACACTGGGACCTTTTTGCAATTTCTTTTTCATGGCATGTTTTTTTAAACACACAAAAACATTGAATACAATTTTTTTAAGGTCCTGCATAAGGCTCATATCACCACCTTCAAACTTTTGTATGCATGATAATAATATTTAATGCATGGAATGCAATAAAATGAAAATTGACAGATTTAAAACGTGAAATTAGCGACACCAGGGACCATAGTTGTATTCCTGGGGCCAGAGCGGGCCACATTGAGTCAAACTTAAAACTGCTGGCTAAGGATAAATGTAGATGCAGTAAGGTTATAAAACATGTTGGTGGAAATGACACCCGACTACGGCAATCAGAAGTCACAAAAATTAACGTTGAGTCAGTATGTAAATTCGCTAAAACAATGTCGGACTCCGTAGTTGTCTCTGGGCCCCTGCCTGATTTTATTAGTGATGACATGTATAGCCACATGTCATCATTCAACCGCTGGTTGTCGAGGTGGTGTTCAGATAATAATGTGTGCTTCATTGAAAATTGGCAGACTCTCTGGGGAAGACCTGGTCTGATTAGGAGAGACGGCATATATCCCACTTTGGATGGAGCTGCTCTCATATCTAGAAATATGGTCACATTTATTAACCCAAACCCATGACAACTCAGAGTCCAGACTAGGAGACAGAGCTGCAGTCTTACACGCTTCTCTGCGCTTCCATTAGAGCAGTTACCCACCCAATTACATATAGAAACTGTGTCTGTCCCCCAACCAACTAAACCAGTTAATTCAGCTTCAAATAGAGGAGCTACTCACAAAAATCTGATTAAAATTAATACCACTTCAGTAATGGATCAAAATAAGAGAGTTGAATGTGGACTCTTGTATTAATCAATTATATAATATCAGATCATCATATTGACTTATTCTGATTCTTATAAATCATTTGAAAGTCTTGTTCTCAGTCTTTCTCATCCAGCCTGGAAAACTTTACAGCCAGTTGTATTTGTTGTAATATACCGTCCTCCTGGCCCGTATGCCCAATTTTTATCAAATTTAGTCCTTAGTACTGATAAAGTAATTATAGTAGGTGACTTTAACATTCATGTGGATGTTGATAATGACAGCCTTAACACTGCATTTATTGCTTTATTGGATTCAATTGCCTCCTCACAAAATGTGAATGGACCCACTCACTGTTATAACCACACCCTCGACCTTGTTTGGACATATGGTATTGAAGTTGAACATTTAATATTTTTCCCTCATAATCCTTCTTTATCAGACCATTATGTAATAACGTTTGAATTCCTATTACTGGACTATACGCCGTTAGACAAACATGTTCTTACTAGATGTCTGTCTGATGGTGATGGTCACTAAATTTAAAGAAATAATTCCATCATACTGAACTCAATACCATGTCTCAATACAACAGAGATGACTTATTCTGACTTTAGTCCCCCCCAGATTGACTGTGTTGTTGATAGCGCTGCAGACTCAATGAGAACAACGCTGACCTCCATCGCCCCTCTAAAAAAAGAAGGTAATTAAACAACCGAGAACAGCTCCATGGTATAATTCCCAAACTAAAGAATATGGTGTTCCACTAAATTAGAAGAATCTCACTTAGCCTGGCAAGATAGTCTTAAAACAACCGTAAAGCCAGAGTCGCCTTTTACTCATCACTAATAGAGGAGAATAAAAACAGTCCAAGGTTTCTTTTCAGTACTTTGGCTAAACTGACAAAGAGCCACAATACTACTGATCCATGCAGGGGTGGATTGGCCATTAGGAGTACCGGTGGGCCGATCAATAGATCAACATCTTTTATTTGTTCATTTATTTTTTTGCTGCTCCTTGCCATGGTAACTCTCCCTGCCCAGGGGCACAGACATGCACCGGCCCATAGAGCTCTGCTGCAGCCTGCAGACACAGCAGAGGCCCATCTGTCTAAAGAATACCTGGTCCAATGGCCATATGATAGACTACAGAGACCCAGGAGTCCCGCCCACTCATGTGCTAGACCCCCCTCCCCTAGTTCAATCACCTTTAATGACAAGCAGTCATAATGAGAGAGAGAGTGAGAGAAACAACACACCAGCACACGAAAAACAAAGCGGGAATTATAAAATGGAGAATGAAAAAAACCTGTTGCTTCTCTGTCCGTTGCGGCTCCGCTCAGTCACAGAGGAGAGAGAGAGAGAGAGAGAGAGAGAGAGAGAGAGCTGCCCCATGGATAGCTGAGGAGACGTGACAGTGGAGCAACTTGAACCTGTGAGTTATGATCTAACTAGTCTCCGTCCAATTATTCAATGTGCTTAAATATGAGTAATATTTCAGAAAAACGCTTTATTTTAGTCAATGTGTCAGCTAGCTTCTATTTTTGCCGGACGTCAAGTCAGCACAGAGCAGATCATGCGGGACAGGAAATCGTGTACAAAATACAAAATAAAACACTGGGTTAATTTTCAAAATAAAATGCACCTTGTTTACGGCGGATCATATTTCCCTCACTACAGGTCTGAAGTACAGGTCCGAGGTTTAGATATAAAGTTTATTGTGACTTTGATAATGTGAATGAACTCATGTTGATAATAATTTGTTGACACAAAGGAAAGAGCAAATGCGTATCACTTTCACCTACACAGGACACACAGCTAAGTAGTTAGCTTTCTATTAGCACTTTATTTTTTAATTTTACATTATATTCCATATTGTGTAAAGGACCGGAAAACATTTTTGGCACGCATAGCTGCCCTTTTCTGAGTTTGAGCCCCTGCCCCTGCCCCTCTATAATCATGTGCACGTCCCTGGTTTGAGGTATTTATACTTTACTGTAGTACAGTTTGAGGTACTAGTACTTCATTGTAGTACAGTTTGAGGTACTTTTACTTCATTGTAGTACAGTTTGAGGTACTAGTACTTTACTGTAGTACAGTTTGAGGTACTTTTACTTCATTGTAGTAGAGTTTCAGGTACTTGTACTTTACTGTAGTACAGTTTGAGGTACTTGTACTTTACTGTAGTATAGTGTGAGATACTTGTACTTTACTGTAGTACAGTTTGAGGTACTTGTACTTCACTGTAATACAGTTTGAGGTACTTTTACTTCATTGTAGTACAGTTTCAGGTACTTGTACTTTACTGTAGTACAGTTTGTGGTACTAGTACTCTACTGTAGTACAGTTAGAGGTACTTGTAATTCACTGTAGTACAGTTTGAGGTACTTGTACTTTACTATAGTACAGTTTGAGGTACTTGTACTTTACTATAGTACAGTTTGAGGTATTTATACTTTACTGTAGTACAGTTTGAGGTATTTATACTTTACTGTAGTACAGTTTGAGGTATTTATGCTTTACTGTAGTACAGTTTGAGGTATTTGTACTTTACTGTAGTACAGTTTGAGGTATTTATACATTACTGTTGTACAGTGTTACAAACCAGCTCGTTAAAGGAAATGTAACATAAAAACCAGATGTTAAAGTTTTAAACTAAATTATTTATTAACCAAGGGTTTACAAGAACAAACAAAGGCCGGGTGATGCTGCTCAAATAAACAAAGAAATAGAACCAAAAGAGGACTCCAAAAACAGAAAGGAAACCTAGCAAACCTCTATTAACAGTCTCTATAAAAATACAAAAGGTGAGCAGCACCCCTACTCCTAGTGAGCTAGTACAAAATAAGCAGCTAATGATGATGTGTGTCAGTAAACTAAGCTTGGCCAACAATTAACACACAGGTAACAATACACAGTATCAAAACCTAGCAGAGTGCAGCAGCAAAGCGAGGCGCACTGGCCACAATGATCCAGCCCCGAGTGTAGGGCTGCAGAGCATTTAAAAGCTCATGCTCTAATTGGAGCTAGGGATTGGAGCACCACCACCGACGTCGCACCAATCGGGAACCAGAGTTGGAGCCGGAGGAATGGGAGGAGCCAGGACCGGAGATTGGCTGGGCTGGAGAGGAGGGAACCAAACTAAAGGAAGAACACACAGAGAACCCACACACAACCCGATACACACTTCTAGAGGGCCATAACATACAGTTAGAGGTACTTGTACTTTACTGTAGTACAGTTTGAGGTACTAGTACTTTACTGTGGTACAGTTTGAGGTACTTGTACTTTACTGCAGTACAGTTTGAGGTACTAGTACTTTACTGTGGTACAGTTTGAGGTACTTGTACTTTACTGTAGTACAGTTTGAGGTACTAGTACTTTACTGTGGTACAGTTTGAGGTACTTGTACTTTACTGCAGTACAGTTTGAGGTACTTGTACTTTACTGTAGTACAGTTTCAGGTACTAGTACTTTACTGTAGTACAGTTAGAGGTACTTGTACTTTACTGTAGTATTTCCATGTGTTGTACTTTCTACTCCACTACATTTATAGAACAGCTCTAGTTACTTTTCAGATGCAGATTTGACACAATGGAAAATATAACAAGCTTTTAAAATACAACACATTGTTAAAGATGAAACCAAAAAGCAGTGTGTAGTCGGCTCACATTTCAGATGTCTATGAGTTGTTAACAGCTCCACCAAATACTGATTTTTCCCTCTGAACTTCTCACATGCTTTCATTTCAATAAATGTTCAAATGATCCAATATTTCAGCAAAAATCAAAGATTAGAGAAAAAGTCCAAAAACTGAAAACACATGTGTGTATCAGAACTTTGTTTTTTCTTCTTTCCTCTCCCATTAATCATCTCAGCAGCCCTGACATTTATCTGCTGACCAGGGGTTGGGAACCCCTGCTCTTATACAGTATCAGTCAGAGGAACCAAACCACTGCTTTTAAATCATCTCAGTGTCATATAAGTAATAAGGAACATTTACAAATGTTTCAAGGGCAAAAAAGGTGACAGAGATTAATTAATCATCAGTTTGTTTGAAAGTAAGAAATGTGAGTAAACCCAATATCATCATTAATAATTGATTTACATTATCTTCAAATTATTTCATTTACTCTATTACTTATGGACGCAGTTACAGTGCAACAGCATCATAGAATAATACAGTTAGGTTCCTCTAATGTTTGAATTTGTTCCTGCTGCCCGACAATTTCAGCTTCCTTCTGAGCCAGCTCATGAGCCAGAGCCTCAGAGAGGGCCATTGAGGCATCAAGGAGGTTTTGGTGCTCTTTTCTTAATTTATTTTTATATTTACGGGATTTAACTGTGTCCTTCAAGAAGTTGGCTTGGGTGCATTTCTCTATTATTTCATTAACTGACAAAAGAACATCCCTGACTTTGTCCAGAGCAGACTTTAGTTCCTCAGGCATTTTGTTCTCTTCAATAGACTTCACCGACTGCTCCAGTTTTTCGACTGCAACCTTCATCTCCTTGTATTTCTTCTCATTTGCATTGACCCTCTCGTACAGTTTGTGGAACGACTCTATACTTTTAAAGATACATTGTAAGATTTCTGGGCCCACAGCCGTGACCAGCGCCACAGTTTCAGCCATAGATGCAGATCTACTGAAACAGAATAAAGCAGCATTAATCAGACATGAATAAATGAGCACAATAATTCTAGTTGAGGCAGTAATGTGTACTGATTCTGAACAAAATGTAATTATTAAGTGAGGTAAACTATACTGGGCTGGGTAAAGTTTGCAAACTTTCATGTGACTACTATAATTTTCTAATCTGGCACCTCTATCAGTGCTAATAGACCAGACATCATCATTTGTCTGTGCTTTCTCTGTCACACATCACTTAATCAATAATGATGTCTTACAATGTGACAGCCCTGTGGTTCAGGTCTGGTTAGGTTTAGTTTGGGTTAAAATGATCACTTTGTTAAAGTGAGAGAAACATGCTTTTATGGTTTACCATATAGTTATTGTCTTATAAACCATTCAAAGGTCTACATACTGCTTATATTCTACTTAAATGTTTTCCATAATTATAGTACTCGTATATTGAACAATGAGATTAAACTTTCAGTCTGATGTAATTTATGTTCTGATTTTCTCTTCTAGTGTAGATTAAACCTTGTTGTTCTATGACAGTAATGTACCTGGATGTATTTATTAACATGGAGATCAAAGGCTTTTGGTTCATTTCTGACCGTTTTACTGTTAATTATTATTATTATTATATATACTAATTAATTAACTTTGGACAGAGCCAAGCTGTTTCCCTCTACTTCCAGCAGAGCTAAGCTTATTGCCTGTTAGTTTTTTATCAGTATCAATCTTCTCTGCTAACTCTCAGCAAGAAATTAAATAACTGAATTTATAGGGTTATTTTTTCTGTGTTGTATTGTATAAATCATGAATTTGATACATGCTTTAATACTTTTTGATGTCACACGTTTAGACCTTTTTAGTTTTCAATCTTCCTATTCAGCTCTGATCTGTTCCTCTATCAGATGATAAGCTTTGTGGTACTTTCTGTATACAGAGAAAAATCATAAGAAACATGTAAATCATGTGATGTGTTGTCTGTGTTTAATGAGAACATAAATCTGTTGTCACAATAGAACAATACTATAAATTCAATGTTATCTTTGTTTAAATCTGTTTGTGAAATGACACATCTGAACCAAAACTAAAATAAGTGCTTCTTTGTTTCAAAACAATATGTAAATGATATTATCATGTGACATTTCAAAGTCCAGTCTCATAAACCTAAACATGCTGAAAGTGTTCATACCTGTGGGACTTCTGGGAAATGACAGAGATAACATTCAAACCTCACTCCCTCATGAAGGTGGCTGTCTCTGTGACGCTTCGCTTTGTTTCATTTGTTTCATCCTTGTTTCACAGCTGAACTAGAGAAACAACAGTCTGATATTTGTGTGTGTGCGTGTGTGTGTGTGTGTGTGTGTGCGTGTGTGTATGTGTGTGTATGTGTATGTGTGTGTGTGTGTGTGTGTGTGTGTGTGTGTGTGTGTGTGTGTGTGTGTGTGTGTGTGTGTGTGTGTGAGAGAGAGACGTCTGTCGAGTTTTTACAGTAAAACAAAGACAGCCGCCTCCATGAGGGTGTGTGAGGTTTGCATGTCGTCTGTGCAATAAACCAGAAGGTATGAACACTGTCCACATATTTCACACAAGTATCGATTACTGCCCCTGCAACTGTATTCAGTGCTCACAAACTCTACATGCAGACTTTAAAAGGAAACTTTTTTTTACCACCATGTCTTCTCTTACATTGAGTTATTTTAGTTAAAGCTCACATAGTATCCCTATACTGTTGTGCTGCTTTTAAATGTTTATTAAGATGCAGTATTTCAACCTTTGTAACTTTCACAATGAAAACATATTTTTGGTGTTATTACAACTTTTTGTTACCTTATTGTCATTCATGATATACTGTACCACACAAATACATGAATTAACACTAATATCTGCTTACAACTAAATTACAGTATTGCATTATTAACCATTTTTATTGATTTCGTATTCACAGTTTATTAATGTGTACAGATTCCTTAATGGGTTGAGAATATTCTTCTCCTTCTAAGCAAAATAAACCATTAAAAAATGCTTTGAATTATCTGAAAAATCTACCGTCACAAAGCTGAAAGCTGCCTTTTCTCGGCTGATAGATAGTGAACATTTTGGAGATACAGGACTGTGATGAAATCATGTAAAATCTAATAAATAAGCAGAGTTTGTAAATGAATTTAGTTAGTTAGAGAGCAGTTAGAGATCAAAAACGTTAAAAAGATTATTTAACTGTGACTGGATGTTTTCAAGCAGCCTTTCCTGGAACCGAGTGCAACAGCTGACGAAGTGAAAGTAACTTTGTGACCGCACGCCAACACAGCGTTCTTATTCTTTGGTATTTATCTGGCACATCCAGAGGCGGTCCTGGCTAGTTTTGCGCCCTGGGCGGACCGACTATCAACGCCCCTCCCCACAAATCCTTCATCACACAAAAAATAAGATAAATAAATGAAATATAGTATGTAAACACCAAAGTAAATTACACACATCCGTCATCATACAAATGAATAAAATAAAATAAATAAATGAAAAGTACTTATAATTAACGTAATCTGACAGACTTCCACCCTTTTTACAACTGGCATTAAAATGTTTTCTGGGTGATTAGATTGCTATCAGGGAGTGCTTGACCACATGAACGTGCAGGTGTAAAGTTATTTATTTATTGCATTTTCACATAACCCAATAACTTACATGTAGCTATAACGGGTATGTATTAATTTTATAAATGTATCACTATTTATTTGGAAGCAGCAGTTTGTGTTGTGTGGCCTGGGATCATAATCATCACAGGTCAGTCTATCCCCCGCCCCCCTCCCCCCTTTGCTTTTCCGCTGAGAGTGAGACTCACTGACAACCTGCTCACCATAGACATATATACGTACACGTACGTATATATGTCTATGCTGCTCACAGCCTCTGCAGTCGCAAGTTGATCCCCCGCCCCCCCCCCCCCCCCTTTGCTTTTCCGCTGAGAGTGAGACTCACAACCACAACCTGCTCGTAGCCTCTGCACTCGCAAGTTGACAACCCCCCCCCCCCCCCCCCCTCCCCTTTGCCTTTTCTTCTGACACACACAACCTGTATACGTGACTCTCAGCAGCCAGTTGACGTGATAGTAGAGGCGCCTCATCGCCCACTGAAATGAGCGGTATTAGTCTAGAAAACTGGATTTTTTTTATTTTTTATTTTTGAGGGCGCTCGTGCGCCCCCAAGTAGATTGCGCCCTGGGCGGTTGCCCACATTGCCCATAGCAAAAACCGCCACTGGGTACATCTGAGAAATCTCATGTTGTCAATGTGTTGCAACAGACACAAAAGAAAGACCCATTAGTTCAACCTGCTCATCCTGTTCAGGCTCTGATTACTCGAGAAATACTTCATGGTTGACATCCAACAGCTTGGGTGGTGTTGTAGGCCACCAAAGGTACATAATGGTGGGATGATTATGAAGTATGAATTAATGAGGAGATAAACAATAACTAGTATCAGATGCATAACTTTACTTGACGGCGTGCAAGAAGATTAATTATTGTTGAACTCCTAGTTAATCCCCCCACCTACACACACACACGCTCACATTGGACTTCTCCGTAGACTGTACAAGTTTACAGAGTACTGCAATTATACTGCAATATGTGCAATATATGTATATATATATATATATATATATATATATATATATATATATATATATACATATATATATATATATATATATATATATATATATATATATATATATATGTATAGACAGACACATTGACACAGCTGTAGACTTTTTCAACTGTAAATACCCTGCCCGGTAAATGTCTAAGTCACAATGCTCAATGGACCAATTACAGAGGTCTTTATCAATGTTGTAAATGTTTAGGCCATACATTTATATCAGAAATATATAATAAAAATATAACAACTATTCTTCCAAGTCAGGCACAGAAAACTAAATAGTCTAATTGTCCATTTATTTACTCCACTTGTTTTTTTCTCCTTTCTTTCTCACTAACTGGCTGTTTTACACCCTCTTTCACCCTCTGTATTCCCTTATTGTCCTGACTGAGTTCACCTACTACACTCAAGCCTTAACTTATACTTAATTAATATAATAATAATAAATAATCACAGCTGAGACAGAGATGGAGGACTGAGCAAAGATAAACTGAACTGACCTGAGATGAACTGAAGTAATGTGAACTGATTCTGAACTAAAGTGAACTTAAGTGAGATTGTCTGCAAACTTATATATAAGTACTAAAATTTACTATACGTCCTTCAAATTAAAACAACCATATACTTAGTTTGAGCAAGTGACTCCATAACAACACATAAGAGTGTTTTATAATATTGTGAATTAAGTAGTTGAAACACACATAGTAGTTCACTTTTCAAAAGTTACTTTTGTTGCATTTTGAAGTAAATTTGTTTTGTATGCAGAACTTTTATTTAAAATATTTTAAAAGTATTTTTAGATTATTGTTTTTGTGCTTTCACTTAAAGATCTGAATACTTCTTCCACCACTGCTAATGAAGACAGAGGGTGATATAAATGCAGTGTGGTGACTTAAAGGTCAGAGAAAGTAACATGAAGGTTTATGTTTCAGCTTCAGAACTGACAGTAAAGTTATTGGTGGGTAAACCAGTGATGAGGTGTCCTTACCTTGTGAGTGAGTAGTGGATCAGGCTGTGGTTGTACTGTGGTTGTACTGGGATGATTCAGGTGTGATTGTGTTTAACTGGAGAGAGTAGGAATGATTATGACAAGAAAAACATCACACTAACATCCTCTGCTGTGTTTTTCAGTTTTTATAAAACCTGACAGAGAACTGAATATATTTGGGTCTGTTAGAAAATAACTTGTTCATACAGTTTTTTTAGTAATATAGTTATCATACAGTTATTAAAACAAGTGAAACTATTTAATTATAACTACCGACACAGAGTGACATTACTCAGACATCAGATTATATTGATATCATTTTAAACCTTTGAATACTACAGAAATATGAGAATATAGTGTTTATCATTCATCATACATTGTTCTCAACGCTGTAGCCAGGATTTTTCAAATACCAAGGTCAAAAAGAAGACCACAACTCATATATTAATTAATCCTAACCCATGATGTATTTATATAAAAAACTTTCTTGCTGTCCATTTCTCAGTCATTGTCACTCTTGTGCTCCAGTTGGAAAGGAACGAATTACATTTACTCGTGTTACTGTAATTGAGTCGGTTTTTTTGTGTACTTGTACTTTTTAAAAGTAGTTTTAAAAATCTGTAATTTTACTTTTACTTAAAAGTGGAGCTCGGGTGGTGTTTAGCTCAGTGGGTAGAGCACCCGCCCCATGTGTTAATGCTACAGTCCTCATTACAAGCGACCCCAGTTCAAATCCTGCACCGTGTCATTTCCCCTGTCTCTGCCTCTCATTTCCTGTCTTTCTCTTTACTAACCTGTACAATAAAGGCAAAAAAACAAAAAAATATAAAAGTGGAGCTCATACCTGTGCTACAGTGAAGTCTGTCTGGTGAGGTCAGATCAATCAGGAGAGTCTGCTTAAAGGAAACTTTCGCAAGTCCTTTTTTATCTTCTAGAAAGAGAAAGATATGGTTTGACTTCCTCCCATCAGAAAGGCAGCAGGGCCTCGACGACCTCACTCCTCTTCCTCCCCTTTCATGTTCATATATATTCTCACAACACGTCTAGAGTTGGTGCAGAATGTCACGTAAAGTCAAGAAATAATGTCCCCCAAAAAATGCAATTTGTACTTTAAACTTTGGCCTTTGTACGGATTAAAGAAACAAGATACGATGTTTGAAAGCGAGCTTCAGGGTTGGTTACCTTTGGACAGAGACAGGCTAACTGTTTCCCTCTGCTTTCAGTCTTCATGCTAAGCTAAACTAATTGCCTGTTGGTTTCATATTTCATATGTTTTGGGTTGGGTTTTAGATTAAGATTAAAGTGTTTTTACTAGTTGAATTTATAACTTGATGTATGAATAAAACTTAAAAGTGGAGCTCGTACATGTGCTGCTGTGAAGTCTGTCTGCTTCGATTAAATTTTCACGCACCCTTTGTCTTCTTGAAAGAGGAAGAGGAAGAGAGAGGTGGGAGGTCATTACCAGTATTACCCCTCCCAGCCAGGATTTTTCAAATACCAAGGTCAAAAAGAAGACTACCAATTATATATTAATTAATCCTAACCCATGATGTATTTATATAAAAAGCTTTCTTGCTGTGCATTTCTCAGTCATGGTCACTCTTGTGCTCCAGTTCTTTCTTATCACTTCTAATTTTTCAACTTAAATCCTATTTCTTTATTCTACAACTTCCATGGTGGTAAATTTAAAAATTATAACTGCAATATATTATTTTCTTTATTTGTTCTTAAAATGTGGAATGGAGCACGGCCTAAACTAAACTTCAAGAAAAAAATACCGAGGACATGACCTCGGTGTCCTCAATGGTATCTACGGCCATGATTGTTCTGACTTATGATGATAAATTCAGTCTGTTAGTCAAAAATCTGCTGCATGAAGGTATCTGCAGAGGTGGAAAGGAACGAATTACATTTACTTGTGTTACTGTAATTGAGTAGTTTTTTGTGTACTTGTACTTTTTAAAAGTAGTTTTAAAAATCTGTAATTTTACTTTTACTTAAAAGTGGAGCTTGGGGCGCAGAGGTGGAAAGGAACGAATTACATTTACTCGCGTTACTGTTATTGAGTAGTTTTTTTCGCATGTCCTTTTTTATCTTGTAGAAAGAGAAAGAGAAAGATACAGGTGGATGGTGGTTTGACCTCCCCCATTAGAAAGGCAGTAGGGCCTAGACGACCACAACACCAGAATGTTCTTGCTTGTGCAGGCATAAAGGCTTTTGGTTTTACATAATAGTAGTTGTTTAGTAGAGCAGTAGAGTATTTCTGTATGTCTCGCAACACGTCTAGAGTTGGTGCAGAAAGTCACTGCCAAGAAAGAATGCCCCCCAAAAAAATGCAATTTGTGTTTTAAATATACAACCATGAAAGTTGTAGAATACTGACATAGGAGTTGAGTTTAGTTGCAAAATTAGAAGTGGTAA
Organism: Scomber colias; assembly: GCA_021039105.1. Lineage (NCBI taxonomy): Eukaryota > Metazoa > Chordata > Actinopteri > Scombriformes > Scombridae > Scomber > Scomber colias. The sequence goes on from JAJDFG010000335.1 coordinate 213,765, forward strand.
GAAAGAACTAGACCACAAGAGTGAGCATGACTGAGAAATGCACAGCAAGAAAGCTTTATAAATACATCATGGTTTAGAAATGATGTACAGTATATATAACTTGTGGTCTTCCTTTTGACCTTTGAAAAATTCTGACTACGGCCTTGGTGTTTCCGTATGTCTTAGAACATGTCTAGAGTTGATGCAGAAAGTCACGTAAAGTCAAGAAATAATGTCCCCTCCAACTGTTTCCCTCTGCTTTCAGTCTTTATGCTAAGTTAAACTAATTGCCTGTTGGTTTCATATTTCATATGTTTTGGGTTGGGTTTTAGATTAAGATTAAAATGTTTTCACTTGTTGAATTTACATCTCAATGTATGAATAAAACTTAAAAGTGGAGCTTGTACCTGTGCTGCTGTGAGGTCTGTCTGCTGAGGTCTGATCAATCAGGAGCTTCTGCTTAAACACAGTTAGAGAAAGCGTGGCCGTTGGCGTTGGTTCATGCCCTTACACATGGACAAGCAGCAGCAGTGCCTTCACTTTTTGACCCTGTAAAGCCTGAACCATCAAATAATTGCCAGGAAATTCTAATTATTTGAAACTGGAGTTTATTGGACCTCCTTACTAGTCATTTAAAAAAATGAATTGAATAAGACTTTGCATCTACTGTATGAGTTTTGTTTTGTATCATAATTGATACACTGGGACCTTTTTGCAATTTCTTTTTCATGGCATGTTTTTTTAAACACACAAAAACATTTAATAACATTTTTTTAAGGTCCTGCATAAGGCTCATATCACCACCTTCAAACTTTTGTATGCATGATAATAATATGTAATGCATGGAATGCAATAAAATGAAAATTGACAGATTTAAAACTAGAAACTAGCGACACCAGGGACCATAGTTGTATTCCTGGGGCCAGAGCGGGCCACACTGAGTCAAACTTAAAACTGCTGGCTAAGGATAAATGTAGATGCAGTAAGATTATAAAACATGTTGGTGGAAATGACACCCGACTACGCCAATCGGAAGTCACAAAAATTAATGTTGAGTCAGTATGTAAATCCTCTAAAACAATGTCGGACTCTGTAGTTTTCTCTGGGCCCCTGCCTGATTTGATTAGTGATGACATGTATAGCCGCATGTCATCATTCAACCTCTGGTTGTCGAGGTGGTGTCCAGATAATAATGTGTGCTTCATTGAAAATTGGCAGACTCTCTGGGGAAGACCTGGTCTGATTAGGAGAGACGGCATACATCCCACTTTGGATGGAGCTGCTCTCATATCTAGAAATATGGCCGAATTTATTGACCCAAACCCATGACAACCCAGAGTCCAGACTAGGAGACAGAGCTGCAGTCTTACACGCTTCTCTGCGCTTCCATTAGAGCAGTTACCCACCCAATTACATATAGAAACTGTGTCTGTCCCCTGACTATCATCATGGATGTTGATAATGACAGCCTTAACACTGCATTTATTGCTTTATTGGATTCAATTGGCTTCTCTCAAAATGTGAATGAACCCACTCACTGTTATAACCACAACCTTGACCTTGTTCTGACATATGGTATTGAAGCTGAACATTTAATAGTTTTCCCTCATAATCCTTCTTTATCAGACCATTATTTAATAACGTTTGAATTTCTATTACTGGACTATACGCCGTTAGACAAACATGTTCTTACTAGATGTCTGTCACTAAATTTAAAGAAATAATTCCATCAGTACTGAACTCAATGCCATGTCTCAATACAACAGAGATGACTTATTCTGACTTTAGTCCCCCCCAGATTGACTGTGTTGTTGATAGTGCTGCAGACTCACTGAGAACAACTCTGACCTCCATCGGCCCTCTAAAAAAAGAAGGTAATTAAACAACAGAGAACAGCTCCATGGTATAATTCCCAAACTAAAGAATATGGTGTTCCACTAAATTAGAAGAATCTCACTTAGCCTGGCAAGATAGTCTTAAAACAACCGTAAAGCCAGAGTCACCTTTTACTCATCACTAATAGAGGAGAATAAAAACAGTCCAAGATTTCTTTTCAGTGCTTTGGCTAAACTGAGAGAGCCACAATACTACTGATCCATGCAGGGGTGGATTGGCCATTGGGAGTACCGGGATTTTTCCTGGTGGGCCGATCAATAGTGGGCCGATGGCTGCCCGTTTTTTTTAATCTTTTATTTGTTCATTTATTTTTTTGCTGCTCCTTGCCATGGTAACTCTCCCGGCCCAGACCAGAGACTTGCACCGGCCCACAGAGCTCCGCTGCAGCCTGCAAACACAGCAGAGGCCCATCTGTCTAAAGAATACCTGGCCCAATGGCCATATGATACTACAGAGACCCAGGAGTCCCGCCCACGCATGTTCTAGACCCCCGTCCTTCATTCAATCACCTTTAATGACAAGCAGTCATAATGAGAGAAACAACACACCAGCACACGAAAAACAAAGCGGGAATTATAAAGTGGAGAATAAAAAAAACTCTCGCGACCGACGCTGCTAAGAGCAATAACCTGTCCGAAATGTTTTATGCGGGTTCAGTGGTTCGTCTCAGCAGCAGGGGTGTCAGAGTGAGGCTCCTGCTGCCATGGTGGTGCAGCAGCAAGTTGAGGAAGACTCCGAGTCCACCATGTGGAAGTCAGGCACGTGCACACATAGGGCCCTAGGGGTGCTTGAGCCCTGCCCTTTTTGCCTCGTATTAAAAAGTGCCCTCTGTGTGTGTGTGTGTGTGTGTGTGTGTGTGTGTGTGTGTGTTTTGTTGTTGTTGTTGTTTTTAAAAAATGACATTGATAAATTCCTGTTAGGGATGGAACAAAACGGCGGTACAAAAACTCCACGGTATTCTACCGTACCCATTTTCTTGTAATATGGGGTTGTTGTGTGTGTTGAGCCGCTGCTTCTCTGTCTGTTGCGGCTCCGCTCGGTCACAGAGCCGAGAGAGAGAGAGAGAGAGAGGTGACAGTGAAGTATTTATACTTTACTGTTGTACAGTGTTACAAACCAGCTCATTAAAGGAAATGTAACATAAAAACCATATGTTAAAGGTTTAAACTAAATTATTTATTAACCAAGGGTTTACAAGAACAAACAAAGGCCGGGTGATGCTGCTCAAATAAACAAAGAAATAGAACCAAAAGAGGACTCCAAAAACAGAAAGGAAACCTAGCAAACCTCTATTAACAGTCTCTATAAAAATACAAAAGGTGAGCAGCACCCCTACTCCTAGTGAGCTAGTACAAAATAAGCAGCTAATGATGATGTGTGTCAGTAAACTAAGCTTGGCCAACAATTAACACACAGGTAACAATACACAGTATCAAAACCTAGCAGAGTGCAGCAGCAAAGCGAGGCGCACTGGCCACAATGATCCAGCCCCGAGTGTAGGGCTGCAGAGCATTTAAAAGCTCATGCTCTAATTGGAGCTAGGGATTGGAGCACCACCACCGACGTCGCACTAATCAGGGACCAGAGTTGGAGCCGGAGGAATGGGAGGAGCCAGGACCGGAGATTGGCTAGGCTGGAGAGGAGGGAATCAAACTAAAGGAACAACACACAGAGAACCCACACACAACCCGATACACACTTCTACAGGGCCATAACATACAGTTAGAGGTACTTGTACTTTACTGTGGTACAGTTTGAGGTACTTGTACTTTATTGTAGTACAGTTTGAGGTACTTGTACTTTACTGTAGTACAGTTTCAGGTACTAGTACTTTACTGTAGTACAGTTTGAGGTACTTGTACTTTACTGTAGTACAGTTTCAGGTACTTGTACTTCACTGTAGTATTTCCATGTGATGCTACTTTCTACATCTCAGAGGTAAATATTGTACTTTCTACTCCACTACATTTATAGAACAGCTCTAGTTACTTTTCAGATGCAGATTTGACACAATGGAAAATATAACAAGCTTTTAAAATACAACACATTGTTAAAGATGAAACCAGTCAGCAGTGTGTAATCGGCTCACATTTCAGATGTCTATGAGTTGTTAACAGCTCCACCAAATACTGATTTTTCCCTCTAAACTTCTCACATGCTTTCATTTCAATAAATGTTCAAATGATCCAATATTTCAGCAAAAATCAAAAATTAGAGAAAAAGTCCAAAAACTGAAAACACATTTGTGTATGAGAACTTTGTTTTTTCTTCTTTCCTCTCCCATTAATCATCTCAGCAGCCCTCACATTTATCTGCTGACCCTTTAGAGTATAAGAGCAGGGGTTGGGAACCCCTGCTCTTATACAGTATCAGTCAGAGGAACCAAACCACTGCTCTTAAATCATCTCAGTGTCATATAAGTAATAAGGAAAATTTACAAATGTTTCAAGGGCAAAAAAGGTGACAGATTAATTAATCATCAGTTTGTATGAAAATAAGAAATGTGAGTAAACCCAATATCATCATTAATAATTGATTTACATTATCTTCAAATTATTTCATTTACTCTATTACTTGTGGACGCAGTTACAGTGCAGCAGCATCATGAAATAATACAGTTCGGTTCCTCTTATGTTTGAATTCGTTCCTGCTGCCTGGCAATTTCAGCTTCCTTCTGAACCAGCTCATGAGCCAGAGCATCAGAGAGGGTCAATGAGGCATCAAGGAGCTTTTGGTGCTCTTCTCTTAATTCATTTTTATATTTACCGGATTTAAATGTGTCCTTCAAGATGTTGGCTTGGGTGCATTTCTCTATTATTTCATTAACTGACGAAAGAACATCCCTGACTTTGTCCAGAGCAGACTTTAGTTCCTGGGACATTTTGTTCTCTTCGATAGACTTCACCAACTGCTCCAGTTTTTCGACTGCAACCTTCATCTCCTTGCATTTCCTCTTATTTTCCTTCACCCTCTCGTACAGACTGTAGAACAACCGTATACTGTTAAAGATACCTTCTATGACGGTTGGGCCCACAACCACGGCCAGCTCCATAGATGCAGATCTACTGAAACAGAATAAAGCAGCATTAATCAGACATGAATAAATGAGCACAATAATTCTAGTTGAGGCAGTAATGTGTACTGATTCTGAACAAAATCTAATTATTAAGTGAGGTAAACTATACTGGGCTGGGTAAAGTTTGCAAACGTTCATGTGACTACTATAATTTTCTAATCTGGCACCTCTATCAGTGCTAATAGACCAGACATCATCATTTGTCTGTGCTTTCTCTGTCACACATCACTTAATCAATAATGATGTCTTACAATGTGACAGCCCTGTGGTTCAGGTCTGGTTACAGTAGGTTTAGTTTGGGTTAAAATGATCACTTTGTTAAGGTGAGAGAAACATGCTTTTATGGTTTACCATATAGTTATTGTCTTATGAACCATTCAAAGCTTTATATACTCCTTATGTTCTTAAAGTGTTTTCCATAATTATAATAATCATATAATGAACAATAAGATTAAACTTTCAGTCTGATGTAATTTATGTTCTGATTTTCTCTTCTAGTGTAGATTAAACCTTGTTGTTCTATGACAGTAATGTACCTGCATCTATTTATTAACATGGAGATCAAAGGCTTTTGGTTCATTTCTGACCGTTTTACTGTTAATTATTATATATACTAATTCATTAACTTTGGACAGAGCCAAGCTGTTTCCCTCTACTTCCAGCGGAGCTAAGCTTATTGCCTGTTAGTCTCATATCAGTATCAATCTTATCTGCTAACTCTCATCAAGTAGTTAAATAACTGAATTTATAGGGTTATTTTTTCTGTGTTGTGTTGTATAAGTCATGTATTTGATACATGCTTTAATACTTTTTGATGTCACACGTTTAGACCTGTCAATGTTTCTAGTTTTCAATCTTCCTATTCAGCTCTCAGAAAAATCATAAGAAACATGTAAATCATGTGATGTGTTGTCTGTTTTTAATGAGAACATAAATCTGTTGTCACAATAGAACAATACTATAAATTCAATGTTATCTTTGTTTAAATGTGTTGGTGAAATGACACATCTAAACCAAAACTAAAATAAGTGCTTCCTTGTTTCAAAACAATATGTATATGATATTATCATGTGACATTTCAAAGTCCAGTCTCATAAACCTAAACATGCTGAAAGTGTTCATGTGGGACTTCTGGGAAATGACACAGATAACATTCAAACCTCACTTCCTCATGAAGGTGGTTGTCTCTGTGATGCTTAGCTTTGTTTCATTTGTTTCATCCTTGTTTCACAGCTGAACTAGAGAAACAACAGTCTGATATTTGTGTGTGTGTGTGTGTGTGTGTGTGTGTGTGTGTGTGTGTGTGTGTGTGGTCTGTCGAGCTTTTACAGTAAAACAAAGACAGCCGCCTCCATGAGGGTGTGTGAGGTTTGCATGTCATCTGTTCAATTAACCAGAAGGTATGAACACTGTCCACATAAATATCGATTCCTGTCTCTGCAACTGTATTCAGTGCTCACAAACTCTACATGCAGACTTTAAAAGTCAACTTTTTTTACCACCATGTCTTCTCTTACATTGAGTTATTTTAGTTAAAGCTCACATAGTATCCCTATACTGTTGTGCTGCTTTTAAATGTTTATTAAGATGCAGTATTTCAACCTTTGTAACTTTCACAATGAAAACATATTTTTGGTGTTATTACAACTTTTTGTTACCTTATTGTCATTCATGATATACTGTACCACACAAATACATGAATTAACACTAATATCTGCTTACAACTAAATTACAGTATTGCATTATTAACCATTTTTATTGATTTCGTATTCACAGTTTATTAATGTGTACAGATTCCTTCATGGGTTGAGAATATTCTCCTCCTTCTAAGCAAAATAAACCATTAAAAAATGCTTTGAATGATCTGAAAAATCTACAGTCACAAAGTTGAAAGCTGCCTTTTCTTAGCTGATAGATAGTGAACATTTTGGAGATACAGGACTGTGATGAAATCATGTAAAATCTAATGAATAATCAGAGTTTGTAAATGAATTCAGTTAGTTAGAGAGCAGTTAGAGATCAAAAACGTTAAAAAGATTATTTAACTGTGACTGGATGTTTTCAAGCAGCCTTTCCTGGAACCGAGTGCAACATCTGATGAAGTGAAAGTAACTTTGTGACAACACGCCAACACAGCGTTCTTATTCCTTGGTATATCCAGCACATCTGAGGCATCTCATGTTGTCAATGTGTTGCAACAGACACAAAAGAAAGACCCATTTTTTCAACCTGCTCATCCTGTTCAGGCTCTGATTACTCGAGAAATACTTCATGGTTGACATCCAACAGCTTGGGTGGTGTTGTGGGCCACCAAAGGTACATAATGGTGGGATAATTATGAAGTATGAATTAATGAGGAGATAAACAATAACTAGTATCAGATGCATAACTTTACTTGACGGTGTGCAAGAAGATTAATTATTGTTGAACTCCGAGTTAATCCCCCCACCTACACACACGCTCACATTGGACTTCTCCGTAGACTGTACAAGTTTACAGAGTACTGCTATGCAATTATACTGCAATATGTGCAATATATATATATATATATATTGATATATAGACTTTTTCAACTGTAAATACCCTGCCCGGTAAATGTCTAAGTCACAATGCTCAATGGACCAATTACAGAGGTCTTTATCAATGTTGTAAATGTTTAGGCCATAAATTTATATCAGAAATATATAATAAAAATATAACAACTATTCTTCCAAGTCAGGCACAGAAAACTAAATTGTCTAATTGTCCATTTATTTACTCCACTTGTTTTTTTCTCCTTTCTTTCTCACTAATTGGCTGTTTTTTCACCCTCTATATTCCCTTATTGTCCTGACTGAGTTCACCTACTACACTCAAGCCTTAACTTATACTTAATTAATATAATAATAATAAATAATCACAGCTGAGACAGAGATGGAGGACTGAGCAAAGATAAACTGAACTGACCTGAGATGAACTGAAGTAATGTGAACTGATTCTGGACTAAAGTGAACTTAAGTGAGATTGTCTGCAAACTTATATATGATCATTAGAATTTACTATACGTCCTTCAAATTAAAACAACCATATACTTGGGTTGAGAAAGTGACTCCATAACAACACATAGGAGTGTTTTATAATATTGTGAATTAAGTAGTTGAAACACACATAGTAGTTCACTTTTCAAAAGTTACTTTTGTTGCATTTTGAAGTAGGTTTGTTTTGTATGCAGAACTTTTATTTAAAATATTTTAAAAGTATTTTTAGATTATTGTTTTTGTGCTTTCACTTAAAGATCTGAATACTTCTTCCACCACTGCTAATGAAGACAGAGGGTGATATAAATGCAGTGTGGTGACTTAAAGGTCAGAGAAACTAACATGAAGGTTTATGTTTCAACTTCAGAACTGACAGTAAAGTTATTGGTGGGTAAACCAGTGATGAGGTGTCCTTACCTTGTGAGTGAGTAGTGGATCAGGCTGTGGTTGTACTCTGGTTGTACTGGGATGATTCAGGTGTGATTGTGTTTAACTGGAGAGAGTAGGAATGATTATGACAAGAAAAACATCACACTAACATCCACTAATGTGTTTTTCAGTTTTTATAAAACCTGACAAAAACTGAATATATTTGGGTCTGTTAGAAAATAACTTATTCATACAGTTGTTTAGTAATATAATTATCATACAGTTATTAAAACAAGTGAAACTATTTAATTATAACTACTGACACAGAGTGACATTACTCAGACATCAGATTATATTTATATCATTTTAAACCTTTGATTACTACAGAAATATGAGAATATAGTGTTTATCATTCATCATACATTGTTCTCAACGCTGTAGCCAGGATTTTTCAAATACCAAGATCAAAAAGAAGACCACAACTTATTTATTAATTAGTCCTAACCCATGATGTATTTATATAAAAAACTTTCTTGCTGTGCATTTCTCAGTCATGGTCACTCTTGTGCTCCAGTTCTTACTTATCACTTCTAATTTTGCAACTTAAATCAACTCCTATTTCTTTATTCTACAACTTCCATGGTGGTAAATTTAAAAATTATAACTGCAATATATTATTTTCTTGGTTTGTTCTTAAAATGTGGACTGGAGCACGGCCTAAACTAAACTTCAAGAAAAAAATACCGAGGACATGACCTCGGTGTCCTCAATGGTATCTACAGCCATGATTGTTCTGACTTATGATGATAAATTCAGTCTGTTAGTCAAAAATCTGCTGCATGAAGGTATCTGCAGAGGTGGGAAGGAATGAATTATGTGTCATTTCCCCTGTCTCTGCCTCTCATTTCCTGTCTCTCTCTCTCTAATAACCTGTACAATAAAAACAAAAAAATATAAAAGTGGCGCTCATACCTGTGCTACAGTGAAGTCTGTCTGGTGAGGTCAGATCAATCAGGAGAGTCTGCTTAAAGGAAACTTTCACACGTCCTTTTTTATCTTCTAGAAAGAGAAAGAGAAAGATACAGGTGGATGGTGGTTTGACTTCCTCCCATCAGAAAGGCAGAAAGGCCTCGACGACCACAACATCAGCTCACTTCTCTTCCTCCCCTTTCGTGTTCATATATATTCTCACAACACGTCTAGAGTTGATGCAGAAAGTCACGTAAAGTCAAGAAATAATGTCCCCCCCAACTGTTTCCCTCTGCTTTCAGTCTTTATGCTACGTTAAAGTAATTGCCTGTTGGTTTCATATTTCATATGTTTTGGGTTGGCTTTTAGATTAAGATTAAAATGTTTGAATTTATAACTCGATATATGAATAAAACTTAAAAGTGGAGCTCGTACCTGTGCTGCTGTGAGGTCTGTCTGCTTCAATTAAATTTTCACGCACCCTTTGTCTTCTTGAAAGAGGAAGAGAGAGGTGGGAGGTCATTACCAGTATTACCCCTCCCAGCCAGGATTTTTCAAATACCAAGGTCAAAAAGAAGACTACCATTTATATATTAATTAATCCTAACCCATGATGTATTTATATAAAAAGCTTTCTTGCTGTGCATTTCTCAGTCATGGTCACTCTTGTGCTCCAGTTCTTTCTTATCACTTCTAATTTTGCGACTTAAATCAACTCCTATTTCATTTTTCTACAACTGCCATGGTGGTAAATTAAAAAAATTATAACTGCAATATCATTATTATTATTTTCTTTATTTGTTCTTAAAATGTGGACTGGAGCACAGCCTAAACTAAACTTCAAGAAAAAAATACCGAGGACATGACCTCGGTGTCCTCAATGGTATCTACGGCCATGATTGTTCTGACTTATGATGGTAAATTCAGTCTGTTAGTCAAAAATCTGCTGCATGAAGGTATCTGCAGAGGTGGAAAGGAACGAATTACATTTACTGGCGTTACTGTAATTGAGTAGTTTTTTTCGCATGTCCTTTTTTATCTTGTAGAAAGAGAAAGAGAAAGATATAGGTGGATGGTGGTTTGACTTCCCCCCTTCAGAAAGGCAGTAGGGCCTAGACGACCACAACACCAGAATGTTCTTGCTTGTGCAGGCATAAAGGCTTTTGGTTTTACATGATAGTAGTTGTTTAGTTGAGCAGTAGAGTATTTCTGTATGTCTCGCAACACGTCTAGAGTTGGTGCAGAAAGTCACTGCCAAGAAATAATGCCCCCCAAAAAAATGCAATTTGTGTTTTAAATATACAACCATGAAAGTTGTAGAATACTGACATAGGAGTTGAGTTTAGTTGCAAAATTAGAAGTGGTAAGAAAGAACTGGACCACAAGAGTGAGCATGACTGAGAAATGCTCAGCAAGAAAGCTTTATGAATACATCATGGTTTAGAGATGATGTGTATATATAACTTGTGGTCTTCCTTTTGACCTTTGAAAAATTCTGACTACGGCCTTGGTGTTTCCGTATGTCTTAGAATATGTCTAGAGTTGATGCAGAAAGTCACGTAAAGTCAAGAAATAATGTCCCCTCCAACTGTTTCCCTCTGCTTTCAGTCTTTATGCTAAGTTAAACTAATTGCCTGTTGGTTTCATATTTCATATGTTTTGGGTTAGGTTTTAGATTAAGATTAAAATGTTTTCACTTGTTGAATTTACATCTCAATGTATGAATAAAACTTAAAAGTGGAGCTTGTACCTGTGCTGCTGTGAGGTCTGTCTGCTGAGGTCTGATCAATCAGGAGCTTCTGCTTAAACACAGTTAGAGAAAGTGTGGCCCTTGGCGTTGGTTCATGCCCTTACACATGGACAAGCAGCAGCAGTGCCTTCACTTTTTGACCCTGTAAAGCCTGAACCATCAAATAATTGCCAGGAAATTCTAATTATTTGAAACTGGAGTTTATTGAACCTCCTTACTAGTCATTTAAAAAAATGAATTGAATAAGACTTTGCATCTACTGTATGAGTTTTGTTTTGTATCATAATTGATACACTGGGACCTTTTTGCAATTTCTTTTTCATGGCATGTTTTTTTAAACACACAAAAACATTTAATAACATTTTTTTAAGGTCCTGCATAAGGCTCATATCACCACCTTCAAACTTTTGTATGCATGATAATAATATATAATGCATGGAATGCAATAAAATGAAAATTGACAGATTTAAAACTAGAAACTAGCGACACCAGGGACCATAGTTGTATTCCTGGGGCCAGAGTCAAACTTAAAACTGCTGGCTAAGGATAAATGTAGATGCAGTAAGATTATAAAACATGTTGGTGGAAATGACACCCGACTACGCCAATCGGAAGTTGAGTCAGTATGTACATTCTCTAAAACAATGTCGGACTCTGTAGTTTTCTCTGGGCCCCTGCCTAATTTGATTAGTGATGACATGTATAGCCGCATGTCATCATTCAACCGCTGGTTGTCGAGGTGGTGTTCAGATAATAATGTGTGCTTCATTGAAAATTGGCAGACTCTCTGGGGAAGACCTGGTCTGATTAGGAGAGACGGCATACATCCCACTTTGGATGGAGCTGCTCTCATATCTAGAAATATGGCCGAATTTATTGACCCAAACCCATGACAACCCAGAGTCCAGACTAGGAGACAGAGCTGCAGTCTTACACGCTTCTCTTTGCTTCCATTAGAGCAGTTACCCACCCAATTACATATAGAAACTGTGTATGTCCCCTGACTATCATCATGGATGTTAATAATGACAGCCTTAACACTGCATTTATTGCTTTATTGGATTCAATTGGCTTCTCTCAAAATGTGAATGAACCCACTCACTGTTATAACCACAACCTTGACCTTGTTCTGACATATGGTATTGAAGCTGAACATTTAATAGTTTTCCCTCATAATCCTTCTTTATCAGACCATTATTTAATAACGTTTGAATTTCTATTACTGGACTATATGCTGTTAGACAAACATGTTCTTACTAGATGTCTGTCACTAAATTTAAAGAAATAATTCCATCAGTACTGAACTCAATGCCATGTCTCAATACAACAGAGATGACTTATTCTGACTTTAGTCCCCCCCAGATTGACTGTGTTGTTGATAGCGCTGCAGACTCACTGAGAACAACGCTGAACTCCATCGCCCCTCTAAAAAAAGAAGGTAATTAAACAACCGAGAACAGCTCCATGGTACAATTCCCAAACTAAAGAATATGGTGTTCCACTAAATTAGAAGAATCTCACTTAGCCTGGCAAGATAGTCTTAAAACAACCGTAAAGCCGGAGTCGCCTTTTACTCATCACTAATAGACGACAATAAAAACAGTCCAAGGTTTCTTTTCAGTACTTTGGCTAAACTGACAAAGAGCCACAATACTACTGATCCATGCAGGGGTGGATTGGCCATTAGGAGTACCGGTGGGCCGATCAATAGATCAACATCTTTTATTTGTTCATTTATTTTTTTGCTGCTCCTTGCCATGGTAACTCTCCCGGCCCAGAGCAGAGACTTGCACCGGCCCATAGAGCTCCGCTGCAGCCTGCAGACACAGCAGAGGCCCATTAGTCTTAAGAATACCTGGTCCAATGGCCATATGATAGACTACAGAGACCCAGGCCAGGAGTCCCGCCCACGCATGTTCTAGACCCCCCGTCCTTCGTTCAATCACCTTTAATGACAAGCAGCCATAATGAGAGAGCGAGTGAGAGAAACAACACACCAGCACACGAAAAACAAAGCGGGAATTATAAAATGTAGAATGAAAAAAACTCTCGCGACCGACGCTGTTAAGAGCAATAACCTGTCCGAAATGTTAGCTGTGGGTTCAGTGGTTCCTCTCAGCAGCAGGTGTGTCAGAGTGAGGCTCCCGCTGCCATGGTGGTGCAGCAGCAAGTTGAGGAAGTCAGGCACGTGCACACATTGGGCCCTCGGGGTGCTTGAGCCCCTGTCCTTTTTGCCTCGTATTTAAAAGTGCCCTCTGTGTGTGTTTTGTTGTTGTTGTTTTTTAAGGATGTAAAAAAAACAAAACAAACGGCGGTACAAAAACTCCATGGTATTCTACCGTATCCATTTTCTTGTAATACGGGGTTGTTGTGTGTGTTGAGCCGCTAGAGAGAGAGAAAGAGAGAAGCTGCTGCCCCATGGATAACTCAGGAGACGTGACAGTGGAGCAACGTGAACCTGTGAGTTATGGTCCAACTAGTCTCCGTCCAATTATTCAACGTGCTTAAATATGAGTAATATTTCAGAAAAACGCTCTATTTTAGTCAATGTGTCAGCTTCTATTTTTGCCGGACTTCAATCAGCACAGAGCAGATCATACGGGACAGGAAATCATGTACAAAATACAAAATTAAACACCGGGTTAATTTTCAAAATAAAATGCCCCGTGTTTACGGTGGATCATATTTCCCTCACTACAGGTCTGAAGTACAGGTCCGAGGTTTAGATATAAAGTTTATTGTGACTTTGATAATGTGAATGAACTCATGTTGACAATAATGTGTTGACACAAAAGAAAGAGCAAATGCGTATCACTTTCACCTACACAGGACACACAGCTAAGTAGTTAGCTTTCTATTAGCACTTTATTTTTTAATTTTACATTATATTCCATATTGTGTAAAGGACCGGAAAACAATTTTGGCACGCATAGCTGCCCTTTTCTGAGTTTGAGCCCCTGCCCCTCTATAATCATGTGCACATCCCTGCTTCACACACTGATATCACATTCAGATAAATCCTGAAGTCAAAGACTAATCCAATTCTTCGACTGTTGTTTTTTTAGTTGGAGCCTCAGCATGAACTGTTAGCTGAGTTATTAATGTTCTGTCAGTCCTGCGTTCACTGCTCGTTTCTGCTGCCATCAAGTGGTCAAACTAGTTATTGCAGGTTTAAAGTATAGTCTATTTTTAAACAGTCAGGTGTCCATATGAGTAGTGAAAGAGGTTTTTAAAGTATCTGATCAGCTTCTATTGATCTTCAGCAGTGTGAGTTACTATAGTTATTATAGTTACTATGGTAACAGTGTGAGTTAGTCATATCAAGTGATATCTGACACATTTACAGTCTTTTTAGCATCAGATTCCCTCTTAGTGTTTCCTGTTTCTCTGTGGTGGAAGTATAGGAACAAAAAGACTTTGCTACTAAAAACACTGTAACGCTGAAACACAGAAGATGAAGATTTGACTCATGTGGTCAGTATGAACAGGAGGAATCATTACAGACAGAAAAACACACTTCATGTTCATTTGGGTTCCTGACTGTTGGTTTAAGACAGACATTCCTTTAATATACCTTTTCTCTATTGGTAAATATGAGAATATAATTAAATATAAAGGAACAACATAGAAGCAAATTTTCTGACAATTTTATTCTTCAAAACATTATAAAAGCGTATTAACAAGAAGTGTGAAACAAAATGTTTTACTTAACCCACATTGTTCTGGTTACAATCACTAATTCTGAACAAGAATCAATCATTTATTTTAAGGAGCAATTATTAAAGATTCAAAGTCCCACATGAAATCTCGCTGTGAAACTAAAGACCTTCTTCCGTCACTGATCATATGTTGTTTTTAACAGATATACTTCAGCATTAATCTCAGTGTCACATAAATAACAAGAAAAACAAAAAATACAAATGTTCAAAGGGCAAGAAAGGTGAAAGAGATGAATCAGTTTGTACAAAAGTCATCAACAGCTGTTGGCTGGTGTTCATTATCTTCAAATGATTTCATCTATTCTATTAGTTATGTATGTACACAGTTACAGTGCAGCAGCATCACAGGATAATACACTTAGATTTAGACTCTGAATCTGAAACGCAGATGTGCCTTGTAAAAACACATGGCAGAAGCTTTATTATACAATGTAGAAAAAGATATGTTTGGTTTAAAAGTTCAGC
This sequence comes from Scomber colias, assembly GCA_021039105.1. Taxonomy (NCBI): domain Eukaryota; kingdom Metazoa; phylum Chordata; class Actinopteri; order Scombriformes; family Scombridae; genus Scomber; species Scomber colias. Next base: position 229,005 of record JAJDFG010000335.1, read on the forward strand.
TTCTGATTTCAATTTTCGGTTTTCAGCTTTGATCCGATCGTTTTCATCCTCTTTCTGACATAGAAGCAAATTTTCTGACAATTTTATTCTTCACAAAATGATGAAAGAGTTTTAACAAGAAGTGTGAAACAAAATGTTTTCTTTACTTCCATTGTTCTGATTTTGACAGTACAATCACTAATTCTGAATAAGAATCAATCATTTAATTTAAGCATAAAATCATCTCGCTGTGAAACTACTTTTTCTTCGTTAAAGGATCTAAGACCTTCTTCCATCACTGATCATATGTTGTTTTTAACAGATATACTTTTGAATTTGTGTCAGGGTCACATAACTATGAAAGAGTATTAACAAGAAGTGTTAAACAAATTTGGAGATACTAGGTTCCACCTCTTTTCTTTGATTGAATTTAACAACTTCTCCAGTTCTTTGACTGTTGAGGCAGTTTTGAGTGCTCCTCATTTAGCTTCTCCTCCTGAACTACACATATGTGGTTTATAATATTGTTCATGCCATAGTTCAAACTAGCTCCACCTCCAGCAGCTACAATATTACAATATTACAGGCTATTGTTGCCCAGGCAATTGCCCATTTGCCCTCTGTGGCTGAGCTGGGAACCCCTGCTCTTATACAGTATCAGTCAGAGGAACCAAACCACTGCTTTTAAATCATCTCAGTGTCATATAAGTAATAAGGAAAATGTACAAATGTTTCAAGGGCAAAAAAGGTGACAGAGATTAATTAATCATCAGTTTGTATGAAAGTAAGAAATGGGAGTAAACCCAATATCATCATTAATAATTGATTTACATTATCTTCAAATGATTTCATTTACTCTATTACTTATGGACGCAGTTACAGTGCAACAGCCTCATGAAATAATACACTTACTTTTCTCTAATCTTTTAATTCGTTCCTGCTGCCTGGCCATTTCACCATTCTTCCGAGCAATTTCAGCTTCTTTCTGAACCAGCTCATGAGTCAGAGCCTCAGAGAGGGTCAATGAAGCATCAAGGAGGTTTTGGTGCTCTTTTCTTAATTCATTTTTATATTTACAGGATTTAACTGCGGCCTTCCACCACTTGGCTTGGATGCATTTCTCTATTATTTCATTAACTGACGAAAGAACATCCTTGACTTTGTCCAGAGCAGAATAAAGTTTCTGAGACATTTCATTCTCTTCGATAGACTTCACCAACTGCTCCAGTTTTTCGACCGCAACCTTAATCTTCTTGCATGTCTTCTTATTTGCCTTCACCGTCTTGTACAGTTTGTAGAACGACTCTATACTGTTAAAGATAAATTTTAAGAGGGTTGGGCCCACAGTCGTGACCAGCTTAATAGATGCAGCCGTGACCAGCGCCATAGATGCAGATCTACTGAAACAGAATAAAGCAGCATTAATCAGACATGAATAAATGAGCACAATAATTCTAGTTGAGGCAGTAATGTGTACTGATTCTGAACAAAATCTAATTATTAAGTGAGGTAAACTATACTGGGCTGGGCAAAGTTTGCAAACTTTCATGTGACTACTATAATTTTCTAATCTGGCACCTCTATCAGTGCTAATAGACCAGACATCATCATTTGTCTGTGTTTTCTCTGTCACACATCACTTAATCAATAATGATGTCTTACAATGTGATAGCCCTGTGGTTCAGGTCTGGTTACAGTAGGTTTAGTTTGGGTTACAATTATCACTTTGTTAAGGTGAGAGAAACATGCTGTGGGTTGATGTTACTATTTTAGTCGTCATGGCTATGATACAGTAATACAGTAATAACCACTGGGTTAAATATTAGGGGCCTAACCGCTAGTTAGTACATTGTTGTGTCAATGCATCCATCCACCCATGTTCCAGCTCACTATTACTTTGGCCACTAGATGGCAGCGGGCAATCAAATGAACTAAACCTTATTTTTGAGTGACTGACATTAAGAAAACTCTGTGTTGAGAGTAGGATGTGTTTCAATGGTCCATTTCCAGTATTGCATTATTGAAAAAACTTAACCTTTTCTTGATATGAACTGTATATAAAGTAGTTATTTTTGATTACTTTTTGCTAGTAACACTCACACACTGTATATTTACTTAAGAAGATTTCTTTGTATAGAGAATTTGTAGTACAGTATATTTAGATTGTTGTTTTTGTGCTTTCACTTGTGGTGACATAAATGCAGCAAAATGTGAATGTGGTGATTTAAAGGTCAGAGAAAGTAACATGAAGGTTTATGTTTCAGCTTCAGAACTGACAGTAAAGTTATTGGTGGGTAAACCAGTGCTGAGGTGTCTTTACCTTGTGGGAGAGTAGTGGATCAGGCTGTGGTTGTACTGGGATGATTCAGATGTGATTGTGTGAAGAGGGCAAAATGTCACTAAATAAATAAAGAAAAAACAAAAAGCAGATATATACTCAAATCAACTGCCCCACAATTTACACATGAGACCAAATTGACACAAGAAATGCTTTAAATCTTCATTTTTGAGTAATTTTCTTAATTTTCAAAGAACAAGTTCACAATTTTCCAAGTGTTTATTAAAGTAGTCTAAACAGCAGGAATAATTAGAAAAACATGTTTCAGTGTTCATTTAGATTCCTGAATTTAAGACAGACTTGAAAAATTGTGAACCCATCCTTTAATGTCCTGGAGTCAGAGTCTCAATCCAAGTCTGTATTTGTGGCAGGACTTTAATAATGAAGTCATTATTTATGGAGCACATGCAGCCTGACAGAGCTTCAGCAAACTGAAGGATCATTTTAAATGTCCACATACAATAGTTTATAATCATGTTGTTGGGATCTGGCTGCAATTAATTAACTAAAAATGACCTCTGATCATCATCATCATTAATAATAAAAACAAGGCATACTTCCTTATAGCACAGATTAAGAATAAAAGGTTTTTACTTGCTTAATTTATAACTCAATATATGAATAAAACTTAAAAGTGGAGCTCGTACCTGTGCTGCAGTGAAGTCTGTCTGCTGAGGTCTGATCAATCAGGAGCGTCTGCTTAAAGGAAACTTTCATCAGTATTACCAGTATTACACATTCACAGTCATGGACCTTACACTGCTCTTAAAAGTTATATATTACAGACACCACACCTAATGTCAAGACGTCGCTGTGTACTTTGATGCTTAAAAATGTCCCTTTATGGTTTACCATATAGTTATTGTCTTATGAACCATTCAAAGGTTTATATACTCCTTATGTTCTTAAAGTGTTTCCATAATTATAATAATCATATAATGAACAATGAGATTAAACTTTCAGTCTGATGTAATTTATGTTCTGATTTTCTCTTCTAGTGTAGATTAAACCTTGTTGTTCTATGACAGTAATATACCTGGATGTATTTATTAACATGGAGATCAAAGGCTTTTGGTTAATTTCTGTACTGTTAATTATTATATAATTAAATATAACTAATTCATTAACTTTGGACAGAGCCAGTCTGTTTCCCTCTACTTCCAGCGGAGCTAAGCTTATTGCCTGTTAGTCTCATATCAGTATCAATCTTCTCTGCTAACTCTCAGCAAGAAATGAAATCACTGAATTTATAGGGTTATTTTTTCTGTGTTGTATTGTATCATGTATTTGATACATGCTTTAATACTTTTTGATGTCACACTTTTAGACCTGTCAATGTTTTTAGTTTTCAATCTTCCTATTCAGCTCTGATCTGTTCCTCTATCAGATGATAAGCTTTGTGGTACTTTCTGTATACAGAGAAAAATCATAAGAAACGTGTAAATCATGTGATGTGTTGTCTGTGTTTAAACCTCACTTCCTCATGAAAGTGGCTGTCTCTGTGACGGTTAGCTTTGTTTCATTTGTTTCACAGCTGAACTAGAGAAACAACAGTCTGATATGTGTGTGTGTGTGTGTGTGTGTGTGTGTGTGTGTGTGTGTGTGTGTGTGTGTGTGTGTGTGTGTGTGTGTGTGTGTGTGTGTGTGTGTGAGAGAGAGAGACGTCTGTCGAGCTTTTACAGTAAAACAAAGACAGCCGCCTCCATGAGGGCGTGTGAGGTTTGCATGTCGTCTGTGCAATAAACCAGAAGGTATGAACACTGTCCACATATTTCACACAAGTATCGATTTTTGCCCTCACAACTGTATTCAGTGCTCACAAACTCTACATGCAGACTTTAAAAGGAAACTTTTTTTTCACCTTCTCTTACATTGAGTTATTTTAGTTAAAGCTTAATCAGACATGAATAAATGAGCACAATAATTCTAGTTGAGGCAGTAATGTGTACTGATTCTGAACAAAATCTAATTATTAAGTGAGGTAAACTATACTGTTGTACTGCTTTTAAATGTTTATTAAGATGCAGTATTTCAACCTTTGTAACTTTCACAATGAAAACATATTTTTGGTGTTATTACAACTTTTTGTTACCTTATTGTCATTCATGATATACCACACAAATACATGAATTAACACTAATATCTGCTTACAACTAAATTACAGTATTGCATTATTAACCATTTTTATTGATTTCGTATTCACAGTTTATTAATGTGTACAGATTCCTTAATGGGTTGAGAATATTCTTCTCCTTCTAAGCAAAATAAACCATTAAAACATGCTTTGAATTATCTGAAAAATCTACAGTCACAAAGCTGAAAGCTGCCTTTTCTCGGCTGATAGATAGTGAACATTTTGGAGATACACCATTTTCACAGGACTGTGATGAAATCATGTAAAATCTAATAAATAAGCAGAGTTTTTAAATTAATTCAGTTAGTTAGAGACCAATTAGATATCAAAAACCTTAAAAAGATTATTTACCTGTGACTGGATGTTTTTCAAGCAGCGTTTCCTGGAACCGAAGCTGAAGAAGTGAAAGTAACTTTGTGCCAAGCACAGCATTTTTATTCTTTGGTTTTCATCTGGCACATGACATCTGAGGCATGTCATGTTGTGCCAATGCATTGAGACGTCAGGCTGTACATTCCCAGAAATGCCCTAATTTTGTTTAAGTATCTTTTCTATAACAAGATGTACTTGATTGGTTAATTACTTTGCTGTAATATTGTGACAGAAAACACCCCATGTTCATGTTGTGTTACGTTATAAAATACTGTGTAAAAGGAAAAACAATAAAGAAAAAAGAGAAAATAATAATAATAATAAAATAAAATGAGTGGCTCCTTTTCTCTGCCCATTCTCTTCCTCCCTGGCACCATATCACCAGGTCACCAGATTTTGTTTTCTTGTTTTGTCCATGAGTAAAAATAACTCTTTGTAGCATGTAATTTGGTGTTGTGTCCCTCATTGTGTTACGACTCCGAGCTGGTCGTAACAACAGAAACAGAGAACACAACAGAATATCAATAAAGATTAAATCTGTCCATCATTAGATTTAGACTTTTATTTTTCAGTAAATTCACTGAGTAATTGATTCGATTACTATTATCATGCCAATGATTTGAATGTATTCGATATCACGATGCATCAGATACATTTTCTTTTTTACTTCACATTTTTTGTTTTCATCAACAAATACAAGTAGTCACATATAAGCTCCCTTTTTTTATTTAACAAAACTTGAGTACAGTATTAATGACATCAAATACGAAAACTCATGAAGTTATGCAGTGGAACAAATTTTTTTTTATTTCCTGAGAATGGCAAGCATCACATTTAATCTGGAACATAGTAAACACCAAGTAGCATTGAATTACTTATTTATATGGTGTTTACTTGTTCATAATATTAAAATGTAAACATTTTTTGACCATTAGGCCTATATTAAATTGTAAAGAGAAATAAATTGTGTAGACGTAGCCTACCTATAGTGTTTCATTATATCAAAATGTAAACAGAAATTGTAGGAGCCAAAATATGTTTTTGCTTGTGTTTATATATTTGCATGGGCTGCACGTTTTGCGTCATGAACATCAGTTGATCTACATGTCAGCCGAGAGAGGAGGAGAAATGCCACCTTATGTACCCACCACAAAATCAAAGGGTCCTCAGTTCGAGGTTGATTTTTTTCCCATTTAGTTTATTTCCTCTTCGGCCCTGACAAAGGGGGTCTTGGGTTCTATACTGTAGTCATTATTTTGAGTTACTAATCATTATTTTTTAGTTTCTATGTCATTATTTTGCATTTCTAAGTCATTATTTTGAGTTTTTAAGTCATTATTTTTTAGATAGTTCCTCATTATTTTGAGTTACTAAGTTGATATTTTGAGATAATGAGTCATTATTTTGAGATCCTAATCATTATTTTGAGTTTCTAAGTCATTATTTTGTGTTTCTAAGTCATTCTTTTTAGATAGTATCTCATTATTTTGAGTTACTCAGTTGATATTTTGAGGTAATAAGTCTTTCTTTTTTTTAAGATAATATTTCATTATTTTGAGAAATAAATCTCATAATAATTACCTATATAATTTCCCTTTTTCATCATATTGTCAGTAATGAGCTTCCTTTTTTTTGTTATTTTGTGTAAACACGTTAAATCTCAAGAGGGTAAAAGCAGCAGTGACGCTCCTTCCACCAGCAGGGGGCAGCAGGGCTCTAGCCTTCTCCCAGTCAAAGCAGCAGCAGTGACGCTCCTTCCACCAGCAGGGGGCAGCAGAGCTCTAACCTTCTCCCATTCAAAGCAGCAGCAGTGACGCTCCTTCCACCAGCAGGGGGCGGCAGGGCTCTAACCTGCACCGAGTGAGCCGGAAAACAGAAGCAGAAGAAGCAGCAGCCAGCTGATCGTAGCAGCTTCTGACAGGCGGAGGGTGTTTTTATCTGTGCCATGCCAAACCCTAAATGACCTGCGGGACTCACTGATAACAGGTAAAAACACTCATCCTACTGAATATCACTCCTGCGTGTTCATGTTCACATACTAACCAGCTCACATTAGATGTATTTAATCTTAAACCTGAGCTGTTTCTGGTTGTTTGAAGCTATCGTGCGCTAATGTTTAAAATGTCCGGTGTAACGGTTTATCTGGTGACCGTGTTATCTGGTGACTGTGTTATCTGGTGACTGTGTTATCTGGTGACTTTCTCACAGTTTAGGATACGTTACTAGAGGTTGAATGAGTAATCTGAACATGTTTCAGGGTTGCCACTGTCATGACATTCCTGGAAATGTTATGCAATTGTTTCCCAGGCCTGGAAATGTTTTGGAATTAGGTGAATGTTTTGGAAAACTATTAAATTAAGGATCAAAGATGTAAGACAGGCTGCATGTACTTGGACCCTCCCACTTTTAACATGTCAAAAATCTTCTAATTTGTGATCTGTGGCCAAATATTTCCTCTAGATGTAAATATAAAATGCACTCATCATTTAGTGAGATCAAAGTGTCAAAACACCTAAAAGGCTCCAGAATACAGGAAATGACATCTACTCTGTTAAACGTGTTAAACCCCCCTGACATTAGACTTAAACAGGCAGGACTGGAAAATGAGATGTGAAGATATGTATTTTTATTTACTTTGATGTTACTGGTTATCATTATTTGCACCTAAGTAAACATACACAAACACAAACTATTTTTGAAATATTTTGTCTATTTTGGATTTTATGAGTTGTATCTTCACCAGGATATATTGCTCCTATTAACCTATAAAAAATGTATGTATTTACCTCCTGGTGCACGTTGCCTGTTTAAGGGTTAAAGTACAAATTAAATAGAAATGGCTTTGACGTTGGGTTGTGACCAAGAAAGCATAACTTTCTTGAACCCCCCCCCCCCCCCCCCCCCCCCCCCCCTCAAATCTCACTCCACGATTTTCTGAAAAAATGACAGCTCTGGTTCTGATGTTCAACAAAAGCCTAAACAGAGCTCTCCACCTGAAACAGATGGACCTGACCGTCCAGATTTGGGATGGGGGGCAGGGGCCCCCTTTTAGGAGTGCTCAAGCACCTCTAAATTTGAGCTCAGCACCCCTAAAAAATAAATTAATTACCATTAAAGTAATAGTCTATAAAGTCATTTTTTAGTAGAAAGTCACCCGATAACACGGTCACCAGTTTAACCGTAACACCTACAAAAATGTCTCCTTCCACCTGCGTGTGTGCGGTGTTACGATTTAATTGGTGACCGTGTTATCTGGTGACTTTCTACTAAAAAATGAAAAAAATGAATTATAGTTTTTAATCACATTTCATCTGTGTTTTTAATATTTAAAGTATCTAATAACCATTTATGTTTAAGTTAAATGGTGTTCAAAAGACTAATTTCCACCTCTGGTAACGTAATGTAATGTGAGAGAGTCACCAGATAACACGGTCACCAGTTAAACCGTAACACCGACTGAGAGGAAGCTAGTGTTATAGCTCCTTTATTAACCTGTTTGTTTAGCGAATATTAAACATAAATATTAGCAGGCATTTCACACCAATCTCCGTCCATATAATATAGAATATAACGTTATGAAATGCGTTAAAAGACGATATATATGGTTTTAAATCGATATAAAATGACTTGGTATCACAGACAATTGGCACGCCTCCTCCTCCAGTCATTGTCACGGTGCAAAACAATTATGATTTTTACTAGATTTAACGTCCATATAAGATGATTATTTGTTTGCCGGATTTATCAGAGGATAGAAATGATTCACTACATAGCACATGGTATGTTTTGTTTGGTTTTTAACAACGCTTGTCAGCAAATTAACCTTAAAATGACACTTTTTAAAATGGAGTTTGGTTTTATTTGTCTGTGTGCACAAAGGAAACAGCTGTACAAACATACCTAGAGCAAACAATTCAACCTGAAAACTTAATGGCACAATATCATGTATATCTTCACAGTCTTTATTTGTATAATGAATATATTATGGTGGGAGATGTACTCAGTAATACCAAGTATTATGGGTGATGTAGTATGCAGTATTACTGTAAAAGTACTGCAGTAGTATGAGTGATGTAGTATGCAGTATTACAGTAAAAGTAGTGATGTATTATTATGACATCATTAGATAATTATCATTATTAATAGTGGAGCATCAGTGTTAGAGCAGCATGTTACTGTTGTAGCTGCTGGAGGTGGAGCTAGTTTATACTACTTTATATACAGTTAGCTAGTTTATACTACTTTATATACAGTTAGCTAGTTTATACTACTTTATATACAGTTAGCTAGTTTATACTACTTTATATACAGTTAGCTAGTTTATACTACTTTATATACAGTTAGCTAGTTTACACTACTTTATATACAGTTAGCTAGTTTATACTACTTTATATACAGTTAGCTAGTTTATACTACTTTATATACAGTTAGCTAGTTTATACTACTTTATATACAGTTAGCTAGTTTATACTACTTTATATACAGCTAGCTAGTTTATACTACTTTATATACAGTTAGCTAGTTTACACTACTTTATATACAGTTAGCTAGTTTATACTACTTTATATACAGTTAGCTAGTTTACACTACTTTATATACAGTTAGCTAGTTTAGTCCAGTGGTTCCCAACCTAGGGGTGGGGCCCCTCCAAAGCGTAAGCAGATAAATGTGAGGGCTGCTAGGATGATTAATGGGAGAGGAAAGAAGAAAAAACAAAGTTCTGATACACAAATGTGTATCGATATTAAATGTGTATTAATAAATCAATATTTTGGTACAATATTTCCTTCTGAGATGTAGAAAGTAGCATCACATGGTACCTCAAAACTGTAAACCTTGAGTAAATGTACTTAGCTTTGTTGTAAATTGTTTATCAGTACTGATTACATTGTGGAAACTGACCTTTTTAAATGTGACACATTCTTATTTTATCTTAATGGTCAGTTGACTTTTTAAAGTCTTCCTGACTGTCTGAATCAGATATGTGACTCTGATAAGTTCTGTAAAGGTCAAAGGTCGCCAGTGTTTCTGTCCTCTCAGCAGCGTTGTGTGTTCAGGCTGCATCATGTGTGTGTCGCCCTGACGATGAGATGAGATCAGATGTCACGTTCGAGCTGTGAATCTGGTCTGCGGTGGGTTTTTAGTGTTTTCAGCTGCTGAGAGATTTTCATTGATCCAGTGAAAGCCGACGGCAGCAGCAGTGGTGTCTTCTTTCACATCATCGCTTCATTCTCCTCCTCCTCCTTTCCTCTCCTCCATCTGCTCACTGTATTCATCTAAAAAAACACATCTCGACCTCTATACCAATCTGCTTCATTATTGGTTATTTCTTCCAAACTGAGGCAGTAATAACGCTGTAGTTTGAGATATAAGTGGCCGCTTTACTGGTGATTTCTAGTCTAATCAATCTCGTACAGTATGGATCCTAAACATGAGTAATAATTAATTCAAACGTGGTTCTTTTATTCCTGAAACCCTGATCATCATATATGGAGATCTGTGCTAGAGATTCAAAGTGTTTATCAGTAGTGAAAGCATCTCTCAGTTGTTTCACATTTACTTTTTTCTCATCACTTCCTGTTTCTGCTGACAGTATTTAAAGGCTTCGTGGTTCAGAGTCGCTGCCACTTACAGTAAAGTCTTTAAGTTTAACTGAATTAGCTTAATTTTATTCTCAGGCTTAATTCTATAAGCTGTGTGTTAATGTTGAGTGTAAGGGAGAGCAGCAATGTAAGAATTTCATTGCATTGTCTGAACCTCCTTGTTTTTTTACTCTGCATATGACAATAAACGTCTTGAATCTTGAATCTGAAGGAAACCTGCCTGTACTGTATGTAGATAAGCAGAGGAAAGCTTGTATTTGGGTCAGTGACGTGATGCAACTAAATGTCATTTGGTGTAACTGGTATTTTTTCAGAAAAATATAATTTATATACAGGGAAATGGATGTGTGATAGATTTAATCCACTTTTAGTAACACAACACTATGGTTATATAACAAATTTTACATAATCTGTCACAACTTACTTTGAAAAAATGGTTGTTTTTAGGATACGTCGACACAATGCTTGAAAATACTCAATTTTTTTCATTTGATGTTTTAAAATGAAGTCATTATTAGTATAAATACACTTAAATACACTGTAGGAGGATAAATTATTTAATATTATCATTATTTTGTGGTTACACCATTTGACATTTTCAGGAGCATTCAGTCTTACTTTTGGTTAAAAATGGTGCAAATGTCGTTTAAAAAGATATAAAACCAACAAAAATACTAAATGTACATTTTAACAAACCCGATGCTGCTTTTAAACTATTTTTTAAGATTTTTTTTTAATTCCTCATCTTGCCGACCCTTATTTATCACTGACCCAGATATTAATGCTAACAGCCAAGACAACTATTTTACTTTGTTTTGTTTACCTCTTGCTTCCCCGTCACTATTGATCATGTGTAAACTCAGCAGAGATAAGATGGAAGCGAGATGTCTCACTCCTCAGCTGCTCAGCTCAGGAATGATGATGTTAGTTCATCTCCACAGCACGAAAAAACACACGCATGATGATGTAACCGATTAATTATCCACAGTTAAATTAGTCGTCAATTAATTCTGTCATCGGTTTTTGTCGAGTAATCGTTGCACCCCTGCAGCTGCAAGTAACAAGTATTTTCATTATTGATTAATATGACAGTTATTTTCTTAATTAGTGTCTTTAAATTCTCAGAATATAGCGAAAAAGGTCCAAAAAGTCAAAGATATTCAGTTTACTATCATGTTTGATAAAGAAAAGCATCAATCAACACATGAGAGAAGCTGCAGCCAGCAAATACTGTATTTGGCATTTCTGTGGAAATAAATGACTGAAATGATCGTTTAATCATCAAAAACATTGCAGATTATTGTTTGTTGATCAATAAATCTCCTACTTGTTGCAGCTTTGCTCGTTTCGTAGCTTTATTCTGCTTCTTTGTGGATTTATGCAACAACAGTAAGACTCAGTAAGACATGTTGAGCATCTTAAACCAGAATGTGTTCAACTTTAATCTCTTCCTCTGTTGGTTGTTTGTTGTGCTGCTGCAGTAACACACACACACACACACACACACACACACACACACACACACACACACACACACACACACACACTGTAAAGCTTCAGGCTCAGTCGTCAGCTGAATGACTGTAAGTAGTGTGTCTGGTGACGGTGCGTTCGAGGGGGGCACGGACATTCCTGCTCTCCTGCAGAATAACGCTGCAAGGCTCAAGCTTGTGAGGTCACGAGGACACGGAGGTGGGAAAGGGGGGGAAGAGGGGGGAAGAGGGGGGAAGAGGAGGGGAGGGGGGGGGGGGGGGCAGGCAGGCAGAGGGGTCAGGTGACTCATTCCTCAGTTACTTTCTGGGTCGAGTCGGCTCATGACGCAGAGTAAAGAGTCTCTGCTGGTTCCCAGTTAGTCTGCTGGTCTGAGAGAGGATGAAGCTGATCTCAGAGCAGAGAGATGAGGTGAGTCCATCAGCTTGTCTGAGGGAAGATTGCTTTTATTTTAGTCTTTTTTTTCAATTATTTTAACCCAGTTGTTACTCTAACTTTTCTCTTATTTTAGATTTTTATTATCTTTTTATTACATTTTCTATCATTCTCATTTCCTTTCGCGTGCATTGCTCCGAAATTATTCATCATATTTGTTTCTTTTCTTTGCGTCATCCTCGGTCTACACTTGTTCTGTCTCATTTATCAGCTGTAACTGCATTAACCTGAATGAAAGCTGCTGTATAAATGAAGTTAAACTGATTGATTGAAGGGATTTAAACATGTGGATGATGATAGACGTGCTGTCGATATTTTGGATCCTGATGAGGGAAAAGTTGGAAAAGACTAATTTAAAAGAAGGTTTAGAGGCTGTTTGAGCTGCAGGATCATTGAGAACATAATAATAATAATAATAACAGATTAGAGATGATATATTTATTTTAGATGCCTCATATATACAAGAAAGTTTGCTTTATTTCACAAGCTGTGAGTTGGTGTTTTTACTCAGTTTACAGGCTGTTCAAATCACTTTAATACATGAAGCTGAATATTAATTTCTCAATATTATGATGTCGTTGTTACTCTTGAATCTTCCTGTTTTCTATATGCAAGAATGATGCATTGGATTTGTTCAATGTGGACTTTAAATTAAACTCTTTTGCTATAAAAATCTGAATTGCAGCATTTAGAAAAGGTTCAGTGGCTGGATTATATATTTATAATGGTTTATTTAAATAAGGACAGATACAATATATGCATAGATAGACTAAAACAACTGTCTGATGCAAGTATCACAGTGTTTGTGGTGATTGCTGATTTGCACCACCTGTCTCTAGAAGGGCTTTTGTGAAAATATGACATTAAAATATTTTAAAAAACAGTAAGAAAGGAGGTAAACAAAGTACATCTGTATAATATATACAGCACAGCATGAAAAGAGCAAAGTAAAACAATAAGATGCACATAAAACTAGACATGAGTACATTTTTTTTGTTGCTGAATTAACCAGGATTTATTAATAATAGTAATTTATTGATGATTATATTGATCTACTGAACACTGGGGCTGGCTATCACTTAAAAAATGATGATATCAGTACCAATCAATACCAATCAATCAATCAGTCTTTATTTGTATAGCACCAAATCACAACAAAAGTCATCTCAAGGCACTTTTCACATAGAGCAGGTCTAGACTGTGCTCTTAAATGTAATCTGAACAGACCCAACGTTCCCACATGAGAAACACTTGGCGACAGCAGGAAGGAAAAACTCCCCTTTAATCTCTTTGTAGGTCACACCAAGAAAGTGCTATTGTTTCTTCCTCTTTGAGGCCATGACAACATAAAACATGGATTTATTTCTTCTCATTGAGCCTAAATGTGATGTTTTACAGCCTCTACAGACTCATTCACACCTCATTGGTTCTAAACTTTTATTAAAAACATGTTAGAGACTCATTCTGTTCATGTACAAGATGAGAACATGAAAGTCAACTTCAAAAATGTCTCCAGCAGGATCTCTGATGTCAGCACAACCTGTATCTATAGCAACCATAGAACAACCTGTATCTATAGCAACCATAGAACAACCTGTATCTATAGCAACCATAGAACACAACCTGTATCTATAGCAACCATAGCTCAACCTGTATCTATAGCAATCATAGAACAATCTGTATCTATAGCAACCATAGAACACAACCTGTATCTATAGCAACCATAGAACAACCTGTATCTATAGCAACCATAGAACACAACCTGTATCTATAGCAACCATAGAACAATCTGTATCTATAGCAACCATAGAACAATCTGTATCTATAGCAACCATAGAACAACCTGTATCTATAGCAACCATAGAACAACCTGTATCTATAGCAACCATAGAACAACCTCTATCTATAGCAACCATAGAACAACCTGTATCTATAGCAACCATAACACATTCTGATGGTCTGTCTGTGCATTACATACCTTATACAAGTGCCAAATATTGACCTAAAAGTTAAATGGGTTCAATAGATTTTAGTTTTTGAGCAGATATCATGACAGGAAGTGAACTCTACCAAACGGTTGAGAAACATCAAGCAGAACTGGACTCTACATTCCCTTAAAGTGATACTGATACCAGTTGAGTACATCATTTGATACCCATCACCTGCCTCCACTCCTCCACATCTAAATGATTAGAGTTTTACACAAATGCATTTTGAAAGTCTTTAAATTACTAATATTTATTAATAGGATCATGCTTGAGTTGATTGGCTGATTGGCTTCTAGCTTTGGGTGCAAAATGGATCGATTGCAAGTATTATTTGATGAGAGACGTTTCGATACTACTTGGTATCGATTCATTTCGGTCGATATCTTAAAGGTAACTAGTACTGATACTCAGCCGTACTGAACATACACACAAAAATCAGATTTCTGTGATTTATCTGAGACAGGTCAGTACTGCATAAAGTGTTTACATTAGTCTTTTTTACTGATTGTTGAGTTGCTGCTCTGTTCAGTTTGTGAATCATCACTTCTGTATTACTGTTAGTACTGTAAGCAATGATTCAGTATGAGCTGTCGTATTAGACACGATTGCACAAGTGTTCCTAATAACAGGCTCAGTGAGTGTATGTTTAGTATTTATTGTTATTCAGTAGTTGTGACTTGAAGCTGCTGTTGTGTGTTATAATCCTCCTGTAGTGTTGATTTACAGTCTGTCATTTATTCAGCCTGTTTTTACTGCACACTTTACAATCTTCTCTAATAAACATGGTTAAAAGGTTTCATCTCATCAAATCTTAAAGAAATCTGTGTTTACTAGATTATTTTTAAGAGTTTTTTTACATTGTGTGTTTTACTCACAGTGAACTGAACAATAAGGAAGATAAAGTCAAATTGAAAGCATAAAACTATCAATATACAGGGAACTTTGAGTTTATCATCAGTTTTATTGTTGTTAATGTCATTACACCATGTACACATACACACACACACACACACACAGAGGAAACCTGACACACTTATAAACAACCTCTCCTGACCTCTTAAGCAAGAAGCATTTTTTCTGGCTGCGGTCGGATTATTAGACTCTATGAAACCCATCCAGCAGCAGCAGCAGCAGCAGCAGCAGCAGTATAGTGATGAATACACACTTGAACCAATGAAATCTGAACACATGTTTAAAAAATGCTGATTAACGTCATGATGTGAAGTAAAAACACTGGAGACATTCAGAAGATATCATCATGTGTTCATATAACAGTGACTTGACTAAAATCTTTTTAGACTGAAGGAACTGTTGGAGGATCTACTCACTTTTTATTGTGTTCATATCAGCACAGATTAATAATTTACTCAGTAGCAGATGAATGTACAAATCTAACTAAGTTCTTTACTCCATTTAACTTCCTGTCGTCCTCCCGGGTCAAATTCACCCCGTCTGTTTTGACTGTTCCTTCTTTCCTTCCTTCCGTCTGTCCTTCCCCCTACCTTCCTCCCTTCCTTCTTTCCTCTGTCCTTCCTTTCTTCCTTCCTCTCGTCCTTCCTTCCTTCCTCCCTCCTTACTCCTTCCCTCCCTCCCTCCTACCTTCCTTCATTCCTTCTTTACTCTGTCCTTCCTTCCTCCCTTCCTTCTTTCCTTTCCTCCTTTCCTACCTTCCTTCCTTCCTCCTTTCCTTCCTTCCTTCCTTCCTCCCTCCCTCCCTCCCTCCCTCCCTCCCTCCCTTCCTTCTTTCCTACTTTCCTTTCCTCTTTTCCTACCTTCCTTCCTTCCATCCTTCCATCCGTCCATCATTCCTCCCTCCCTCCCTCCCTCCCTCCCTCCCCTCATTCCTTCCTCCCTTCCTTCCTTCCTTCTTCCTCCCTTCCTTCCTTGACTCGAGGACAACAGGAGGGTTAAACCATGAACTTTTTACTATCGTCTTAGATTTTGAATATTGTTTTTACGGTAAAAATGTGATTTTCTGAGCTTAACAGACTGACAGTTCTTTTATTAGCCTTTCATTCACTTGTGGGAAGCTGGTGAGGGATCATGTCTAGTCTAGTGACCCCTGCTGGTCAGTCAGAGCTCCTGCAGAGTCAGAAAACAAGAAACTCCCTCAGAGAAAACTGGCGTCTCAAAGAGTCTTTTGTCTTTCTTCCTCCCTCCTACCTTCCTTCATTCCTTCTTTCCTCTGTCCTTCCTTCCTCCCTCCCTCCTACCTTCCTTCATTCCTTCTTTCCTCTGTCCTTCCTTCCTCCCTTCCTTTTTTCCTCCATCCGTCCTTCCTTCCTTCTTCCTTCCCCCTGTCCTCCCTCCCTCCATTCCTCCCTTCCTTCTTCCCTTTCCTCTTTTCCTTCCATCCTTCCATCCTTCCTCCCTCCCTCCCTTCCCTCATTCCTTCCTTCCTTCCTTCCTTCCTTCCTTCCTTCCTTCCTTCCATCCTTCCATCATTCCTCCCTCCCTCCCTTCCTCCCTTCCTTCTTTCCTTTCCTCCTTTCCTACCTTCTTCCTTCCCCCCTTCTTCCCTACCTCCCTTCCTTCTTTCCTTTCCTCCTTTCCTATAATAAATATAATAAATAATATATAAAAGAAAGAAACTCCCTCAGAGAAAACTGGCGTCTGAAAGAGTCTTTTGTCTTTCATCCTCCCTCCTACCTTCCTTCATTCCTTCTTTCCTCTGTCCTTCCTTCCTCCCTCCCTCCTACCTTCCTTCATTCCTTCTTTCCTCTGTCCTTCCTTCCTCCCTTCCTTTTTTCCTCCATCCGTCCTTCCTTCCTTCTTCCTTCCCCCTGTCCTCCCTCCCTCCCTCCCTCCCTTCTTCCCTTCCTTCTTCCCTTTCCTCTTTTCCTTCCATCCTTCCATCCTTCCTCCCTCCCTCCCTTCCCTCATTCCTTCCTTCCTTCCTTCCTTCCTTCCATCCTTCCATCATTCCTCCCTCTCTCCCTTCCTCCCTTCCTTCTTTCCTTTCCTCCTTTCCTACCTTCTTCCTTCCCCCCTTCTTCCCTACCTCCCTTCCTTCTTTCCTTTCCTCCTTTCCTATAATAAATATAATAAATAATATATAAAAGAAAGAAACTCCCTCAGAGAAAACTGGCGTCTGAAAGAGTCTTTTGTCTTTCATCCTCCCTCCTACCTTCCTTCATTCCTTCTTTCCTCTGTCCTTCCTTCCTCCCTCCCTCCTTCATTCTTCCCTCCCTCCCTCCTATCTTCCTTCATTCCTTCTTTCCTCTGTCCTTCCTTCCTCCCTTCCTTCTTTCCTTTCCTCCTTTCCTACCTTCCTTCCTCCCTCCCTCCCTCCCTCCCGTCCTCCCTTCCTTCTTCCCTTTCCTCTTTTCCTTCCATCCTTCCATCCTTCCTCCCTCCCTCCCTTCCCTCATTCCTTCCTTCCTTCCTTCCTTCCATCCTTCCAT
Source organism: Scomber colias (assembly GCA_021039105.1). Lineage (NCBI taxonomy): Eukaryota > Metazoa > Chordata > Actinopteri > Scombriformes > Scombridae > Scomber > Scomber colias. The sequence continues at coordinate 246,749 of JAJDFG010000335.1, forward strand.
CATTCCTCCCTCCCTCCCTTCCTCCCTTCCTTCTTTCCTTTCCTCCTTTCCTACCTTCTTCCTTCCCCCCTTCTTCCCTACCTCCCTTCCTTCTTTCCTTTCCTCCTTTCCTACCTTCTTCCTTCCCCCCTTCTTCCCTACCTCCCTTCTTTCTTTCCTTTCCTCCTTTCCTACCTTCTTCCTTCCCCCCTTCTTCCCTACCTCCCTTCCTTCTTTCCTTTCCTCCTTTCCTATAATAAATATAATAAATAATATATAAAAGAAAGAAACTCCCTCAGAGAAAACTGGCGTCTGAAAGAGTCTTTTGTCTTTCATCCTCCACCGCCGGTCTGAACAAAATATTTAATTTATTAATAATATCTTTCAGCTTGTGTTTGTCTCTTTGTCTCTAAAATATTTGCGGGTTTCATTTGGAAAACACGCTGGAATCATGAGTTTTGTCTCCCAGCTTTTTTTTTGTTTTCCGTCTTCAAACGTCTTTAATCTGCTTTAACTCAATTCTTCACAGAGCTGCACATGCTTTTGTCTCGAGGCTCAGCAGTCACTGTCATCACTCGTCTATTATATCTTTTCATTAATATCTATTTATAGTTGTTGATTTTTGGTGCTTGTTTTTTTCTTTTCCTCTTGTAACTGAAATCCCATGAAGCTCGAGTCACAAATGTTCGTCAACAAAAAACAATCAACAAAAAAATTATCAAGGATTAGTCATATTTAACTTCCTCCTCCTCCTCTTCCTCCTCCTCCTCCTCTTTTTCCTCCTCCTCCTCCTCTTTTTCCTCCTCCTCCTCCTCCTCCTCCTCCTCCTCCTCCTCCTCCTCCTCCTCTTCCTTCTCCTTCTCCTCCTTCTCCTCTTCCTCCTCCTCTTCCTCCTCTTTCTCCTTCTCCTTCTCCTCCTCCTCCTCCTTCTCCTCTTCCTACTCTTTCTCCTTCTCCTCTTCCTCCTCCTCCTTTTACTCCTTCTCTTCCTTCTCCTCCTCCTTCTTTTCCTTCTCCTCCTCCTTCTTTTCCTTCTCCTCCTTGTCTTCTTCATCTTCCTTCTCCTACTCCTCCTCTTCCTCATTGTCCTCTTCCTCCTCTTCCTCCTCCTCTTTCTCCTCTTACTCCTTCTCTTCCTCCTCATCTTCCTCCTCCTCCTACTTCTCCTCCTCCTCTTCCTCCTCTTCCTCCTCTCCCTCCTACTCTTTCTCCTCTTCTTTCTCCTCCTTTTCCTCCTCTTTCTCCTCCTCTTCCTCCTCCCCCTCCTACTCTTTCTCCTCCTCTTTCTCCTCCTTTTCCTCCTCCTCCTCTTTCCTCGAGTCACAAATGTTCGTCAACAAAAAAACAATCAACAAAAAAATTATCAAGGATTAGTCATATTTAACTTCCTCCTCCTCTTTTTCCTCCTCCTCCTCCTCCTCCTCCTTCTCCTCTTTTTCCTCCTCCTCCTTCTCCTCTTTTTCCTCTTCCTCCTCCTCTTCCTCCTCTTTCTCCTTCTCCTCTTCCTCTTCCTCCTCTGTCTCCTCTTCCTCCTCCTCCTTTTACTCCTTCTCTTCCTTCTCCTCCTCCTTCTTTTCCTTCTCCTCCTTGTCTTCTTCGTCTTCCTTCTCCTACTCCTCCTCTTCCTCATTGTCCTCTTCCTCCTCTTCCTCCTCCTCTTTCTCCTCTTACTCCTTCTCTTCCTCCTCATCTTCCTCCTCCTCCTACTTCTCCTCCTCCTCTTCCTCCTCCCCCTCCTACTCTTTCTCCTCTTCTTTCTCCTCCTTTTCCTCCTCTTTCTCCTCCTTTTCCTCCTCCTCCTCTTTCCTCGAGTCACAAATGTTCGTCAAACTAAAAAACAATCAACAAAAAAATTATCAAGGATTGGTCGCACATGCTGTGGATTAATGCTGGAGCTGCCAGAGGGGGCGCTGTAGGGGCCGCTGTACATAGTGACCACATCTCTAATATTATTAAATGTATTCTGTCTTTGTTTTAAAGTGTTGTCTTTATAAAAGAGTGTCTGAAGCAGAGAGGTCAAACTCATTTTCATTCAAGGGCCACATACAGACCAATTTGATCTCATGTGGGCCGGATCATTAAAAAGATAGAGGGAATGAAGGAACAAAGGGAGGGAGGAAGGAGTCAAGGAGTAAGGAAAGAAGGAAGGAATGAAGGAAGGACAAATGGAAGGAAGGAAAAAAGGAGGAAAAGAGAAGAAAGGGAGAAAAGATGGAAGGAAGGAAGGAAAAGAAGACAGAAAGGAAAGAAGGAAGGAAGGAAAAGAAGACAGAAAGGAAAGAAGGAAGGAAGGAAAGGAAGGCAGAAAGGAAAGAAGGAAGGAAGGAATTAAGTAACAAACAATGAAAAGAAGGAAGGACAAGAAGACAGGAAGTGGGCCGGGGCAGACCCCTCGGTGGGCCGATTCTGGCCCACGGGCCGCATGTTTGACACCCCTGGTCTAAAGTCATGATATAAGTCTGTTTTTGTGTTTTGGTTCTGGTTTATATTTAACTTCCTCCTCCTCTTCCTCCTCTTCGTCCTCCCCCTCTTCCTCCTTCTCCTCCTGTCCCTCCTCCTCTTCTTCGTCTTCCCCCTCCTCCTCTTCCTCCTCTTCCTCTGTCTCCTCCTCCTCCTCCTCCTCCTCCTCCTCAGGACCCAGACTTCCAGCTCCTTATGGCTGTATATGATGAGAACATCCTGAAGAATCCTTTCTACTTGGCGTTGGAGAAGCAGAGACCGGGACCTCTGCAGACGAGTGGCAGAGTTTCACGGCATCGTGAGTCATAACTTTCACCTTCCTTCCTTTTTACCAGCCTCCTTAAAACTTCATTTAACCTGACATTAAAACTGCCACCTCTTACGTCTCTGTGAAACTTGTTTGTCAGAAATATAAAAGAAGAACAAAAGAGCAAAGATAGCAAAGAGTCTCAATAACATTAAAAAGCATGAAGGTGTCCAAAAACTGAAAAACACATTTGTGAATCAGAACTTTGTTTTTTCTTCTTTCCTCTCCCATTAATCATCTCACAGCCCTCACATTTATCTGCTGACCCTTTGGAGGGGCCCCACCCCTAGGTTGGGAACCACTGGACTAAACTAAGCTGACTGTATATAAAGTATAGTAAACTAGCTAACTGTATATAAAGTAGTGTAAACTAGCTAACTGTATATAAAGTAGTATAAACTAGCTAACTGTATATAAAGTAGTATAAACTAGCTAACTGTATATAAAGTAGTATAAACTAGCTAACTGTATATAAAGTAATATAAACTAGCTAACTGTATATAAAGTAGTGGTAAACTAGCTAACTGTATATAAAATAGTATAAACTAGCTAACTGTATATAAAGTAGTATAAACTAGCTAACTGTATATAAAGTAGTATAAACTAGCCTAACTGTATATAAAGTAGCGTAAACTAGCTAACTGTATATAAAGTAGTATAAACTAGCTAACTGTATATAAAGTAGCGTAAACTAGCTAACTGTATATAAAGTAGCGTAAACTAGCTAACTGTATATAAAGTATTATAAACTAGCTAACTGTATATAAAGTAGTATAAACTAGCTAACTGTATATAAAGTAGTGTAAACTAGCTAACTGTATATAAAGTAGTATAAACTAGCTAACTGTATATAAAGTAGTATAAACTAGCTAACTGTGTATAAAGTAGTGTAAACTAGCTAACTGTATATAAGTAGTATAAACTAGCTAACTGTATATAAAGTAGTATAAACTAGCTAACTGTATATAAAAGTAGTATAAACTAGCTAACTGTATATAAAGTAGTATAAACTAGCTAACTGTATATAAAGTAGTGTAAACTAGCTAACTGTATATAAAGTTAGTATAAACTAGCTCCACCTCCAGCAGCTACAACAGTAACATGCTGCTCTAACACTGATGCTTCACTATTAATAATCTAATGATGTCATATATAATAATAATATCACTACTTTTACTGTAATACTGCATACTACATCACTCATAATACTGCAGTACTTGTACTCTAATAGATTTATCATGCAGGCCTTTTACACTTAAATGTAAGTATGCCTACATTGCTGTATTGGTACTTTTACTTCAGTAAAGTATCTCAGTACTTTCTTCCACCACCACATGTATCAGCCACCTTACCGCCCATGTTTCACCTTCCAGTAAAACTCACCAGCTGATTTCACAGAGCACTTCCTCTTCTCTGTTTAGAAGGTAATAAAATAATCAGCTGTTTTTATCACGTTGAGTTAAGAAGCAGGTTCCTGGTCATAAAGGGATCCTGACTGATTCTCTGTATGTGTGTTACAGCTTCTCTCAGTTAAACCTTCACAGCTCAGTTAAAGGAGCATCAGAGAAACCAGCTTCATTACCAGAAACCTCCTGAAATGCCCACAGTCTGTTTTTCAGCCTCATTAAACAGTGTAAAAAGGTTTTTGAGTGGCAGCCACAGACGATCTTAATAGCAGAGAGGGTTTTTTTGTGGCTTTGACTCTCTCAGCTGTTTGTCCTCTCTCATCCCACACTTTTAACTCACTGCACTTCTCACTTTATATTTAATAAATGAAAGATGAGTTTTCTCTGTCGGCCGTCAGATGTCTGGTTCTGGTTTTATAGAAGTTAAAAGGTCAACATTACTGATTTATAATCCATAGCAGACAACATTTAGTCACATTTATGTCTCGGTTAATCTCACATTATCCTCATGTGGTGTCGGGGAACTACAAAATGATGATGGTGCATTCAAGGCTGCTTGGACATCTGAGGCCTGCGTTGTTTTAAAGATCCTCTCCACGTTCGTTTTAGGGCATAAACATACTGTTGATCATTTTCTCAGTTAGTTTTTCGGTCTGTTAAATGTCAGAAAAAGGTGAATAATGTTGATTTGAAGTCCAAGATGCAACTTAAAATATCTTATTCTGTCCACAACCCAAAGATATTCAGTTTACTGTCATAGACAAACAAGAAGATATTCACACTTCGTTCTCTGTTGGTACAGTTTATTCTCTTCATGCATGTAAGTGTTCTTATAATCGTAGGTGACGTCAAAACCCAAAGATATTCAGATCTTAAGATATTCATCATGCATGAAGCATAAACGCTTCAATTCTTCACATTTAACCCTCCTGTTGTCCTTGAGTCATGGAAGGGAAGGAGGGAGAAGGAAGGAAGGAAGGAAGGAAAAGAGGGAAGGAGGAAGAACAAGAGGGAGAAAGGAAGGGAGAGGGAGGGAGGAAGGAAGGATGGGAGGGAAGAAGGAAGGAAGGATGGGAGAAAGGAAAGAAGGGAAGGAAGGAAGGAATGGAGGAAAGGATAGAAGGAAGGGAGGGAGAAGGAAGGACAGGAGAGAGAATGGAAGGGAAGGAAGGAAAGAAGGAAGGAATGAAAGGAGGGAGGGAGGAAGAATGAAGGAAAGGTGGGAGAAAGGAAGGAAAGGAGGGAGGAAGGAAGCGAAGGAAGGGAGGGAGGGAAGGACAGGAGGGAGAAAGGAAACAAGGAAGGAAGGAACAGTCAAAACAGACGAGGATGACAGGGAGGTTAAGAAGCTGCAACCAGCAGAGAAAAATCAGCTGAAGCGAAACTAAACGAGTAAATAATCGTCCTCGTGTTAAACTTAGTTTCAGCTTGTTGAGACGTTTGAAACTTGAAGCAGATGAGAATCAGATGTTTGAACGCGAGCCATCATCATCATCATCATCATCATCATCAGCGGCTCTGACTCACTGCGACTCGTCTGGAAACTCAGATGATCCGATCGCAGTCAAAACATCAGCAGAGAGCAGAAAGATCCGTCTAACTGGATTACAGCTGCTAGACTGCTGACCTGCACAAGACTCTCTGGAAGGAAGGAAGGAAGGAAGGAAGGAAGGAAACGGGGGGGGGGGGACAAGAGGGAGAAAGGAAGGGAGGAAAGGAAAGAAGGAATGAGGAAGGAAAAGAGGGAGGAGGGAGGGAGAAAGGAAGGAAAGGAAGAAAGGAAGGAAGGAAGAGGAAAGGAATGGAAGGAAGGGAGGGAAGGATGGAAGAGAGGATGGGAGGAAGGAAAGTAGGGAAGGGGGGAAGGAAGAAAGGAAGGATGAAGGGAAGGAATGAAGGAGAAAGCAAGAACAAGAGGGAGGAAGGAAGGAAGGAAGGAAGGAAGGAATGATGGAAGGGGAGGGAGGGAGGAAGGAAAGTAGGGAAGGAAGGAAGGAAGGAAGGGAAGGACAGGAGGGAGAAAGGAAGGGAGAAAGGAATGGAGGAAGGAAGGGACAGTCAAGTTAAGAAGCTGCAACCAGGAGTGAAAAATCAGCTGAAGCGAAACCGAACGAGGAGCAGGAAGATCCGTCTAAATGGATTACAGCCGCAGACTGCTGACCTGCACAAGACTCTCTGGAAGGAAGGAAGGAAGGAAGGAAAGGAAGGAAGGAAGGAAGGAAGAACTGACAGACTGAACAGACTGCTGACCTGCACAAGACTCTCTGGAAGGAAGGAAGGAAGGAAGGAAGGAAGGAAGGAAGGAAGGAAGGAAGGAAGGAAGAAAGGAAAGAAGGAAGGACAGATCGAAGGATGGACAGAAGGATTAAAGGGAGAAAGGAAGGAAGGAAGGGAGGTAGGCAGGAAGGACAGAAGGAAGGAAGGAAGGACAGAAGGATGAAAGGGAGGAAGGACAGAAGGAAGGACAGAAGGAAGAAAGGAAGTAAGGGAGGGAGGGAGGAAGGACAGATCGAAGGATGGACAGAAGGATTAAAGGGAGAAAGGGAAGGAAGGAAAGGAGGTAGGCAGGAAGGACAGAAGGAAGGAAGGAAGGACAGAAGGATGAAAGGGAGGAAGGACAGAAGGAAGGTAGGAAGGAAGAGGACAGAAGGAAGAAAGGAAGTAAGGAGCGAGGGACGAAGGACAGATCGAAGGAAGGACAGAAGGATGAAAGGGAGGAAGGAAGAAAGGGAGGAAGGAAGGACAGAAGGAAGAAAGGAGGGGAGGAAGGAAGGACAGATGGAAGGAAGGAAAAGAAGGATAGTGGGCCGGTTCTGGCCACCGGGCCGCAATGTTAACCCCCCTCGTGTAGTTAGTTACGCTGCTCTTTACATAACTTCCTCAGTATCTCAGTGATTATTGGTTTAATGATTACGTTCTGTAACTTCCTGTCTGTCAGCGTTTAGAAGATAAAACAGAGTCTGTCGTTTCCTCTTCTGACGCAAAACTTCCAGCAGCAGAAAGAATTTGATGAGCTTCTCTTTTTACAGCAGCTCAGTTTGAGCTCAGAGTGGAAAACAGTCAGGAGTTATGTGAAAGTAAGGAAGGACAGAAGGAAGAAAGGAAGGAATGAAGGAAGAAAGAAAGAAAGGAGGAAGGGAGGGAGGGAGGTAGGAAGGAATGAAGGGCAGAAGGAAGAAAGGGAGGAAGGAATAAAGTGAGGAAGTAAGGAAGGAAAAAAGGAAGGTAGGAAGGTAGGAATGAAGGGCAGAAGGAAGAAAGGGAGGAAGGAAGGAAGGAAAAAAAGGAAGGTAGGAAAGGCAGGACAGACGGGATGAAAGGGAGGAAGGGCAGAAGGAAGGAAGGAAGGACATATGGAAGGAAGGACAGAAGGATGAAAGGGAGGAAGGGAGGGAGGGAGGAAGGAAGGACAGAAGGAACAAAGGGAGGAAGAAAGGAAGGGAGGAAGTAAGGAAGGAAAAAAGGAAGGTAGGAAGGAAGGAAGGACAGAAGGAAGAAGGGGAGGAAGGACGGAAGCTCAGTTTGAGCTCAGAGTGGAAAACAGGAGTTATGTGAGTGGTTAGGGGTGAGAGAGAGAGAGAGAGATGAGAGAGAGAGAGAGAGAGAGAGAGAGAGAGAGAGACGAGAGAGATGAAGAGAGAGAGAGAGAGAGAGAGAGAGAGAGAGAGAGAGAGAGAGAGAGAGAGAGAGGAGGTTGAGAGAGAGAGAGAGAGAGAGTGAGAGAGAGGATGAGAGGAGGAGGAGAGAGAGGAGAGAGAGGAGACGAGAGAGAGAGAGAGAGAGAGATATTAGATTTAGTTTGCTCTGGCAATCTTTACGTAATGCTGAGTAAGTAAAGTAAGTTAAACTTTATTTAACCCTTTACCTGCTGCTCAGGGTTCAATATGACCCTTTTTTTTCTTTAACATTTTAACCCTTAAACAGACCTTACTAGTTATGTCATTTGCACCTAAAGTAAGGAAGGAAGGAAGGAAAGAAGGAAGGAAGGAAAGGAGGGAAGAAGGAAGGAAAGGAGGACGGAAGGGAAGCAAGGGAGGAAGAAGGAAGGAAAAGGAAGGAGGGAGGAAGGAAGGAAGGTAGGAAGGAAAGGAGGGAAGAAGGAAGGAAAGGAGGGAGGAAGGGAAGGAAGGGAGGAAGAAGGAAGGAAAGGAAGGAGGGAGGAGAAGGAAGGAAATGAGGGAGGAAGGAAGGGAGGGAGGGAGGAAGGAAGAAAGAAAGGAAAGACAGATGAAGGAAGGAAGAAAGGTACAGAAGGAGGGAACATTTACCCCTAACAGCTGAACTTAGATCTGAGGAAGGAAGGAAGGAAGGAAGGAAGGACAGATGAAGGAAGGAAGGAAGGACAGAGGAAGGAAGGAAGGAAGGACAGAGGAAGGACAGATGAAGGAAGGAAGGAAGGACAGAGGAAGGACCCGGGAGGAAGGTTAAAGAGTCTGTATCTCCTGGTGCACGTTGTCTGTTTTAAGGGTTAAGAGATGTAAAAAAAACACTTTATACACATTTATTTAGCAGGACTTTTCTTAATGTGTCTCATAGTTTACAAAAATGGAAATAAATGCATCTTTTTTTTTTTTTTGTGCAGCTGATACAGATTTTTATATGCAAATGTACAAATTTTGCCTGTGAGTATTAAAAAAACTGCATTTAAACATGTTGTATTCATCATATTCTATAAAATCTTCTAGTAGACCATAAAATAGTGATTGTAAATATCTTTTTTTCCTCCATAATGACTGAAATTATCAAGAGGAGGAAGGAAGGAAAGGAGTAAGAAGGAAGGAAAGGAGTAAGGAGAGAAGGGAGGGAGGAAGGAAAGAAAGGAAGGAAGGAATGGAGTAAGGAGGGAGGGAAGAAGGAAGTGAGCAAAAAGGGGTATAGAAGGAGGGAGGAACGAAGGAAAAATTAAAGAAAGTGGGAGGAAGGAAGGAAGGAAAGGAGGGAGGAAGGAAGGAAGGAAAGAAGAGATGAGGAGGGTTAACTAAAGCAAGCAGAACTGGATGAGGCTTATTATCATGATGGTGAAATGTTAAATAAGCGATAATTTAAAATGTAAAAGTAAAGATGTGTGATCAGTAGGATTTTGTAGCTTTATTCTGAAATTTACAGGAAGTCAATGATATTAAAGATGTCCTCTCCCCGACGTGTCTCTGCAGGTTTTGGTTCCTTGTTGTGGAAGTTATGAGCGTCAGCAGCTTCTCAGACTCTCAGTTTGACGGCTACGTGCTGCAGCCGCTGGACGACGGATACCAGACTGCAGATGGAAAGGTTCGTTTCTGTCGCTCACATTCAGACTCATGACACAATACAAACACTAAACTGGTAGAGTCCAGTCTGGCATACACTGATTTATTGAATTTAATTTTCTCCTCCTCTTTCTTCCTCCTCCTATTTAATGTGTTTCTTCTAAGCACATTAAATAGGTCATAAATGTATTTCTAAAAAAGGTGTAAAAAGTATTTCAACCATTTAGATTTGAATTGTGGAGCTAGGCTTCACAAACTGTGTTTCAACATTTCTGTGTTCAGGATTTAGTGATTAGCATAAACCCGCCCCTGCTGCTGTAGAGGTAGAAATACATTCAGCACACACTACTACTACTACAGTAGTTAGCCAGTTAGCTGAGTTAGCAGCCCGAGTTAGCCGCTGAGCTAACAGCCGAGTTAGCAGCAGAAAGCTCTCAGACGTAGCGTCCATGTTTCTGGTAGAGGTGGTGACTTTGATTGACAGGTGACACTTGTTAGGGGGCAGGGCTTCAGCGGCCAACGGTGGCCACGCCCACAGTGTTTGGGAGCAGAGAAAGATGATGATTTTTACATAACTTTGAAGCCTATTTCATATATTTGGTGATTTTTTTGAATCATTCAAATTTGTCAGGCTGGTTAACAAACACTTTTCTGTGGTATGTCAAACTCAGAACACATATTTAATCTTACTTTACACAGACTTTGAGGTTTTGTATGATGATAATGATGATGATGCTGCTGTTTCAGGCCGTCAGGATCCAGGACAGGCAGGTCTGCTGGGCTCCGGCTCCGTGTCTTCGGCGTCGGTCCCGATCCTTTTCGAGGAGACGTTCTATAACGACCAGGAGCAGAGTTACAGCATCCTGTGCATCTCTCGGCCCGTCGAGGTGGAGCCGAACCCGGACGAGCTCGCACAGCCGCTGCCTCCCTACTGCCTGAAGAGCGTAGACGACGTCCGAGAGTTCCTGGGCCGCCACGCTCTGAAACTAGACAAGTTCATCCTCGGATTCTGTCAGAGCTTCAAGGAGCAGGAGAGGAAGGGACTCCGACATCACATAGTAAGATACAGCTCTACTCCTTTTACTGATCCCTCCTGTATGACTGTATAAAAGAAATGGACGTAACATCCGTGATGTCACCCATTGGTTTGTG